>VUYT01000018.1:0-408144 GCA_008802785.1 Symmetrospora coprosmae | reverse complement strand
CCCAATCGTTCGACCAGGACCGCCAGTTCTAGGACATCTGCCGTGGGATTAGGTGCGCGCGTGTCGTCGCGAACCTCCGGGTCACCCTTGTGAGCGATACTTTGTAGGCATCGCTTTTGAACGGTTCGCGGAAAGACTGATTTCAAAGCAGCCTCAGTGTTATGCCGATGATGAACCGCTTGGTAAGTGCACTCACCGACCCCTTCTATGTGTTGTTTACCCATCGGCAGCCTGTCGCCCCTTTTGACCGGGACCTGTTGTGTCGCGTTGCCAGCTCCAGACACGTCCGCTGCACCACTACCAGGCCCACTGTCAACAGCCTCTGTGTCGACTGTGACAGATTCGCCTTCGTCACCTTCCTCCTCCTCTCTGTCTGCCGCCTCTGCTTCTGCTTCGAGCGCCTGGACGATCTCGGCGAGAGGATCGTTACCCCCGTCGTAAGACTCGTTCCCGGTCTCATCGGCTTCGCCACCCCCGATTGACTCTTCGTCGCTGCTCTCGTCCTCCATCTCATCAGCTTGTCGCTCCGCCCAAGCCGACGTCGAGGCCGGCATCGCGATGTTGGCGGTGAGTGACCTGCGACCCTTCATGTGGTTTGCCGGACTCGCCTTCCAGTGGCCCTTGAGCGGATGGTTGTATTTGGTAGAGTCGCCCGGACCGCGTAAAGGTTCAGGCTGGTCCCTGTCCCATTCCACCTCTGGGCCGTTAGAGCGACGCATGGGCAGTCTGGAAGTCCGGACGGAGCGCCTTGTAGTCGACGCCACCGCGCTCGGTCGAGTGTTCCTGTCTTGCACATTCTGAATTGGAAACGGGAAGCGCAGGTCCGGCTTTGCCGAATCTTCCTCCAACGCAAACGCGTCGTAGGCCTCCATCGGATCTGGCTGTTCCGCCGTTGCTCGCGGGAGGTGACGGCAGTGCTTCCAGACAGCCAGAGCTTCTTTCGCTCTACTCTCGAAGTCCGCTAGGCTGGCCCCCGCGTCGGCTTGCTCGAGCTTGGTCCACGGGTGCCGCGCGGCTCCGCGAATATTTTCTAGACTGGTCCCCAGATCCGCCTGGCGGGTTCGGCAGGGTCAGCGGATTCTACTAGCGCGGGCCCTCAGTGCACTCACTTGGATCACTTCTCCCTTGACAGCAGTCGCCATGCCCACTCCTGTCAGGCCCTTGCCCGTATAGTCATGGCCGCTCGCCAAGCATACCATCTGCAGACGTCCGTGCGTTGTCAGAGCGGGGTCGAGGAGGTCTGAGAGACGAGCTTTGTCGGTCAGAGTCCATCTTCTCTCATCGTCGCCTCTCCCTGAGCTCAGGCACCACCGTTGATGCGACGCTGGCTCTCGCACGATGAAGTCGGAGTCGCGCGAAAGCACGATCACGGAGCAGTCTGCTACCCGGCTCAGGCGGCAGATGGTGTTGTCGGCTTCGTCGGTGCTTATCACGCGAATGGCCGCGGCGATGGTAGGATTGGCGTTGAGCCATGCATCATCGTCGCAGTCCTCGTCCAGCCCAGGCCGCTCCTCGTCTGGCGCGCGCTCCGCGCGAACGTCGGCGGTGTACAACCCTCCGCCGACGCAGGGGAATTCTACCTGCGACCATGCATATCCCGCCGCTTTCCGGGCGATCCTTAGCTTTCGCTTTCCGATGCCTCTGTTCCTTCTCTTGTGCTTGCGGGGCCGCCTGCGACCGTTACTGCTCGGCGGAGCCGCGGGCTGCCTCTTCTGCGATTGTCGTTCTCCTGCCGTCAGACGCAATGTGCTGAGGTCGTAATGTGCTGTGGCTGTCCGTTTGGCAGCGGTCCTCTTATCGTCTTCATCTGCCTTTGCTAACGAGCGGAAGGTCGGGTGATCCCACACAAAGACGACATCGGCCAGGGCAGCCATGTCGGCCATCAACCGTGCTTCGCTGGCCCGCACAGCGTCGAAAATTGCTCTGTCTACCCTTGCTTGCGCTTCTGCCTGGGTGCCTCCTGACGCCCCTCTCCTCGTGGCCCGCACCGGCCCCCAGTCGGCGTGCTGCTTGCAGACTTGAATGAAAGTTGGATAGAAGTATCCCTTGGCATCGACTATCACCAGAGATCGGGCAGCGCCATCGCTTCGAGTCGCGGCTCGCACAGCGTCGACCGGGCTGTCGAATTTGCGGAACATCGACGGCGCGGCGGTGGCCGCCCGGTCCCGGAGGATAGGCAGCAGCCCCTTGACGCCCATCCCCGCCGAAGGCAAGATGGGCGTCTCTGTATACGGATGAGTATCGCTGATGCTCGATATGTCCTGAGTGCGTGCAGTGAAAGGTGAGTGGTGCGTCGTGCGGAGGCAAGCCCCCTTATGCGGCCCTTGGAGACCCTGAAGAACTCCGCCTCAGCGGCGCAAGTCCGGATCCACGTCACTGAGTGCGTTTGCCCGCCCTTGCACGGCACTGATTGCAATGTCGCTCGCGGCACTACTGCAGTCGATAGCTTATAGCTTCGGTACACTTGCGTTGATAGTGCGCAGATGGATGTCACGAATCCTCTGTGATGGCGCTCGACCTATTCCGGTTGACCCGCGACTTTGGGCTCTCCGCCTCATGTCTTGCGCGCATTGCACGACATTGAATGGCCCCGGTCGACCACCGCGTTGCACGTTTTGACGTCCTCGCTCCAACAGCGGCATTTTGCTGTCAGACCCTAGATTCTCTGTCCGCCTGACTGGGCCTGAGTGGTGACCTCATTCTCCTCGTCCTCCTCCTGTAGGCGGGCCAAATCCTCCTGCCTACAGGCGTCGCACCACATGCCCTCCCCTTTCGGTGCACTCGCGAGCGTTGTCACTCTTCTGGGGCAATTGCCGCACTTTGTCCTCTTCCTCTTCGGACCGCCTGGCTGTGCCTGAGTGGCGACCCCACCCCGTCCGCCCCTGGCTGTATGTTTGTCCTCATTCCGATGCCCGCCTCCTGCCGGCGCTGCATTACCTGACGCATGTCCGCTTGATGTATCTTGTGCCCGACCTTCGAGCTCGTGGTGTGGTTCCTGCCTTCCTCCGCCAATCGGTTGTCCTCGTGTCGATGGATGCTTGTGCCCAGACCATGCCTCAGCTCCCTGCACACGGTCGATTAGATTCCATCTGGCTCACCATAGTCTTCCCCGGATCGTTCTCATCTCCATCATGCATTCTCTTTCCCGGCAACTTCTTCGGGCTCTCTGGTCGTACCGCCCCCAGCAGATTTGGGTCATGACTACCTCTCGCGCCGCCGCCGAGGCCTCCAGTCGATGACGAGGTAGCGACCGCATCCCCTCCCTCCTGCATGGTGGCGGAGCTCTCGGCGGTGCCTGAGGCCATCGTTGCCTGCCTGCTGACTGACATCGTGCCGGCAGACGCGCTGTTGCCGGCTGTAGCAGCTGATGGTTTGGCACTGCTCTGCGACTGCCTCGTCTTGTTCGATGCCTTCGCCTTCGGAGCTGACGGTGCGCCCCAATCCATGCCAACGGCGTACGCCCTCTCGAGACCGCCCGCGACTGCAAGGAAGATAGCATCCTGCTTGCTGCACAGCTTGAGGCCCGCATTTTCGAAACCGTCCGCCCATGCGCGCGCTTCTTGCATAACGGCCCGCACCGAGTTTTCCATGAGCTTGCCGATGTCCGCTTCTCGTTCGGTCAGGTCTCCAAGCGGCAACTTGGATCGAGCCATCGCTTCGATGCCAAGTTGCCAGGCTTGTGAAGGCCAGCACGTCTGTATGTCTGCCGCCAGTTTGTTGAGTACGCGAGTCCTCTCGCGCGTATTGATGCACCCCGCCAACTCCTCGTCCTCTTTCACCATCCCGATGGCCACCGACATCGCTGTGAGAAGATTGACATTCGAGATCTCGCTGATCCTCGCGCTTCTGACGTGACGGGCGATGGCGGAGGTCAGAGAAGAGATGATGTTTTCTCGCGCTTTGTCGTACTCGGCCCGTTCCGCGTCATCGGCCATGTGCGACTCCGAGTCCTTCAGAGGATCGTCCAGGGTTGCCACGATTTCCTTGAGTCTTGCAGCGGATACCGTCTTGGCTTGATACATCATGAGAGTGATCTTTGTGGTGCCAGCCTGCACCGTAGGAGTCTCGATGGGCTTCTCCTCGGGTAAAAGCATCCGGCGTGACCCCATGTCGTCCTTCACGAGTTTTGTGATCAGTTCTGAGAGCTCGTCCCGGATTTTCGCCGTCATGCTGCCACGCGCTAAATCAGCAGTGTTTCAGATGGCATGCACTTCGTCACACTCACCCTCTCAAGTCTAGCGCCTTCATGAAATTGCTCATCGGGAAGGTCGTATACGCCACGGGAACGAAGTTTGGCGCTGGTAGGCGGCGAAGCCAGTCAGCTTCGAGCGATTTGTGTCCTGTGAGCGGTTTACGCGCACCGCACGCCACCAGCTCATCCCCCTTTTTGTTCCCTACACGCAGCTTCACGTTCTTGCACTTGGGACCGCAGAAGATGCCTGTGTCGCCTCCGTTATCAGAACGAGCACGCCGCACTTTAGCGCTTGGCAGCTCTTGTACGCACACTCTCTGTTTTCTTTCTTGACGTTCCCTCCCGTGAAGACGCCCCATTTCGGGCAGGCTGTATCGCTACAATCAGCTAAAGTCTCTCCCTGCAAGTGTCCAAGACTCACTCTGACCAGACAAGGCCTCCTTCATTTTCTTTTCACCCTCCAATGCCCTATCCTTCTTCTCTGATCCGGCTGTGGCCCTCCCCTTGCCCTTGCTTTTGCCTTTGCCCTTGCTCTTGCTAGACGTGTCTGTTGCCTTCTCCGTCCCCATGGTGCCGTTCTGTCCGGTGAGGCTCGAGACGTCGGGCTCTGCTAGCCCCATGCCGTCCATCTGGCGCTCAGCGTCGGAGATAGCGTCGACGTCCATCGACTCGGCGCCTGCCTTGTCTGCATCCATGGTGCCTACGCCTCGCCTGCTGGGAGTGCCATCGGTTACGGTTGGCGCTGTGTGCGGTCCGGACCCCCTGTCCCACTCCGGGCCCTTGTCTGACGCGCTTGGTCCCACCATGTCACTTCCGATGTTCGCTGCTGCCCCTACATGGTGCCCATCGCCGCTCCCGCCGCCGTTCTGACCCCTCCTACCCAAGCCCGAACCTGACGCTCGTGTCGACCCCTGCATGCCGCGCAGCAGCGAGTCGGAATACCCGACTTGGATGTTTGGTCGGAGAAGCTCTCGCTGCGAGATTGGTCTTCTTGCCGCTTCAGATTGTGCGCAGCCCCTTCCGAGTTATGTTGGTTATCTGGGCTAACGGGGTCGCAGCGAGGCCATGAATCGAGTCCCGGTTGACTCGAATGCTTGACGAGCGGGCTCCTAGTCGATGTGCCCTGGCACCTGATTGCAACGCCTCCCGGCTATTGCGGATGTGTCCCGAAGGAGAAGTGGGCGGGAGTGTCATGAGTGGGCGGAGGTGGAGGCGGCGGACGGAGAGGATGACGCGACAAGCCGTCAGCCGGAGCAGGAGGGAGTACCAGCAGCAACAGCAGCAGTATCAGCAGCAGCGCAGCCGCCAGCAGCTGTATTGGCATTAGGGCCCATCCCTGCTACTCACCAACAGCTGCTGCTGCTTCGAGCTGAGCGTCCGCAGGAGCGTCCCTCGGCTCGTGACCTGGACTTCTCGGGGTCAGCCGCGTCGACAGAATGGCCAGAGGGCAAGCGAGAGCACCGCGACGCGTACCTTTCACTATCGTCTGCACGCGAAGCCCTGCTGTCGGTGTTGTACGTCGCCTGCTGGCGTTCTTGTCCTTCCTGGCAGTTGGTCAGAGCAGCCCTAACTCTTTGCGCGTCACCGGTCTCCGCCACCACTGACTTGAGCCCAGGCCCGCACTCAAGCAGCCATGGCAGCAGTCGAGCCGCTCGGCGCTCACGTCCGCTGAGAACCGACAGACGGAATGTACGCCTCATGTGCTGCTGGGCACCTCTCCTCAGCCAGTTGCTCCTAGAGGAGCGAGCCGCACTTCCACCCAGTAAGACGCCCTCGGAAATGTCCTTCGGCCGACCGACGCATGCTTGCTCCAAACGCCTAAGTTTTTGCTCACCTGCTGGGCACATCAGAAGATCCGCAAGTGGACCTCGTCGCTGGTCCTGCCCTGATGCCGGTGGTGCGTTGCAGCATTGGTGTGACCTACCGAGCGCCTGCCCGATGCCTGCGCACAGAAGCAGCCAACGTTGTGCCGTTATGCTGCAACTCCAACCATCGTGCTTTACGTAGTGACACGTACTGACGCCCTGTTCCCTACGCGAGCATCCCCTTAACCGTGCGTCCGTGCGATCCCGAGGAGCCGCTCTGAGTTGCCCAGCCCCGCCGCGTCCGCTCCCTCTGGGGCCCCGTGGCATCCCTGCCTTCAGACGCACAGGGTCGGCGCTGCATGCACTCGTGGTCTCGAGCTTCAGCACCGCCGCCTCTGCCGCAGTGTCATAGCAGTGTCCTGGCTTCCTCCATACATCACAGCCGAGCCCGACGCAGTCATGCGAGAGGCTCGAGATTCCCGCTGCGACTGCCACCCTGCCGCCATCTCGCGCATCAACGGGCCATTGTGGTCGGCGGCGAGCGCCTAGCACAGGCATCTCGTGTTCCATGTGTACTGACCGCCCGCCCCGCAGGTTCTGCTGCTCGCGACCTCTACGGCGCCAGTCGGGGTGTCCGCGCTCACGCACACAACCGCCAGACCCATGTAGCCGCCGCTCCTCGCCTTTCTGTGACGTGAAGCATTCCCCCTCCTAAATGGATGGTACACTACCATTCCTGTACCATCCGAGACGAAGTCGGAGTCGTGTCAAGACCCAGGGCTGCTGCGACCCGGTCAAATCCGTCGTTCCCCAGACCGGCGAACGAGCGTGCCGTGATGTGGCACGCCACTTCGGACTGCACTAGCCATCTTGCACCAGACGTTGCAGTCCCTTCAGCAGACTATCGTGACCGTGCTTCCGACTCTCTTGCCTCCCGCACCCGGTGCCGGTGCGGGCTGCCTCTCCGACTCGGAAGCAACCAAAAGCACGAGTACATGGCGGCGACCCGCACGCCACCGGGCTTGGGCATGCTACCGCCGGTATATGCGCGCCGTACACTGCCGTTCTGGCTGGCTCAGCCCTGCTAGTCGCATGCTGAACAGCCAGCCTCAAGTTGTCCCGATGCCTTTCCTTTGAGCCTCCTACCGGTCCCCACTCGCCTCTCCCGCACAATTTGCCACAGGTGGAGGCTTCCAGCAGTGGCAATTTTGCTATACGGAAGACCCCGCTTGGTGACAGCGTCACTGTACGGTCTCTTATGTGGAGTGGATCAGTCTTGCAGGATACATTACGTGCTGTCTCGCTCTGCTTCTCCCCTCCGTCCATCATTGTTGTCCCCGTCTGTCTCGGCTGTGTTCGGCACAAAAGGGGCTGAGGAGGGAGGACAGGGACGAGAAGAAGACCAGCGGAAGATGGCCGCAATGGCTGGCTCTCACCGTCATCAGCACATCTATCCGTCAATGTAACATCGGATGAAGCAGCAGCGCATCCTCATGCATCGTCCATAGCAATGACGAAGCGCACAAGCACAGTGACCGGCGGCCGCCCGCTCCAGCTGCCCCGGCATCTCCCGCCTCTGGCCGCCTCGAGCACCAGCGACAACGATAGTAGCAACGGGCAAGATCTCGTCGACCTCCAGAACCCGTCAAAGGCCGCTCTCAGCATAAAGCACCTCCGCCGGCTCTGCACCCTGCTCGAACAGGAGGTTGCGCTGCTCGAAAAGATACGCTACAAGCAGAAGAACCAGCACAAAGCCGCGACATGGTGGAGGCACGTCGCGGGCTCGCAGAGGGTCGCGAAGCGATTCGCTGTAGCGTTCAGTACGGAGCTCGGGAGCACCTTGTCGCTTCTGGTAGTGGACACCACAGCTACACCCGCGTGAGCACGTTCAGCCAGGCGTGGGAGCCAGAGATCAGGCCTCCGCTGCTGACCCGCTCGACAACCTCAGCTCGGAAGCTCGACCAGCACTTTCAGGCCAAGCCATCATCAGGAGCATGGAGAGCTGTCTCCGCTTGCTGCACCTCGCAGAACATGTGAGCGGTGGCGAGCGACTGTCCGTGCCATGCACCCTGCATAAGCGCTGACCATGAGAGCGCGCTCGTCCGTGTTTCCCAGTCAATGCCAATACACGCAAAAGCCATGGCGTGAGCTGCCTGTTTTACGACCAGACACGTCCAAGGTGTGCTTTGGATGCTCACAGCTATATCGTCCTTCTTCTGCTCCACTTCACAGTGCCCTCGAGCAGCTTCTACGGGCCGCGCTCTTCATGCCACTGGCACTGGCGCTCAAGGGCTTGATCGCCCGACTAGACGGTCTCTCTCGCCTATTTGACGCGGAACTGCGCAACTTCCTCCTCATCCAAGACGCAACTACCAAACGTCGGGTGTGTAGCTGCTTTCTCCGGACCATGACGCGAAAGCTGACAGCACTCACATGGCTTCCTTCAGCCGGACCTGGCGAAGTCGCTACAGCAACACGTCCGCAGGTTGCCAAAATCGTTTCAAGGCTATCTGCGTCCCTCACCAGAGATGTCCGCATCCTCAGCGAAACTGTCGGCACTACGGTCACTGCCTGGCTCAGCAGCCGCTTCAGCCTCCCCTGCTTCGTCGGCTCTGCCTTCTGCTGTTGGCTCGAGACTGGCTTCGCCTGTCCCAAGTCAGACGCTCCCGGCAGGCCTGGAAGATGTCGGAGTGCCGATCTCTGAATCCGCAGAGGCCAGTATCAACAGTAGGAAACAAGCAGACGTTCCTGATGCATCACCGATAAACCTAGAACCCACGCGGAGAAGAAGGGAGAAGAGCAACGAACAGCCGGGAGCCAATGTGGACGATACGTCGCGGCCGCCTCGGCAAGATCCGATACCGGCACCAGCTGTCCCGCCGCCCGGAGTAGTGAAGAAACGCAAGAAGCCAGCTGCGCCGAGGGACGATATTGATGACATCTTTGGAGGCTTGTAGTCTACCGTAACGAGCCAGGTCTCAGCGACCAGATGTAGCATACGAAAGAGTAACAGAGAAGCAAAGTGGAGGCGGGACCATTGAGGCACACCCAGTCAAAAGGATAAGAATGTGGCATTGCGCGCATGAGGCAATCAACAACAGATCGGCTCCGAAGAGCGACGTGGAGAAATATCGAAGGGGAGGCGAGCTCGGTAAATGACGACGTGGGCCCGGCACTCTTACTTGGTGGACGAGTACTTGGTGACACCCTTGGTGCCCTCGGAGATGGCGTGCTTGGCGAGCTCTCCGGGCAGGATGAGGCGGACCGACGTCTGAATCTCTCGGCTCGAGATGGTCGACTTCTTGTTGTACGACGCGAGCTTGGAGGCCTCGCCGGCAATGCGCTCGAAGATGTCGTTGACGAAGGAGCTGCGGGGATAAGCGAGACTGCCGTTAGGGCGATGTCCGGGACCAGGCAGGAAAGGAGCACGCGGGACTCACTTGAGAATCATCATGGCCTTGTTAGAGATACCAGTGTCCGGGTGGACCTGCTTGAGCACCTTGTAGATGTAGGTGGAGTAGGTCTCCTGACGCTTCTTCTTGCGCTTCTTCTTGTCACCGTCGGCGGGCGCAGACGTCTTCTTGGTCGCCTTGCCAGCCTTGCCTCCGGTGGACTCTGCGCAGAGGGCAACACAAGCGAATGGATCAGTATCTGTCTGTCGTCGTGTAGGGCGGATTGAAGGGAGCACACTCACTGCCAGCCTTGCCGCCAGTGGCAGCAGGGGCTTTGCCTCCGGTCGAGGCGGGTGCCTTGGATGCGGGCTTGGGTGCCATGTTGTGGAGTGTGAGTGTGGGTGGTGTGTGGTTATGGGGAGATGGAGAATGTGTGATGGGAAGGAGGGAAAGAGACAGAGGGAAGAGCTGGGAAGCCTTCTTGTGCGAGTCGGCAGCCGAGCTTTGTTTTCGAGCGAGAAGCGCTCGAGGCATGTCAACAAGCAGGGAGCGTCGCGATGAGGCAGAGGCGGTCACCCGTGCTTGAAAGGACATGGGGTACAAGTAGCATGAGTGAGCTCGAAAGATTAAGAGCGATGCATCTATCCAGCTTTCATGTGCCCTCATCCAGGTCGTTGTCGAGCTGCAGCGAGAAAAGCGTTTCCTGCATCGAACGCGACTTCGGCAGGTCGGGCACGTGACTCGCGAACGTTGTTTGGGCGAAGAGCTCCTCCCTCTTCCTCTACGGTGCATCCCCTCCCTCTGCCCTTCCTCTTCTTTCTCTCCTCATCACATTCACACTCTTTCTAGCACCCACCTACCCCACTACCTCTCACTCAACTCACCATGTCTGGCAAGTCTGGCAAAGCTTCGGGAGACGCCGCAAAGGCACAGCAGTCGAGGTCCTCCAAGGCCGGACTCCAGTTCCCCGTCGGTCGTATCCACCGAATGCTCAGGAAGGGCAACTACGCTACCCGTATTGGTGCCGGTGCTCCTGGTGAGTCGGACTTGCCCTTCGCTATTGCGCCCACTCATGCTGACCTGCCTATGCTCGCCTTCAGTCTACCTCGCCGCCGTCCTCGAGTACCTGGCGGCTGAGATCCTCGAGCTGGCTGGCAACGGTGCGCCCTGCTCACCAAAGGCTCGGTCTCGGAACACTGCTGATGTTCATACTGCTTGCAGCCGCCCGAGACAACAAGAAGTCCCGAATCATCCCTCGTCACCTTCAGCTCGCCATCAGGAACGACGAGGAGCTGAACAAGCTCCTCGGCCACGTCGTCATCTCCCAGGGAGGTGTCCTGCCCAAGTCAGTCCCCTTTCTCACCGACCTTGTGTTCGTATTTCCTCTTGCTGACGATTTGTGCCCGTATTCACTCACAGCATCCACTCCGAGCTGCTCCCTGCCAAGGGCGAGTCTGCCTCGACTGGCGGCGGCAAGTCCGCTGGTGCTGGCAAGGGCGGCAAGGGAGGCAAGGGCAAGGCTGCCGCCTCGCAGGAGGTCTGAGCTGTCGGCCAGCTCTCAAGTCACGTACTCTTGCTCACGTCTATCCTCTTTTCGAATTTCATCGCACACGCGCTTCGTGCCACTTCAGCTCGTTGTTCCGCGTGTTGTTATCTACCTAGTACGCATGCGCAAGCATTGTTCCTCATTCTCCTTCTGTGCTGCTCCCGTTTGGCCGAACTGTCATGCTATCCCTCGTCTGGAGGATGTGTCTCCGGGGTGTCGCTCATGTCCAGCGCGCGCGAACCGAATCGCAGTCCGAATGAAGCGCCCTTTGCACACCTGCAGCATCGTTGCAGACATGCACCATACCAATTGCCTCTACGCGACTGTCCGCTTTGCGCAGGCGTTCTGCAACCTTGAGCGCCTCGGGCGCGTCTGTGCGGGACGCTCAAGCGGCGCTTGAGCTCGAGCCTGGCAAGCCCGGGCCCCGTCAGTGCCGACTCGGACTACCAGCAACAAAGCATCGCTAGCTTCGAAGCTTGCTTTGATACCAGTCCGCAGGTTTGCAGGACTGCCTTTGTTCTCTCCTCGGCTCGCTCGCTCGCTGCTCTCGATGGCATGCCCGCTTCCTCCAATTCCGAAGACGCGCATCCTCCGAGACGCGCGGAATCTCCCGCGTCTCCATCCACAACAAAATCGCTTGAAAGGTATGAGGAAAGCCTCAAACTAGTCGCGTCTATGATAGCTCTAATTCATCCTGGAGACAATCTGTCAATCGGACGATGCAAACAGATCCACTCACTACTTCTTGATAAGCTATACATCGTCTCATCACCTCGTCTGTTCTCTCCTGCAATCACACTCGTTTCACCTCACACTCCCTTGACACCCTCGCACGTCACTCTCCCTCCCTTTCCTGCGGCCAGCCTCCCTAGCCGTCGAGCTCGAGCACTTTGCGGTGGACAAAGCCACTGCATCTGAATCCTCGGTACACAGTAGTACAGCACAATGAAGCTCAGTGTGCCAGCGGTCTGCCTCTGCCTGTCGACCATCAGCACGACGGTCCTTGCCGGCAATAACATCGTGCTGCGGACCTTCAGGTCGCTCGTCACTGCACGCATCGGTGAGCACGGCTCTCTCGGCGCGCAGACATCTGCAGTAATGCGCTAATCCCGAGTGTTGCACTATCAGATCCGGTTGTCTCGTGAGGCACAGCTCTTTGCTTATGCTGTTTCCGCAATTTCAGCTGACGTGCGCCGTCGTAACCGCTCTCTTGCCATTTCCCCTGGCCTAGATCAGGACAAGTATCGCAGCAGTGAGTACTCGTACCGTCACATGCAACGAATGATCAGTCGTAACCCGACACTGAAGCCGCGTCCAACCGGCAGCTCTCACCACGTTATCGGGGGCAACCGCTTCTCCTCCGTTTACAACCCTGACGAGCTGCGAAAGTCAAAGTGCTCCACTCTACCGATACAGGCAGACAAGGTACGTAGGCTTGGACGGAGAGCGTGCGCTGTTCGTCCTGCTGACATGCCAGTCTTCGCTCTCCAGTCAAACTACTGGTACCCTCGTAAGCGGGGCTGCTTGTCGGGCGCACACAAACTACTCCATGACTGTTCATGGCTGAGGTGGCTGCTTACAAACTGCAGAGATATTCAAGATACAAGCGGACGGCAGCTTCATCGGAATGCAGACAGGTGCGCGCCCCGCAAATGCCCTGGCTGCTACATGATACCGTACGAACCTATCATTGACGCAATCTCACAGGCACACGCGTGTACTATCTGCTCGGGGAGAACTTGCCACCAGGAACGAAAATAGAGCCCTTCCCGTACAACTTCCAAATGGGTGAGCAAGAGGACGGCGCTGTCATGGGAAAATGTGGTCATCGACTAACACGAACGACCTTCTATAGTTTGGGGAGACCCATCGCGTAAGACCTATAATGGCTCTGACCTCTTCGACTTTTCGAACGGGTATTACTGCGAGAAAGGCGACTCCTCGAGTTTCGGCAGCCCCACCCTACCCACACAACCATGCAAGGTGCTAATCATGAAAGTGTGAGTGGTAAAGTCTTGGTGGACGTCGTCTCTTGCTCACCTGTTCGAGTTCCGTTACGCACTGCTCTTCAAGGTGTGAGTGGCAAATACCTTGCTGGCGATCTTGATATCCACCTGACCCCCTTCTATGCTTGTATCAGTCATGCCTTGCTGCTGGAGCGGACAACCTTACGATCCGGAGAATCCCACCGCTCACATGAGCTACCCGAAGTGAGTCGCCATGGCAGTCCTGTCAGATTGCGTGAAGCGGAGAGAAATTGAAGGAGATTGCCACTCGTACCTAGCGGTTGGTGGGATGGTCGCGACTGTCCCGCAAGCCACCCAAGACGCCTTCCTTCAATGCTCATCGAGTCTTTCCACTTCAACGCGGACATGCCCAACAATCGACCGAACGGTACGACCCAGTACATCCTAGCCAATGGCGATACGACTGGTTCGCTTGATCACCGTCTACAGCGTGTCCTCCATTTCCTATGCTGATGTTGTCTCTTGTCACCACAGGCTACGGTCTACATGCGGACTTGTGCGTTCCTAGCGCGAAGCACACGGGTACGCTTCGATCGTGTTAGAAGCTGACCAGATAGTTCTGGCGACTTTCGAACTCGCGTTTCAGCCAAAATGGTGGGTGCCCCTGTCCTGCGATGCCCGCCCTTGCTTGTGTCTCTGACGCGCCCAGGGCCTACCTCCTGCAGGGTGGGATCAGAAGGTCCTTCAGGGCTACATTGACAACTGCAGATACACAAGCACTCCGGAGCCGCCATCGTGAGTGCATCTTCGCTCGCGAGCTGTGGTCTGCCTCGAGATTCGCCAGCTGACGACCGACTGTTGTGATCTCTACTCGATACAGGCAAGGCTGCCCGTATCTCAAGCCATTCGAGAACTATACCATGGGAGACAGTTGCGAGTATGACGGACTTATCCCTGACGAGAGCGTCGGATGGTTGAACAACAAGCCGGATCCTCTGCCAAAATTGCCTGGCTGCGTGAGTCGCGCCTGAGACCGAGCTCCGCTCATCATTGGCACGCGTTGCAAAGGTCAATCACCGCGACAAGAGCTGACCGAGTGAAGTGGACTCGTCTGGCACTTTCGCAGAACCCGATCTGGAGCAAAGGCCCGAAGCCGGGCTGTCTCGCTTTGACGCGAGGCAGGGTGGCGGTAAAAGCGCTCCAATGGGTCAGGAGCAAGATCGGCACCGTATATCCGTGATGAAGGACATCCACTCCTCCACTCGCAATGGTTCCTCCATGCCTGCCTTCACGCCTGCAACTGGCACCGATCTCAGCCAGTCATCGATACCGCGGCCATTCCATACACAAGTCTTTGCCTGCAGCCAGTTGGCTAGGAGCAGGCTCTCCAAGAAGGCCTCTGACCTCAGGATCTTTTTACAAGGCCTTGTGGGATGCAGTAGAAACGCAGTGCGCTGCAGTATCTGATGTTGTACATCGCCCGCTCTTCGGCTTTCGCTTTCGCTTTGCCTTCCAATCCCAACATACTCGAGTATGGTGGGGCAAGTTTGCATTCCGCGACAAGGGAGAGAATGCAAGGTGTCTCATATGCTGCTTTAGCTAAAAGAATGAGCTCGTTGACTCTGACGCCTGGGACGCGGGTGTGTGCGCGGGTGGCGAAAGATGCCGATCCACGGCCACGCTCGATCAGGGACGAGGCGGCGGTCAGTGCGTGCCTGAGCGCGCGTGCCTGACCCGCTACTCCGACTGTATCAGTTGAGGGTTGACATCGCTGTTGTACCGGTAGCAGTCGAGCAGTCCTCTCCTTTCCTTCTAGCCAGCGTATTTCTTCGCATCGACGGCAGTTCTGCAGTGCACCTCCCGTGCCTCCACCTTCCCTTCGACACCTTCCCTAACCCTCAGCTGCTGGATCAGCCAAGGGGCAGACGCGCACAGACACATTTGCAGACAGGCAACACACACCCATTACTGGGCCCACTGTAGCGATCAAGAGCAATGTCGCCCTCTCCGACCTCTGCAAGGGCGGCCAATGGCACTGCCTTCCTATTCTTCCTGCTTGTCGCCGCGTTCGCCAGTCCGGTGGCATCGCGCATCATGGTCTTTGACGTCTGGAAGAGCATGGTCACTGCGCGGATGGGTGAGTGCTCCTTTATGAAGATGAGCAGTACGTGCCAGAGAGTCAGCGCTGATGCGCCTGTATCCACTCTAGATCCCATTATCTCGTAAGTGCACGCCCTGTGCCTGAGCACACGTGCCGCCCGTTGAGACGTGACGGCCTCTGTTCGCCACTGGTAGATTGCCTGGAAGATTAGACTGATGGATTGCACGTTTTGCATGTCGGTCGCGTCGTATAATCTCCGTCGCCAGTCCAGGAGCGGTATCGCAGCAGTGCGTCGCATCCTGTGCTCATCGGTGATCAGACTGACCTGCTCCTGACACGGTTGTTCCGCATAATTCCCGTACAGCTCTCATCACATCATCGGGGCAAATGGCTTCTCCACGCAGTACCAGCCCGATAAAATCAGGCAGTCTGAATGTACCAATATTCCTGTACAGGCCGACATGGTGCGTTGCAGCAATGCTGGCGCGGCTGCCCGGCCAAACAGCTGCCCCCTTCGATAGACGCCAGAGTACTGACGCAACATCCCCTTGAGTACAGTGCAACTACTGGTTCCCGCAGGTATGTCGTGCTGATGTACCCGGGTCACCTGGGTTCCACCAAGTCCCGAGGGCCTTCCTGACGTGCAGCCATTCTTCAGATCTTCCAACTTACTGCGGATGGTAAATACACCGGCATGTACGCCGGCGTCCGCGTCTATTACATGTTCAACGGTACGTCTCGCCTATTGCTAGCGGTGTGGATCCCTGACCAGGCCGTCGCTGAAGCCGGCTGTCTGACGCTTCCGCAGAGAAAGCCAACACGCAGCCGTTCCCATACAACTTCCAGATGGGTCAGTCTAAGTGGCGCCGCTCACGGACGGGAGGCTGATTCTGCTCCACTCGTCGACAATTTCGTCAGTCGCCGGCGATCCTACCCGCAAGTCCAAGAACATGTCCGTCACATTCGACAACATCAGCAACTATTACTGCGAGGGGCCAATCTCGGGAAGGAAGAGCTACAAGAGCGAAGGCTTCCCTAAGGAGCGCTGCAACACGCTCATTATGAAGATCTTTACCCCGAGCTGTCACAATGGCCAGAAATACAACCCAGCTGACCCACACGCTCACATGCGCTTCCCGGAGTGGGTCTAGAGACACCTGTGTGCGCGAATGCACCGTACTGACAGGACATTCTGCCCCATGTGACGCCTACAGAGACGCTTATGACGGCAAGCGATGCCCGAAGACACACCCTACACGCCTCCCAACCATCCTGCTCGAGTCCTTCTGGAGACCCGGAGATGCCGTCAAGGCGGGCCTGAAGCTGCCCCCGACCGGACAGCCGCAGTACAGTGAGTCTGCGTCTCTACATACAGGGACTCCGCTTGCGTGCATATAACCAGTCTGACCATCCTTCGCGCTTCCGGTCTGGCTCAACCTTCCCTAGTTCTGGCGAACGGAGACACGACCGGCTTTGGTCTTCACGTAGGTGGTCTTTGGGACGCCTTCCTCGTCAGAGACAGCTGGTCTGATTCTTGGCACTCCAAAAGGCCGACATGCAGAATGGCTGGGATATCGAGGTTCTCCGTGACATCATCGATACTTGCTTTAGCCCGAATACGACCGCTGCCGAGAAGTGAGCCGCCCTCAATTTCTTGGAAGCCTATGGAATCAGACTCCGCTCTTGCTGACATGCTCTTACTTGCTTTGCCCACAGGAAAAGCTGCACTCCTATGGCAGCCACTTGGAACTCCAAGAAGGCGAATGCTTGCAGGTACACTGGCAATCGACCGAACGAGTCTGTAGGATGGAACGGGAAGTCGCAGGTGTTGGACAAGCTCCCCGGATGCGTGGGTGCACTTTTTGGCCATCAACAGTGGCGTGTGTCAAAGCTGAACCATTCCCAACGTTATTGCAGAACCTGCCATGGACCAGCGGGCCCAAACCCAAGTGCAACCCGAAGATGCAGGGGCGGATGGGGCTTGCCGTTGGGTGGATCAAGACCAAGGCGACCGAGCTCTTCCCTTGATCAGCATGCATGGCCCGGCTTCTATCGAGGCGCCACTGGCTGGCTGTCTCTGACCGTCTGTTCTATCCGTCTCTGTTCACTGCGCGGAAACGAATGATTCGCATCGGAAGGTCTGACTTCACTGCGCTATCGGACATGCGTTTAGCAGCTCCAAGAGCTGTAGAGGAGTGCGTCTCGGATTTACACATATGTAGCGGGGGCAATTGGCCGCCAGTCTGTTAGATCAACACGCTCTTTGCAATCTGTCATTCCTATGGATGCAATCTGAGATGGCCGCGCAGAGAGGACACTGAGTAGCCGCTTGCACTGCAACAGAACCTGATAGGCTTCGTGCAGCAATGATATACAAGACACTTGCACGGTTGTGCGCACGATTACTTCCGGTAGAAGGTACGCCTGTAATACGAAGCCAAAGGCAAGGAACGAGACTATCAGCTTTTCCTTCCAGCATGACCACCAGGCAGGAACCCACTTGAAGTTGAAGTGCAGCTGCAAGACACCCCGGTCAAACGTGCTCTTGAAGCCCTTCTTGTGCGAGTACTCCCATTCCTTATTGACGATCCGGAACGCGAGATCTTCGTAAGGCGGACCGATGCGGAAGTGCAAGATGCACGTATCGTCGTTGCCAGGCTCCTTCTGGATCCTGTACGTTGGCGCTTTCGTAATGTCGACCAAATCGGGGCAGAAGATGGTAAAGCGGTACGACTGTACCACCTTTGGCGGCGGGTTGTCGATGCTGCACGTCAGAAGCAATCGGTTCAGCATATGCATTCGAGCAACCTGCGGCGGATAGACCACTCACTCGTAATGCGTCTGGTTGTATTTGTTCCAGTCGAATCCGGTAATGACCTTGTTGAAGTAGCGTGGCTTTCGCGGACGGTACTTGTCCTGCCAGCTGTACGTCTGGTGCTGCTGCTCATCCTTGGCATTCCAGACCTCTTCGTCTTCGTCCAGACCCTTCGAAGCGGCGGCTTTTGCCAGAACATCGCCAGCGTCGATGTCGACCGGCTCGGCGGGTCCTCGTGTCTTCTTTGGGACGAAGCGCGCCTGTGCGACCAAGCGGCGCGCGGCGATCTGTCAACGGGCAAAGGGACATGCGTCAGTGGTCTGAGCGTCAAAGTAGTAAAGAGCCCAACCTACAAGATCCGCCAGCTCCTTCTCCGGGTCGACAATCTCGAGATGACGATCCTCCATCGGGATCCGTGTAACTGTCTTTGGCTCCATGTCTGTCGTCCATGCCTCTCTGACGACCTCGGGCACCTTCTTTGGCTCTGTCGAGCCATCCTCCGTACCCATGGCGGCCGCAGTCTCGGCAGCGCGAGCGGCAGCAGCTTCCGCCTCCTGCTCGTCCTGCACCTCCTTGGCGAGGTCCTCCTGCACTCGCACAGCTTCGTCTCGCTGCTTGCGACGCAAGTGCTCGAGCCTGTTCCGCAAAGCGACCTCGTGCATAGCCTTAAGCTTGTTCTTGGACATCCAGACGGCAAGTTCGCGCATCAGACCCTCCCAGTACTCGACATCGATGGGATCTCCAGACTGTAGCTTGGCCTGGACCGAGTCTTGCAGCTGCCGGAGCTCGGCCAGTGACTTGCCACGAAGCAGGTTGGCAATGTCGGCTTTGACGGCCTGGCTCGCCCGATTTTGTTCGATGAAGGCCTGCCTGCCTAGGGTGCGCTCGTTTCGCAGAGGCTCGAGCGCGGCCGAGCAGACGACGACCATAGACCTCCAGAATTCGAGGTTGGCCTCGTCCGTCTCGAGCGAGATGTACATCTGAATGTCCTCGTACAGCTCCTCCGTCTCCTCGAGCGAGAGATTCTCGAAGAGCAGGTAGGGTTCTTCCAGGTCGATGTCCATCCCGATACCTTCGTCCTCCTCTTCGTCGTCCTCATCGCCGTCCTCCTTTGGGATGTACGGCTTGCTCCACTTGAGGTTCAACGCGAGCAGATCGATAGGCTTGGCTCGGCCTTCCCTTGTACGGATCTGTGCACGGCGCATGGCTTGCTCGAGGTGAAAGTCGTTCTCCTTCGCGTGCCATGCCTCCATCTGTGCCGACTCGGCTGCCCGAGCCTGCTGGGTAGCGTCCCTTTCACGCTCCTCGAGCTCCTTTTCGCGGTCTGCACGGCGCCTGTTGAGACGCTCGAGCTCCTCCTTTGCCTCGGCACGACGCTCTGCATCCTTGCGCTTTGCCTCGTCGACCGAGATGCCTAGCTTCTTCTCCTTGTCGCGTTTCTTGCCCCAGACAAACTGCTGCGTCAGGTCGGCGTCGTTGAATGGGTTGTCGCCTGCGCCGTAGACGCTGAGCTCTGCAGCCGCTCGGCGTTGCTCCTCGGCAGCTGTATGCGCAGCCTCGTCGTCTCGGTCCTTGCGAGCTTTCTTGCGAAGGCGCTTCTCCTCGGCCGCTTCGAGTCTGCGGTGGTGCCGGCAAACAGATGGTCGGACGTCAGCGACAGCGACAGCGACAACGAGAACAAGCAGATGTTACGCAGAGCAGGCCGCACTCACTTGTCCTGGCGCTTCTCCCTGCGTCTTGCCCTCCTGTCGTCATCGCTATCGTCCTCCGAGCCGTCGTCCTTCCGCCTGGACTTGCGCCTGCTGCCAGCGTCTTCGCCGTTGCCGTGCCTGTCCCTGCTGCGACTTCTGTCCCTCCGCCTGTCGCGGTGCTCTCGTCCATCACCATCTTTCTCCCTGCCTCGGTCCCTGTCTCGTCTGTCGTGGTCATCGTCGCGGCCTCGCTCCCTCCGCGAGCTGCTGCGGTCCTTCTCCCTGTCCAGACGAGGCGAGCGTGAGCGGCTCCTTGCCCGTCGCTTGCTGCTCTCGCCTCTGTCCTCATCGCGCTCTCGGTCGCGGCTTCTGTCGCGCGCCATGCTGCCTTGTTCTGGCAGTCAGAGTTGCACTCAGTCGTCGTGAAGCAGACAGGCCGCCTCTGACTACCGACCTCTTCATCCTTGCTATCATCCGTCACTCGACTCCGCTCAATATCCCGCTCGCAAGGATCATGCTCAGGCTTATCGTAGCAGCACCACAGATATGAGACCTTCTCTCCTTCGTTCCCTCTCACAGCCGCAGTCGCAGCTATCCCCAGCCGAGTCAAAGACAATCCTGTCGTGGCTGCAACACTTCAAGCTCTCTGGCGGCCTCACACCCCCAAGACACGCAGACTGCTACGAGCTCTCTTACTCGCGCTCCTCCGGCCCAGGCGGACAGAATGTGAACAAGCTGGCTACGAAAGCGACGGTCCGCTTCGACTTGGCCAAAGCCAGCACATGGCTGCCGGAGCATGTTCAGCGGGGTCTGGCAACGTCGTCCTTCTATGCACACTCGACGCACTCGCTCGTGCTCTCTTCTATGCGGCATAGAACGCAGCCTGCGAATGCTCAGGACTGTCTCGAAAAGTGCGTTCGCTAGCAGGCTATGCCGAACACTCGCCAACCATTGCCCTATATGCGTGTGCCGCTCCAGACTGGAAGACGTCATCGTACAGACAGCAAGCAAGGGTGAGCGAAAGCCTCTCCTTCGATGCACCCCTCTCATGCTGAAGTGTCTCCTAATCTTCAGGTCTGCAAGGCGAGACGTCCCAAAGTCAAAAGGACCGGGTGCGGGGCCTCATCCAGGCAGACAAGGCACGAACAAAACAGCACAATCAACGTCGAGGAGACGTGAAGTCGGGAAGATCCAGCAAGCGGAATGCTTTCGATTGATCAAGAGGCGAGTGGAGCGCAAGAGCACAGACCCTCAAGATCTGGCGCCTGAGCGGCACTGGAGGATGCGCCAAGCAGAGGAGTAATCTGCATATCAGCAAGCCGTTTGTCGACTCGACGCACGTTAATCACTCAGAGAGGCCCTTCAAACTGCCGTTGGCCATACGGCTTCGGTCAACGTAGAGGACGCCGAAGCCGCTCGGAGCTCTGAACCGCAGACAGCTTCTGCAAAGAGCGCTGGCATACCGTTGTGCGCTGTCGTATGGAGGCTCATGCGCAGCTGAAACCTCGTTGTAGCCTGTTGAGATCACATCCAGCCAAATGCTGCTATAAGGCTAGCGGTCTTCAGCTTTTCGTGTTAGGCCAGGCGCGTCAACCTGTTTCGAATTCGCAACCAAGGCTCTTCGTAGGTACCGGTGCATACATAGACGCGATCATGAGCGCCGCTTCCGTCATCGTCAGTCATGCTGAACACGGAAGCCACGGAATGCACGAATTGCACGACTTCATCATGCCTTGCCGGTCATGTCAGCAGGACGGGGCGTGAGAGCGGGGCTCCTCGATCGCGACTCACGTGCCTTGTTGGTCCTGCAGAAGTCCCATCGGCATCGAGCAAGCAAGGTGCTCAACAGCAGCAGCAGCGAGCAGGCAGGCAGGCATGCGTGTACGTTATGGTCTGCCGTAATACTTATAATGTGCGCGATCTTGCCTGCTGCTTGAGTGCTGGGATTGGTCGCATCAAGCGGGGGGCGCGTGGGGACGCTTCTCGATGGGGGCCGATGGACGGAGAAGGCACTTGGCGGCTGACACGCGCTCTTTCCCTCCCTCTTCCTCAAAACAGAGAGGGCCAGACCGCACCAAACCCGAATCTCGCTCCTCCCCGAGCAGGCTTCTTCCTTCTTTCCTTCCTTCCTCTCTCACGCGCATACGCACATACTCCTACTCTCCCTACTTTCCAATCAGTAGCGCAACCAAACCCCCAAAAAGCATCACTCTGCCCATCATGAAGTTCTCCGCTGCCACCATCCTCGCCGCCGCCGCCGCGCTGGCCTCCCCTGCCTTCGCCCAGACGAACGGCACCGACTACGCGACTGGCCTCGTTGCCGCACTCAACGGTGCTGGCCTCACGGCCCTGGCGCAAGCTCTCGGCGCCTTCCCAGACATCGCGACGACCCTCGGTGGCGGAGCCTCCATGGGCATGAACTTCACCGTCTTCGGCCCATCCAACGAGGCCCTCGCCCCTCTCCTCGCTGACCCGACGTCGCTCAACCTGACCATGATCCAGGACACCCTCATGTGTGTCTAGTCCCGCTTGTCGTAGTTGCGACCGCACGCTCTCGCTGACACCTCCCCCACAATTGGGCCCGCTCGCCTCGCAGGTACCATGTTGCCCCCGGATCGCTCAGGGCTAGCGACCTCGGCGTCGGCGCAAACCACACCATCGCACCTTCGACGCTCATGGCTCCCCTCCTCGGAAACAACAGGACCCAGGTGAGCGGTGCCTGCCGATTTGCCACCGGTCCTGCAACAGCCCGCTAATCCTATACATCTTATGCCCGCAACAGCCGCTTGTCCTCTCGATCGGCATGGACGGTAGCCCGCGAGTGCGAACTGCTTCGCAGAACGTCACTGTCTACAACACGACCGAGGTAATTATTTCCCATTCTCCTCAGCATCAGCCTTGACTAACCGATTGTCGCACCGACCCGCAGTACGCCAACCTCATCATCCACTCGGTTGACAATGTCATTCAGACACCTCTCAACCTCACGGCTACGCTCGGCGCCGCCAACCTTACCCAGATTGCTGGCGCTCTGACCATGGTCTCGCCGGATCTCCCTGCCATGCTGGCAGCGACTCCTCGTCTTACCATCTTCGGTGAGCGAATGAGAATTCTGGATGGATGCTCCTTGAAGCATCGACTGACTGACAATATGTCTCATTCGTCGGACCCGCTCCTCAGCCCCGGCTGACAGCGCCTTCGCTGCCATCGCCGACGTTCTCCCCACCCTGAACACATCGGCGATTGCCAATGTCCTCCTCAACCACGTCATCAACGGCACTGGTAGGTATTCCCCCACTTAGGATAGCTAGCGTTGAGTGTCGACTGATCGTGGTCATCGGCCTCCCTGCCTAGTCGTCTACTCGGACATGGTCTCTGCCAACACCACCGCCGTCTCGGCGGGCGGTGAGGAGATCAGCTTCCAGATCGAGGGCAACAACACCTTCGTCGTCAGCGGCAATGGTACCGCCCGCGCTCAGCTGCTCCGCACCGACATTCCCTGTAAGTCAACGCCTGCCTGCCAGCGTGCCTCGTATTTTCTGGGGACATCGGCCTGACCTGGATCTCTTCGCCTTCTACAGACACTGGAGGAGTTGTGCACGTCATCGGCTCTGTCCTCGCAAACCCGGCTTCTGACCCTGCTGCAGCTGCCTCTGCGTGAGTCCACGATTCTCTGGCCTTGTCCGACGGTTCCAGCCAGGCTGATACGCGTGTGATGTTTCATCAGTGCCTCCTCGTACGCTGAGGCTGCCACTGCCGCACCTTCCGCTACCGCTGGTGTTGGTGGTGCCGCCGCTGCCGCCCCTACCGGCGCTGCCTCTAAGTCGATGGTCTACGGAGCCGCCACTGCCGCTGCTGGTCTTATCGGTGCCGCTGTCGCCCTCCTCGCATAAGTGCAGTTGAGCGTGCTTTGACACCACTGCGGTGGTTGCCTTCCGTAGTCGAGTCATTCCAGTCGCTTCTTTCTCCACTTGCACATTCCGTGGTCCGCTCCTTCCCTTCCTGCCCTGCTTCCAGTCACGCTCTGCAGTCAGGGACAATTGTTGGGACATTCTTTCTAGTACCGTAGCGCATGAGACGTAATGATGAGTGGCAGTCACTGCCCTCCAACAGTCCATGGTTTCGCATGCTGCGGCGCTCGGCTCACGGCAGTGCCTATACCTCGTGCATCTCCACGTCGCAAACGCATGACGGGCACCGCAGAACGGCAAGGTGGTAGCGGTATGCGCCGCTGAAATGGCGCAGCCGGCGCAGACCGGTGGAGATTGCCGCCCGAACTCAGCATTCACTGCGCACAATCAACACTGTCGAGAGATCTGCGCGATAAAGCACTGTGTTGCGATTCCCGGCTTAGTTCACAGCGTGGCCTTTCGGGCGGGGTGGTGCCAGCAGTCGAACATTGTGGTCGAAACGACCCTGCTCTCGCCTCTTCCGAGCAGGCCGCGGGTACGTGTAGAGACGGAGCTGACCAACAACAGGTCAGAGGTCAGGCGAAGGAAGCCGTGCAGGCAAGCTGGCGAGCTTGAATCGGCCGCCTAGTCGGGAGACTCGCGGCAGAGCTGGCGTCGAGTCGCATTCGTCTCTTCGGTGTACTTCACATAAGATCGCTGCATGCGAGTCGAGGTGAGAAGGCGAAGAGGGGGTATGCGAAGCAGCTAGCATGGATGTCGCAGCACTGTGGGCTATGGAGAACGTCTTCCGCGGGCCCACAGCAAGAGCAACTCGCAGGGATGCAAGACACCCTCCTCTCGCGGTGGCTGTCTGCCTCCGCAGCACGACCAGACTCAGGCTGTGATGTTGCATCGCAGGGAGACACCGCGACGGCACAGTCATCGGAGGAGCATGCTGCACTCGGGGTATGTCGATGTTGGCCGGACTGCAGCAGCTGCCTGCGAGAGAGTGTTTTGGACAGCAAGGGGGTTCCTGACGGCTCCCTGACAGCAAGCGGGTCGTCGGATCTGATCCGAGAGACGAGCTCGGAGCTGATCCGGATCTGCCTCGCCAACTGCCGGATATGGGCAAACAGGGCCGGAGAGACAGCAGCTCGCCATGCGCGACATCTGCGAACCCTTTTTAAGAGAGGGGCCGTATCGCGCATCGGCGTTGCTCATTGAATATTCGCAATGCAGAACAGCAGCCTGCCTTTTTCGTTGTTGCGGCGCTCGTCTGCTCGTGCAGCAGGCGTCGACGTCAGCCACCCCGCTTGACCTCTTCTGGCGCCTTGTTACTGCGAATCGTGGACAAGACCGTGGCGCAGCGTGTCCTGTCGCGTGCGTGTCCATGCTCGTACCTGAGTGGTTGTCTGTGGCAGACCTGCCCTCTCTGGACATGCATAAGCCTGCGGGTGAATTACTGCACTCGTTCCAATGAATTACTGTACATGCATGTATCCAAGGCTGGTCACATATTGGGCAGATGCAAAACAGGCTAGCTGTTGTATGCGAACCCTATATCGCTGCGAGCTTGGATTCCGCTTCCTGGCTTTTCCGCCACCCACTAACTGTGACCTCCCTCCGTCCACCGACATCACGGCGCTGGCGAGACGCTCCATCTCTGCTTCGTCCCGACTGCAGTGGTCACTAGAGAGCTGCATCGTCAACATAGAAGCGGGCTTGCGAGCACATTGACGTCGACATAGCATCCATCACCGTGACGAGCCGGATCTCGTGACCAGAAGGAGGAGACTTGAAGCAGCTGCGCGCAGGAGGATCAGAGCAGGACTTCGCGGCAAGCGGGAGGACGGTCGATAGCGACTACTTGGTGAGTATTAAAGCTACTCTGTGCGGCTCTGCGGAGCTGCCTGGGCTCTGCAGGATGTCCTGGCAGCCCTCGAAGCCGCTGTGCATGACGAGATCGGGCTTGTGCTGACCAGGGCCACCGCCTTCACCTGTCCGCTCAGATCCGAGTACGGTACCTCAGAAACGAGTACAATCACCAGGCCTTGATATACGGTACTTCTCTGCCTTGACAACGCTCGAGTCTTCCGTTCCGCATCAACGCGACCAGCTTACGGACTGCCCTTCGAGGCTCGCCACCCTTTCAAGGGCAACAAAAGAGCACAGAAGGAGAATGGCAGCAGCATCATCGAGCACTACTACTGGCAGCAGCACGTCTGCTCTGTCCCATCTCATCAGCGCAGGCAGGAGCAGTGCGGGCGCAGGCGTCATCAGCAGCAGCGACTGGCCGACCCCGCTCGACACTTTTGACCCCGCTGCTGCCTCGAGGCGTCCCTCGTGGCAAGGGCCAGTGGCAGGAACAGCGGGAGGAGCGGCATTCTCGACCTTGAGCTTGAACCGACCGACCTCGCTGTTTGACAGGAGCAGCAGCAGCAGCAGCAGGAGGTGCGACCACATCATCACAACCACATCATCCAGCAAACAATCGCTGTTTGAGCCGTCCTTCTCGTTTGCGCCGCTGTCGCCCGGTGCGAGCGCCCACGACGCCATCTCGACTTCGCCCGCCAGACCGACCACGCGTCGACAGCTGGGACCCGCCATTGTGCTCGACAGCTTTCAGCAGCAGCGTGCAGGAGGCTACAGCAACAGCAGCGAAGAGGAGGACGACGAGGACGAGGAGGCGTCCGACTGTGACCGCCCGCGGACGGCCATCGCCGCTCGACCAAAGCAGGCCCTTCGCTTTGAGTCGCCTTTCGCGTGGCAGCAGCAGCAGCAGCCGGGTCACTTTGGAGGATTTGGAGGAGGAGCAATCTCGAGCCCGACAACGCCAGCCGCTGCATTCGACTCGCAAGACTACTCGCCTTTCTCCTACACATCGCTCCCAGGCAGCCCGACCGGTCTCTACTCCCCTTCATCGCTTGCCAACAGCGACAGCCCGGGGATTGCGACTCCGACCGGGTCCATCAGAGGAGGGGAGAGGATGCCCGTGTTTGATGCGGCTTTTGCACGCAAGAAGGTCGCGAGTGCAGTCGACATGGACAGCACGGCCGCCATATTCTCGCCCAGCTCCCCCCTCGAAACGGGCTTCGCTGCGAGCGGCTCCACCACCGGCTTTGGCTCTGCCCGGCGATACAACTTCCACCTGAACCTCGAGTCGCAACCGTCCGCCTTCGCGTCGCCCAATAACAACAAGGCGCAACACAATTTGGCAGGGAGCGGACGGGCTGGCAAGGGCACTCGCTCGCCTCTGCGCAGCACTCACGGGGCCGTTGCAGCAGCAGCAGCAGCAGCAGCAGCAGCAGCAGCAGCAGCAGCAGCAGCAGCCACTGGCGGGAGCAGGCCGCCTGCCATCCGCTACACAAGCCTAACGCCACCTTCACCCGACGAGCTCGTCATGGAGAGCGAGCCCATCTCTCCCATCTCTCCCAATGGGCCTTCGGGGCTCCAGTATCTGGCGCCGCACCACCTCGATGGTTTGCTGTCTAGCAGCCCGACCGGTACCAGCAAGGCAGAGCGCAGGAGGAGCGTGGATGTAGCCGCATTGAGCGCAAGGGGCATGATGGAGGACAGCAGGTCACAATCGGCCAAAGTCAGCGGGACTACAATTGAACCCAGTGCCGTGTCTCCTAAGGAGCAGTTGCGCTCGCCCAAGCACCGACATCACATCAAGCCCAAGCGCGAGTCTCTGTAAGTCCGCGCCATTCAGTGAATTTCGGACAATTACATGCTGACCATGCATCGCATCTAGCTTCGCGCAACACCTTACTTCCATTCTGGCGCACTCGCTCTCGCTGTGTGCCGCCGGTGGTGTCGACACAAGGTCAGGGGACGCCAGCGAAGACGGAACAGAGTGTGCATGCGGGGAGCACGATGGCAACTCCAGTACAGCTCCTTCCTCGTCCGAGTCGTCGCCCCGCTCGTCCATCTCGCTCGGTGATGACGCACACTACGCCGACAGCTCACGCGCCGGCAGCTTCTCGTCGGCCGGCCCGTCTCGTCTGCGTCGGCAACGACTTCCCTCGCTACCGTCCATCACCCCGTCGCGGAGACTCGAGTTGATGCAGCTTCTTGATACCTGGTCATTCGACGCCAATGAGCTCGATCAGGACGAGCTGTGCGAATGCGCCTGCATTGTCTTCGAGTGCGCTCTGCAGCTCGACGGGCTCGAGGGTGTCGTCGAGATGAGTGAGTGCAGTCTTCAACGTGGAGCCTCCTTCCTCGATGCGGACGCTGATCATCTCTGCCTCGGCGGCCTCAGATCGGATGCGCGCCCTCCTCATCTCGTTGCGGTCCGCATACCATTCTCGCAACGCCTACCACAACTTTGCGCACGCAGTCGATGTACTGCAAGCGTGCTACTCCTTCTTGACAACCCTCGGTATGGCACCCCCGCTCACCACGCTCACCAACCCATCGTTCCGGGGCCGCTGGACCCGCGGTGCGCATCTATCGGAGGCCGGCTCCATCGGCGACCTCATGCGACCAATGGACGTCCTTGCGCTTCTGGTAGCAGCCATTGGGCACGATGTCGGTCATCCCGGTCTATCCAACGCCTACATGGTCAATGCCCGGACGCCCGCCGCCCAAGTCTACAACGACAAGTCCGTCCTCGAGAACTTCCATTCCGTCACACTTGCACGCATGCTCAAGCTGCATGGTCTTGGCCACCTCCTCGAGTCCGATAACGGCAACACGGATTTCAGGCAGGTCCTCCTCGCCTCGGTCCTTGCCACCGACATGAGCAGGCACTTTCCCTTTGTCGGCAAGCTTACCGACCTCGGAGCACGTTTGAGCAACAACGGCTACCGCTCGACCAACGTGCGAGAGGATAGACTCCTTCTGTGCTCCGGCTTCATGAAGTGCGCCGATATCAGCAACCCGGTGAGTGTCGTGCTGTACTGGCATATAGGCACATCTCGTGGCTGACTTGAGACGCTCGTTCAGACGCGACCCCACGAGATCGCCAAGCAGTGGTCGACAGCCCTTCTCGAGGAGTGGGCCGTTCAGGCCGAGATCGAAGCCAAGTTCAAGCTCCCCATTTCGGTCGTCATCCTCAACCCCGAGGAGCGCCTCGCGCAGGCTAAAAGCCAAGTCGGTTTCGTCAATCTCTTCACCCAGCCCCTGTTCGATGCTATGACTGGCGTCGTGCCGCAATTCAAGACCTTCGCGGATCGCTGCAGAGACGGCAAGGTGATCTGGGAGGCGATCGTCGCATCGGGCGAAGGAGACAGCCTGCCGACTGCTCCCGGACGCCAGACTGTCTCGCCAATGTCGACCCCAAAGGCGTCCTCGTCTGCGGCGTTTGCGTCAACGCCTTCAACGCTCGCTTTCCAGGGCTGCCGGACCAGCAGCGGCACATGCGATGATGGATGCAGTACCCTCCCGCCATCGCGCGGCTTCTTATCCCGGCTTCCGCCTCATCGTGCACCGCGCTCATTGAAGAGCATCGACGCGTCTCGAGCGAATGCCCTCACCGACGCCGCGGTCGTCTCGCCTGCAACCGGCTCATCCGGCTTGACCGCCTCTCCTTCTCCGCGCGCCGCTTCGCTGTTCGACCGATCCGGGTCCATCTCATCCACCACGACGTCGGCATCGTCCGTCTTTCCCTCGTCGGTGGACGAGTGCCTACCCCTCGGTGACGAAGAGTGCACGGGGAATTGCAAGTTCATCACGGCAACCTGTGCCAGCTGCGCATGCAAAGCCTCGATATCGAGCCAGCAGTCGCAGACGCCACTGCAGGAAGAGTCAGAAGTAGTCACATACTTTGGCTCGCCCGTCGAGAGCGGCGTCTGGCCGCCTGACCCGTTCAGACCCCGTCCGGCAGTGCGCGAGCAGCTCGTGACCGCCTGATTCTGGCTACATCGGTGCCCGCAGAGCAAAAGCTTTCTTCCCTTCTTCAGTACTAGTGGCTTCTTTGGTCTTCCCGCTCTGTGCCGTTAGTCCTCTTTGATCTGCTTTCCCAGCGTTCCTTATTATTTCCTCTTTCAGTAAATGCCTTTCCGTGCACCGTTGTCGTCAACCCTTGTATCGCGCCGACCCTCCCGGAAGTACATAGGAAAAGCAATCCGACCTGGTACCGATATCAGGACTGCCTTTGGAGCTTCTAGGAACGTTGCGTTTGCCCACGCACTCGACATAGGTGATAGCTTAGAAGCGGCTGCCTTCGCTGCCATGCGGAAACGCTATGCACTCTCGGACATTCTCCAGACCCGTGAGCCACGATACAAGCCTCTCCCACCCTAGCCCAAATCCTCCGTGGCCAACGCTGCCGTATCTCCGGAGATCCAAGTACCAGCTGTACTCCTCTAGGCTCATGCCTTTGTCCCGCATAGCCTGCTCAAGGACGTCCAGCCGCTCCTCGCGAAGCGAGCCGCCTGCTAGCTCCCCAATGCGCGGGACGAGGAGGTCGAAGCATGCGACGGTCTTCGCGGCACCTGCCGAGTGGGCGTCCCCGTTGACGCGCATGTAGAACGGCTTTTGCGAAGCCGGGTAGTCGGTTACGAATGTCGGGCCGTACTTGTCTGCCAGCCAGCGCTCATGCTCGCTGCGAAGACCCTCTTCGTAGTCGGGTGCGTGCTGGAAGACTTCCCGATCGTGCACGTAGACATCGCGCAGTTCGCGGATTGCGTCTTTGTATACTATGCGCTTCCAGCGATGTGATGGCGCACTAGCACCAGAAGATGGTGCACTGAGCAGGCTCTCGACAACTTGCCACCCTTTCGGAAAGACGTCCTGCAATTCCTGCTTTCTGTGCGCTGCAAGATCCGCCGCTATCCGCATGATGCAGCTTTCGACGCATTCCATAACGTCCTCAAGACCGCGGCCACCTTCCTCTTCTGGCCGCGTCCAGGCAAGCTCGGCCTCGAGCATCCAGAACTCGTTGAGATGGCGGTTCGTGTCGGAGCGCTCTGCCCGAAAGGCAAGGCCGAGATGCCAGGCTCGACTGAGCCCACCGCCGACAACGAGCGCCTCGAGGTGCAGCTGGCCAGAGACGCTGAGGTAGGTGGGCCGGTCGAAGAAGTGGTCCGGCGGGCTCGCCTCTGAGAGCGGCACCTCTCTGCTCTTGCCCTTGTCGTCCGGCTTGGCGGGTATCGCGGCAGGTCGGTGCGAGATTGTGAATACCTCGCCCGCTCCCTCGCAGTCTGAGGAAGTGAGGATAGGCATCGCAGCGTTGATGTAGCCTTCCTGGTGGTAATAATCATAGCAGGACCGGACCATGCTGTCTCGTATCCGGAGCATGGAGGCGATCGTGCTCGTTCGCGCGCGGAGGTGTGCATTACGTCGGAGGAACGGCTGCGAGTGGTCTTTCTTCTGTATCGAATACGTCTGTCAGCGAAGGGCATGATGCCTCGAGGCGTCAGCTTGTTGGATCACCGAAGCTAGCCTATGCAGACTTGGGTAGCCAGCACAGCGGGAGAAAGAGCACACCTTACCATCGCAGCCTCCGAGCAATCTGACGCTGTCTACGCTTAGCTCCAGGCTATCCCTATCCTTTCCACCGCGTTTCTTGCGCAGCTCGCCGCGCAGACTGACGCTCGCGCCGGTACCGAGACCATCGCGCGTCTCTGGCTCGCAGGCGTTGAGCACCTCCCGGGAGATGACGGCCTGCAGTCCGGTATGGTCTGACCCATCGTTCAGGTCGATGAAGCTGACCTTGGCCTGCTGCCGGTGCGACCGGATCCACCCGTTGACCGTGACGGCGGTTGGTGCAGCTGATGCAGCGGCAGAGCTCAGCAATAATGCAATGCTTGAGGCAGCTGCCTTCTGGCTCGCAAGGAGCGTCTGCCGCATATCGGGCCGCAGTGCACCTGATTGCGCCGCCTTCTTGAGAAGTCGCAGCAGAGTTGAGCGTAGGAGAGCGCGAAGAGCCGCACGCGCGTTGGCATGACGGAGGACGAATCTCTCGATCTAATTTATCGCATGGCCGAGTGTCGCTGATGCTACAGGATCCCATTCGAGATAACAACAATAATCCTGCAATGAACCGCACGCCTACTCCGCCTTCGATTTTGTCATCCCCGCCGTCCGACCGTGCCTGGCCGCCAGACCTAGCAGGATGATGTGCCCGACCACCAGCAATGCCGCGCAGCTCGTGTAGCCGAACACAGATGTGCTTCGCAGTTCTCCTTGATTGAGGGTCCAATCCGTGACAGTGCTACGCCGTCGTGACATTGGCGGCCTCGCTTGACTCGGGGCTGAGAGGGCTTCTTGTGGCAGCTCCGCATCGAATGCGTCTGCACTGCTGACCGCGGCACGACCCTCGACCCCCTCATCGCGCACTTCGACCTCGGAGACGCCTCCAAAGAATTCTGTGAGCTTGACCTGGCTCGTGTCGCGAGGGTACAGGTCGCGCCGTATCCCTGCATTCGAATGAAAGTGCTCGAAGCTGTACTCGTCGAACAGATCCTGGAGAGTAGCAGGAGAGGTCTTGTTGATGCCTTCGAGGTAGTTGAGGATGACGTGCGTGTACCGGTCAATGACTGCCACACCGAGGTCAGGATCCGAGTGGTGCTGCGCGTGGTGGCAATACTCAGCCGGGAGGAACTGGCATCGAGACATTCTGGATTAGCTGCCACCCCACCGAGTACGAGTTCTCGTCCTTCCCAGAAGACCCCGTCGCCAGTACACCCGGCGAATAGAACTTGCTGTACATGGTGTTGGCTTGGCAGGTATCGATCATGAAGAAGATCTCCTTGTATCTGCGGGCCGGGCAAGCCCGCGTGAGCCCAGTCGCGGGAGCTGCTCAAGCGTAAGCACAGCGCACCGCTTCTGCGTGTGCATCTGCTGGAAAGCGTCCGCAATGTCGAACGCCGAGATCTCCTCGTTGTCTTGAAACTTGAGGAACTCGTCTCCGCCATGGCCCGTCATGTAGATGAAGATGTTGGAGCGCTCGTTTGTGTCGAGACGCTTTGATACAGGCGTGTCTGGCGTTGTGCGGCCTGTGTATGCCATGCACACTCAGCTGGGTTCCCACTGATATGCTTGGAGCGGGAGGTTAGACGCACCCGTCAGCAAGCGGAGGAAGCTCTCGACGCTAACCTCGTAGTTCCGGTAGTCGACCTCGATCTGGTCGCCGTACAGGTCGAGATGCCTGCCAGAATTCGCATACACTTTGCCAGCCATGGAATTGCGCGGGTTGCATGCGACATCGTCCGCCAGCATCAGGATAATGTTGCTGTCTGGGATACCCAGGCGCTTGACGGTGCGGTACCTGCGGGGCAACACGCAGGTCAAAGTCAAGGGTCAGAAAGCGGCATGTGGCCCTCTGAGCAGGTTGCACCTACATGCCGAGCGTGTTGGCCATGTGCTGTGGAGCGAGACGGAGGTTACGTACAGGCACAGAGGAGCAGTCAGTTTCATCGACAGGTTATGGAGAAGTCAGGAAGCGAGATGCACCCGGTAGTTGAACCAGTAGCGCGACGTGCAGACCAAGACGGCCCAATTGTTCGTGCTACTCTCGGTCGTGATGGGTTCCGTGCTGGCGCGTGCGGGACATGTCGAGAGGGCGGCGAGGCACAAGAGCAGGAGCTGAATGAGGCTACAGACAGAGCGGAGCATGGTAGGGCCCGAGCAGACCTGCGCGTCAGTATGACTCCGCTATGGCCTTTCTGCTATGCGCCGTCCGTCGTTCCTTGTGAGCGTGTTCGCAGGCGCACAACGGGCAGGGAAACGTGACCAGCGGCAGCTTGCTCGCCCTTCCCTCTGCTCGAGCTCCCCAAGAGAAGCAATCTGCAATGGAAGAACAGGGTGAGCTGCTCAACGATAGCATACTGACGGGCAGTTTGGCTGAAACCCGTCCATGCCGTCCAGCAGAGTCAATTGGCGCCACCGCTGCTGCTGCTCTGCCTGAACCGGATCGAGCCGTTCAGGATGGATCCGTCGAGGTGAGTCGCCCTCGCTCTGGGCAGTACGCCTGGCCTCGTCGTCGAAGGGAGAGCTTCACTTCTGGCCACGGACTTGATTCGCGCAGGAAGCACCCGTGTTGACCATCCGCGGCACTGCAGAGAGTGCGTCGGATCTGGGCTTCGACTTTCTTCGGCGAGATGCTGATGATGTGACGCCCTACGCAGCCCTCCGACGACGCCTCGAGCAGGAGCAGCAGCAGCTAGAAGGAACAGCATCAAGGCTATCTGTGTCTGCGCCGCCAACAACGGATGCGGCGGACCCAATACCGTCGACATCGACCTTGGCGGATGGCTCGCCCGTGGAAAGCGAAAGCCATCACGGCGAGACCGCTAGAAATGGGAAGGAAGAGAACGGGACGACTATCTCTGCGAACACTGCTACCGAGCCACCCTCTCCGCCGCCTCCGTCTAAGCCTGCAAAGCCGTGGGCTCTGGCCGCGTATGGCATCCCGGGCCCGGACCCGTCCATCTTGCCAGATGCAACGCTAGAGGTGCGCTAGTAGTTTCACATTCAGGGGCTGGCACAGTCTCCGTATTAATGCGTTGCTCTGATGGCGGTGTCCAGGCCAAGCTACGGCATTTCCACGTCCTGCGCTCGCAAGGCATCCACTTCAACGCCACTCTCCAGTCCAACAAGTCCTTCCGCAATCCCGCCATCCTCTCGAAACTGGTCGACTTTGTCGATGTCGACGAAAAGCTTTCAAACTTCCCCCCAGAGGTCTGGCGCTCCTCGCACGGGCTAGGCAGGGACGCCTGGGCAGAGAGCATCGCCGAGCGGCAGAAGGCGCTCGCTGAGGAGCGGCAGAAGCTGCAGGAGCGCGGGAAGCGCAGCAACATCGATTTTGCGTCCTCGTCGTCAGCTGCAGCATCGACCTCATCGGCGGGGCATCTGCATCCGTCACATTCGGGTACCAACGGCCGCAGTGGGTCTGGCGCAGACAGGGAGGAACGGAAAAAGTCGCGGTGGGACAGCTCGAGCAAATCGGACAGCGCACGAAAGCGGGACAGTGACTTGTATCGGGATCGAGATCGCGAGCGCGACAGGGAGAGGGAGAGGGACAGACACCGTGACCGGAGTCGCAGCCCGAGCGGACGCAGACGGTAGAGATGCGGACGGCTTGCGCAGTGCGTCACTAGATTCAGGAGAGACATCGAGCGATTCAGTCACAACAACAGACACACACTGCAATTATGAGGTGCTTCCCTCGACCACATCTGTGCAGCGCCGGCTCAGGCCGCCGCAGCCGCTTCGTCCGCTTCATCCTGCCGCCGTATCTCCTCCTCTAACCGGTCCCGCTCCCGTTCTCTCGCTCTTAGCTGATCCAAGACACTGTCCTCGTCTAGCTTGGGGATCTTGGGTTCTCTAGCCGCAGGCTCTGGTTGTTCCGCCTCTGAGCGCCTCTTGCTCTTACTGCTGACTGCGGCTTCGCTTTCACGCTGTCGACGGACGACGTCTGGCTCTTTCCCGCCTGCCCAGCTGACTTCTACCCCCTCTAGCTTGCCCTTGCCTGCCGCTTCGACCGTCTTCACGGCTGCTGTAACGGTCTTGAGAGCGATCAGCGCCGTCCCATACTTGAGCTTTGGGTTGTCTGCCATTTTGGCGCTGAGCACGACCGAGTCCACGTTGATGCTCGCTTGCGCTGGCAGCAGAGCGAGCACAGCATCCGCGTCGAGCTCCAAGCGCGGAAAGAGTTTCCGTGGCCATTTTAACCGCACGGTCGTGTCGAGCGGTCCCAGAGCGTCCTCCTTGGCGCGCTCGTCGGCGATGCGGCGGTCTTCCTCCTCCTGCAGCGCCTTCAAGCTGTCCTCTGCGCGCTGCTCGCGCTCCCGGCGCATCCGCTCCCCTTCAGCCTTGAGTCGCTCGAGCTCGGCGCGCTCGCTCGCAGCAGCCTGCCGCTCCTCCGTGCGCGCCTTCCTGAACGCCTCCTCTCGCGCTGCCAGGTCCTCGGCGAAGCCTCTGCGCTGCGTGTTGAGCGCGGTGAATCGCTCTGCCCGCGCCGCTCGGCTCTTGAAGATCTTGTCGAAGGACTCGCGCTTCACTGGGTCCGACAGGATCTCGTGCGCGACTGTCAAGTCATGGAAGAGACTGGCTGCGGGCGGCAGACGAGAAACGTCAGCACGACAACCGGGAGTGCTATCAAGTTGACCTACACACCTGCTTCGGGGTTGTTTGGGTTCTTGTCACGAGGATGACGTTCGAGTCAGAACGATGATGGCGTGCACGCGGCCCTGCGGCAGAGGCAGGCGACGGCAGCTCACCCTATCTGGATGGACCTTGAGACTCTTCTGCCTGTAGGCTGTACGGATCTGCTTCTGGGCGCTGCGGTGTCGGCAGCAGGTTCGCGCACGTCTCAGCCGCCCGCGCTTTCCATCGCTCTCGCTCCTACCCGCACGCTGCATGCAGCACTCACGCATCAGATGCCACGCCAAGCAAGGCATAGTAGTCGACGAACTCTTCCGAAGGACCGGCCATGGTGTTGCCAGCGTACTTTGGTCTTAGCCTCGCCGGGCCTCAATGGTGGGAACCAAAGGAGGGCAACCTGAAGGGTCGCGTCAGGCAAAGGAGAAGAGTCGGGTCATCGAATCCGACTAGAACAAGCGGACCCCGGTGGAAGCGCAGAATGCTGCGCAGGCGTAGTTACATTGAGGGCACTGAATGATTGGTGCAAGAGTACAGGAAGCTACTCCAGGTTGAAGCTCCCGATGCTTGCGAGGCAAGCCCAGAGGAGCCGCAACCCCACAGAACGGTCTCAGGCGACTTATTCTGCGGAGCCTAGCAACGCGAAAATGCGAGCTCGTCTGCAGTCGATACACGGCCTACATCAGCACGTTCACGCGCATGTCGAAAGCGGCCTCCCGCTTCCAGCAGCGTCTCAGCCCGCCGACTGCGGGCCACACCCGAGCAGGATGACCAACACTGTTTGGGAGCAGGTCCAGGAGCTCCGCGTCTTCGGGAGTTACGGACATGCGGACATGCGGACATGCGGGCCTCTGCTCCCGCGTCTGCTTTTCGGCCGCGAACCGGATCTGGCCATGGCATTGCACGCTCTGCTTTGTCTCGTCTCTCCTGACCTGATGCGACCCGGGTACTGGATTGAGCCGGCCTGAAGGGGTGGAACAGGCCAAACCCTCGGTGCACTGCTGTCCCTTTGAGCCCTCTGTTCGCAGTATCTAGCCTCAGAGGCAGAGCGTCTTGACGGCCTGCCTGCATCCGTAAGCTTCCTTCCTGGACCTCGCTCACCCACAAGTTGCAAGCAACCATGACGATACTGAGTATCGCCATCCCCAACTCAGCCCGGAGGAGCGTCTTCGCTCTCTCTGCGCCCGGCACGGCGACCGCAGCAGCCGCCTCTGCTGCACCCTCCGCCCCGGGAACAGCCTTGCTGCAGGCGCACCCTCTGCCGCCCCACATCGCCTTCATGTCTGCGGACGGCCTACATGGGGCTCTCATAGGCCTCAGGTCTCTCGAAGATCTCCTAGGAGCTCTAAAGTCAAAGTGAGTCCACGTCTCCCGACAGGCATTCGGCTCAAGCTCGACCTGACCTGACCTCTCTCGGGTTCGCTCCGGACATCTATTCGTCAACTCCGGACATCTATTCGTCAACCACGACAGGAACGCAAAGGACCGCGCTATCGCCCTCGAGCACTTTCGCGAAACTCTCAACCGCGAAAAGAATAGCAAGGCCGCGGTCATTGCCACGAGCAAGGCACAGAGGAGGCAGTCTCGCGCCAACATACACCTGCACCACCATCACCCTCATTCATCCGGTCACGGCATCACAGATGGCCTCACGACGCGCCTCCTCGCATACGCGCATGCTGAGGACATCGAATCCAAGTATGCTGTCGTAGCCGCCATTCAGGAGATTCTGCTCGCCTATCCGGCACCCGAGCCGAAGCTGGCTGCTCGGCTTGCGACAGCCCTCGGCCGCATCATCCCAACCCCTCTGCCCTCGACGCACGGCTCACATGACGCTCACTACTCAGGAAACACTTCCTCTGCCAATACCGTCGCCTGGTGCGACAAGATCATGTGGGACGCCGCTAGGCTTTTCGCCAGCCTCGTCCCGCTCGAGGGCATGAGCCGAGTCGCCAACATCCAGTGCGGTCAGGCTCTCGAGTGGCTGCGAGATGCTCGGAGTGACAGGAAGCGCCTTGGTGGCATCTTCCTCCTCACTGCCCTCATGCAGAATACACGGGCATCTGAAGCCGTCCTGGATCACGTACCGCGGGCCATTGACGATTTGTGGGACTACGGCGTCACCTCACCGAACCTGGACGTCCGGGAGGCATCGCGTGTAGCACTCGAAGCGTGTCTTGCAGCTCTTCCGCCGCACCACCTCGCCTATCACCGGAAGGAGCTGCTCAATTCTGCTCTTGGCTCTCTTGACTCAGCCATGGTGGCGGCGACCTCGACAGTGCACGGCGCGGTCATGGTCTGCTGCATCCTCGCCAAGGCGGCGGATTCCCCCAGTCTGCACGGAACGGCCAGCGTCACGCATATCGAGCCCGGACACTCTCACCACGGTCGCGACCCCATGAAGCAATCTGTGCAGGAAATGTGGCCAGCTGTCCTGAAGGTCAAGGAGAAGGACATCCTCGTGGGCCGCGCCGTTATGGAATTCGTCACAGTCGCTGCGGAAAGCTACCCGAACGCATTCAGGCGCAATTGGATGCACCCAACGATGGTGTGGCTCTCGTCCGAGATGAGGCGCGACAGCTCCGCCCAATTCCACCGACAGACGCACAGCAAGCGGGAGAGCATCAATCTCGGAAGTGCTAGCGGAAGCGGCAGCAGCCATGCTAGCTCGACCGGTGATGAACACATCGATGCCATTGTTGCTGTTGCCCGTATCCTGCCCATCGCAGGTGCTGAAGCCTCGCCATACCTTGACACCATCGTCACCTGCTTCCACTCGCTTCTTCTGTCCACGCGAAAGCCTCCCGGCCTGTTCGAGGCGTTGCTGCAGATTATTGGAGGATGCGCGAGCGCATTCGGCCCGGCTGTCGAAGCTGCCATCGCGCTTGCCCTGGACGCCATGCTGTCCGAGGGCATCTCGAAGCCGCTGGTCGATGCATTTACGGCAATCTGTGAGAACATCCCGGGGCTTCGACACGCTGCGCGTAGCAAGCTTCTCGATGCTGTAGTCGGCGTTCTGTCCGGGATGACCTTCTCGGAGTTTGCCGCGCCCAACCCGCCTCCATCAATGGGCGTCGGGAACGGCAACCACGGCCCTACCAATCCTATCGTCACCAATGGACGCCGGGCTTCCATGATGGCACCCTCGACGCCATCGTCAGCCATGCCTGGAACTCCGCTTGGGCGCGAATCTAGGCGGATGAGCTTCGACCGGAAGAAGAGTGCCGGCATACTTGAACGAGCCTCACGTGGCCGATCAATCTCACCACGACGCCCTCTCGGCACGAGCATCGGCATCTTGGGAGGCAGTGGACCAGGCTCGTCCGGCGGGACTGCCTCTTCGGCTCTGCAGCGATTGGCAGGAGGGGGCAGCTCTGGCTCGCTTCTCTCGAACGGCTCACAGCTTGATGAGAGACTCGCTATGTCCATTGACGATTTCGGCGAGAGCGCGTCCGAAGAGGATCTGCAGCAAAGCCAGATCGTTGCTCTCGATGCACTGGCAGACTTCGACTTTGGCGAGCAGCCTTTCCTCCTGAACTACTTTCATCAGGTCGTTACATCCTACACGACCCTCGGTCCCGTGGCATCCGTTCTGGCACCAGGCACCGCTGGCGAAGATCATCCGCCAGAGATCCGTAGGGCAGCACTGCAAGCCTGCGCCAAATACCTTCGCCGATCCGGCCTCGTCTCTTCCAGAGAGCACAAGAATCACGCTGTGCGCGAGATCATACATGCAATCCTTTCTGTCGCAGTCAGTGACGCCGACACGGAGATCCGGCTTTTCGCTCTCGGCTTGCTGGACCGGCACTTCGATGCCTATTTGGTGAGCTAGACTACAACGGGGTATGCGGTACTGCTATGCATGAGAAGCTGATGGTACATCTCCCTGCAGTCCGAGGCAGACCTTGTCCACATGCTGCTCTGTGCCATCAATGATGAATCGGTTCCCATTCGAGTTGCGGTCATCGCACTGCTCGGCCGACTGTAGGCTTGTCCCGCCTACATCCCGAAGATAACGTGGCATATCGCTGACCTGCTTGCTTCACTTATTATTACAGCTCGGAGCGAGCGCGAACAGCAGTTCTGCCGACCTTGCGCAATGAGCTTACAAGTCTACTGCTCCAGCTGGATCAGACCCGCGCCGGACAAGCTCGCTGTCATGCACTCACCATCGTGACGCACATCGTCGACGCTTCGCCTCACCTGGCCGACCTCTATGCGGGCTCTATCATCGAGGTTCTCATCGACCAGTTCAAGCTATCAGACGACGAGGAAGGCATCATCAAGGGACTCGAGCTCACCCGTCGCATAGCCAGACACGCCGGGTCAGCGCTCCGCGACCGGGTGCAGCCTTTCATCGAGGCGACCATGGAGGCCCTGCGGGATCAGGCATCGGCTACGAAGCGACGCGTCGCCGTCTGCACCTTGACAGATGTGGTCGGAGGGACAGCATGCATGGCTGAGATTGCGCCGCAGCGGGAGATTCACATCGAATTGCTGATCGGTCACCTGACGAACGAGACCGACACTATCGCACGAAGGCAGGTCGTAAAGTGTCTTGGCATGCTCGGAGCTTCGAAGCCAGCCATTTCAGCCCTCGACGTAGCTGACAAATTATTCGAGAAAGTCTCAAGCGTCCCAGACGAGTCGGCGGGAAATTCTGAGAAGCTCGAGCATGGCCTCATTGCCTTCAACGATCCTGTCGAAGTCCGCCTAGCGCTGCCACTCTGGGTCGCGGACAACATCCTTAATCAGTTATTGGCAATCTGGCGTGACGCCAGCCTAGCGCATCTTCACTTCCCGGTGCGTAAGACCGGATTGATGTCGGTATGGCACCGATGACTGCTAACGTGTGATATTTCCGCTCAGGTCTGCGATGCACTCGTGCGCATTTTCCGATATGAGACCAGTAACAAGCGCTCGCTGCATTACATCAACTCCATCATCGGCCGCTTCTATGACTGCATCGCCGATGCCGACCTCGACGCAGAGACCGTCTGCTTCTACATCTCGTCCCTCGGCAATTTTGCCCTCGAGGTCGACTGGCGGATGGAGGAGCACATGGATCGAATCCTGCGTCTCTTGTCGGACCGATGGCACGATGGACTGGAGCCCTCCAGCTGCATTGTCAACTGCATTACCAGCATCGCAAAGGCGGTTAAGGGCTGCTTCCGCCTTGGTCTTCGGACCGTCTTCCCAAAGATGGCTGCTTCGCTGCAAGACCCGGACACTTCCGAAGCAACGTCGCTGGCCATCCTTCGCTTCATCCAGAGTCAACCCTCAATCCTACGCGAGTGGGCAGCCATCACCGTGCCAGCGGTAGTTGAGGCTCTGCAGCGGCCCTCTCTGCCCACCCAGCACCTTGCATTGGAGACGCTGGTGATCCTCTCAAGCAACATCTATATGCCGCCGCAGCTCTCCAGAGTGATGCCCGTACTCGTCAAGCTCACAAAGCAAGGCGAGACCGTTGAACAGGCAACCCGAACCATCTGCTCTATCGCCAAGGAGTGTGGCAGGGACTCCATGCCCTTTCTACATGCCTTCGAGCGGCAGCTCGCTTTCTGTATCTGGGACCACCCTTACTTCCTGGACTACATCGAAGGCTCTGGTAGGCTTGTCGAACCCAGGTAAGCGGTCCGATGCCTGGCAGGGATGACGTCATACGAACAAATGATTAACAGTCCCCTCCGTTCGCGATGTTAGACGAAAAGCCAGGGAGGGCGAGCCGATCGTGCTGGACCTTGACCCAGTTGCCTTCGCCGCTGCCTTTGTGCCACCTACCGTCGCGAATCTCTCGAAAGAAGACTGGCTCGCCTGGCTGGGCGGACTTTGCTCGCGTGTAATTCGCATGACCTGCAATCACCATGTAAGTCATGACTGCCTCCAGAGCGGTCTCCTTCTGCGGAGACTGATAACTCGGTGCAGGTCAGGGTATGCGCCTCTGTTGCAGAGTCTTACTCCCAGCTACAGCGCAATCTCCTTTACTACGCCACCTACGCCGCCTGGGTCGATCTCACGGATACTTCCAAGGCACAGATTGTCGAGCACCTATCGGCGATTCTGGCCACATCCGCGGCGCCAGAAGTGCACGACACGCTTCTTGAGTAAGCCGCTATGCGGTTCAGCTGTCCCGCTACGTACATCAGCTAATCTGCACGCGATCTGCCAGCTTGATCGATTTCATGAGTCGAATGGGCGTCGAGTTGGCCGTGTCTGCGCGGTTGCGGAAGAACTGCGCTATGGACCGCAAGTTTCACCATCGAGCGATGCGATATGCCGAGCTCGAGTGGGAAGAGCTGCAGGATGAGTCCGTTGTGGAGGATCTACTCTCGATACATCAGGCTTTCCAGACACGGGAGCCCGATCATGCACTTGGTCTCCTGGAGCTCACCTCCAGGCAGGTCACCCAATATGCCGAGCTTGGTCAATGGGAAGCTACGCTGAAGGCATACGATGAAGCGCTTCTGGTCAACCCTAAAGATGCCGAAGCAAGCAAAGGTGTTCTCCGCTCGTTGCATGCCCTGCAAGAGTGGGACATCTTGCTGGACTATGCGGATAAGCAGGAGCACAGCGCAGATCTGGTCAAGGCTGTAGCACCACTCGTGGCTTCTGCATCGTGGAGCGCAGGGAGGTTCGAAAGGCTCGGAGAGGCCGTCGGACGGCTGGTACAGCCAGAGCGGGAATTCTACGCCGCTGCATTGGCCACATCCCGTGACGATATTGCATCGGCAGCCGGGCTCATTGACCAGGCCCGGGATGTCCTTTGCTCCGAGCTGGGTAAGCAAGCACTCTGCGCAGAAAGGGAAACGGCTGGATGCTGATTCGCGAATGTCTTCCCAAAGTTCTCGCTGGCGCCACGCGGACCGGTCGAGGCTATGACGTCTTGGTCAGAACCCAGCTGCTCATGGAGTTGGAGGAAGCGTAAGCTGCGCCTGTGGCGTCTGTTCTAGCGCCTTGCTGACCAACCCTACACTTTCGCAGAGGCTCATACCGGACCATGACCAACGAAAAAGAGCGGAGCCTCATCAAAGAGCGCTGGTCAATACGTCTGAACAATCTTCAGAAAGAACAGGAAGTCATGCAGCGATGCCTTCGAGTGCAGTCTCTCGCTATTCCGCCTGCAGAGCATGTCAGATCGATGACCAAGTACACTCGCCTTTGTCGCAAAGCTGGCCGGAAGGACCTGGCATTCAAGGTGCAGCAGCAAGTACTAGGCGGACAGGGCGCTGACCCTTTGGACGTCTCCGTCATTGTGGGCTGCCTCCTCTTGCGTGCGGGTTCTCGAGAATCAGTGTATGCTGATGCTTCCCGTTACCGGATAGGCCGAGGATGAATGGCCCGGATTTACACTTGAGCGTTGCCGACTCGTCAATGCCTTTGGCGACAAGGACCGGGCTATTGAAGGCCTTCGTCAGCTGGTGGCCCGGTTAGGCACCCGCGTCAACTACATGGCGAGACTCCCTCGGCAGACCGCCGCAGTCGTTGAGAAGATTGAGGAGGAAAAGGGCACGCTTGGCCGAACTATGCAAACCCTGGCAGATCTCGTGTCAGGACCGGACGTGGTGAGTGACGAGTAGCTCGGACGAACCCTTCCGCTTTGCCCTACTGAGTACCTGCCTGCCTTATCTCCAGTCCTCATTGACCGAGGCTCAGATCTGCTACGAGCGCTCAGTGGAGTTCCTGCCGACTGTCAAAGCGTACCGCAAGCTCGCCAGCATCAACCTCGCCTTGATCGAGCAACGGGAGCGCATGGAAGCCGGCACGCCTGTCGAGGAGATCATCGCTCTAGCCGTCTCGATCATCGAGTGCTACGTCCAGATCATCCATAAGGCAAAGAACGACTACCCACTGCAAGATGTCCTTGGGATTCTGACCTGCATGATCAAGTATGGCAGTCACAAGGAGGTTGCCGTGGCTGCTGAGAAGGTATGACAACACCTGCTGCCCACTTCACGGTTGTTGGCGGGTGCTTGCGCTGACCCTTTGCGGTCAGGCTCTCAACACGCTAAGCATGGACTGCTGGATGGAGGCGATACCTCAATTGGCAGCACAGCTTAACTACCCTCATCGACGCTTCCAGGCCATCATCGAAACGCACATGAAGCACCTATCTCGGGCTCATCCGCACACCATGCTCGCGACTCTGTCCTCGGTGGCACAATTCCCTAACAAGGAGCGTGCACAGATCGCAAAGAAGCTGCTCGACCTGATGCGACTATACGACGAAGAGCTCGTGCAAGAGGCTCTTCTCCTGAACAAGGAGTTGATCAGGACGTCCATGACATGGGAAGAGGTAGTTCTCGGTGCCGTTGAGCGCGGAGCCAAGTTCATCTTCAACGACAGCGAGGGCAGGAGTGAGTAGCTCTGAAGTGGAGGAGGGTTGTGGTATTCTAGGCTGATAAACCGGCGAGCAGACGTCGAAGGGATGGTAAACCTTCTCGAAGAGACTTGCGCAGCGCTCGAGCGTCCCGAGACAGCGGCGGAGTGTGACTTTGTCGTGCGGTACTCTGCTGCCATCAAACTGGCTCGAGAGCAAGGGAAGAAGACGGTCCGCAGCGGAAGTGACAAGGAGCTCAGCAAGACCTGGAAGTTGTGGCACGACGTGCACCGTGTGCTATCGGCAGCCGTAAAGGATGCCCCGCTTGCGTTCGACCTGGCGGATGCCTCGCCCCCGCTGGCAGCAAAGAAGAACTGGAGGTTCTCCGTGCCGGGAACATACCTTCGACAGGCACACGAAGGCGCCGACATCTGCATCACCCGGATCAGATCGCGAGTCGAGGTGCTGAGCTCGAAGCAGCGGCCGAGGAAGATCCAGATGCTGGCGAGCGACGGCAAGTCGTACATGTTCTTGCTCAAGCCTCGGGAGGATCTCCGCCTGGATGAGAGATGCGGGCAGATGGTGGGTCGAGGCGTGCATTCGGAGCTTGGCTAGAGCATGCTGATATTCCCCTCCTCCTTTTCGCAGTTCGCCCTTGTCAATTCGCTGCTGGGTGCTAACCAGGATGCAGTCAAGCGACACTTACGAAGTACGCCCAGAGTGTCTGCTCAGCGTTGGCAAGTTCGTACGCGAGCTGACGGTGTCATCGGATACTGCAGTCGTCCGCTTTGCTGTGATGCCGCTAAGCCACACGGCGGGTGAGTGTCAACAACACGATGTCGTCATGCTCACTTCTGACATTCCCGCCTTGTATCACCGTGCAGGGCTGGTGTCATGGTATCAGCGCGGCGATACCCTCCAGGCGATCTGCCGGCAACAGCGCAAAGTTACCGGGGTGCCAATGGATCTCGAGCTCAAGCTCATTGGCCAGCACGCCCCAGGCATGACGAAAGGCACGCTTACGTCCATGCAGGCGGTGGAAGCATTCGAGTTGGCGCTGGACGCGACCAAAGGCGATGAGCTCGCTGCGGTGCTCTGGAAGAAGAGCGAGTCGGCCGCTTCGTGGCTTGAGCGGCGAGCAGCTTATGCGAGGAGTCTGGCTACGACCAGCATGGTCGGTCATCTGCTCGGGCTTGGAGAGTACGCAACCATTTTCTGGCTAGGCGTGGTGAGGACAGCCCTGATTCCCGTCTATTTGGCAGCCGGCACCCTTCCAATGTTCTACAAGACCGTGTCAGCGGCGAAGCTGGTGAGCTCGAGCATGACCCTACACGCGTCACGGACTCTCGCTTTGCTGACCGTAAACTGGGGTAATGCGGCAGTCCAAATCGACTTTGGCGATTGCTTCGAGCAGGCTATGGAGCGCGACAGCTTCCCCGAGGTGAGGCGCCTCTCATACTTGTTGACTTGCGTTGAGCGCGCGCTGACAAGCCTGCCGAGCACAGCGCATGCCTTTCCGCTTGACTCGCCAGATGATTAAGTGTCTAGGCCCCACGGGCGTGGAAGGCGTCTTCCGGTTGTGTTCGCAGCAGACCCTGAGCATCCTGCGGGAGAACAAGGAGTCGATCGAAGCCGTCTTCTCCGCGTACCTGCACGACCCGCTCGTGCAGCACCTCATTCTCAATCCGCGTCAGCTGGAGCACAATCGAGCAAGCGGCGGTAGCGGCAGTGGCAGTGGGACTGCAGCTGCGAATGCGGGTACCGGAGTCACAGCAGGCGAGAAGGAGCACGACTCGGACGATACCCCGCTCGCCCAGGTGGGCACGCACCACATGCGGCGCCGAAAGACCGAGAGTGTCGTCGAGAAGGCTGTGACGGAGCTCTCGCCCAAGGCGCAAAAGGTCGTCAAGCGGGCTCGGGCAAAGCTCGAGGGTAAAGAGTTTGGCGGGGACCAGCCGCTGTCTGTCGAGGAGCAGGTGGCGCGCTTGATCCTGCAGGCGACCGACCCGTTCGTACTTAGTGCTGCTTATTTGGGATGGTGCTCGTTCTGGTAGATGGAACGGTAGAACGCGTGCTGCGGTGTCACTCTATAGAAAGGCTCGAGAAACGACTACGATTACGAATGCAAGTATTGCGCTGCTTCAGAGGCTTCTTGGGCGATTATGTACATGCGCTTACGATGGTACCAGCAGATCCGCGAATTACGAGAAGTAGTCCTTGTGAACGCGCTTTACCCATCTGAAAAGCTCGGGGTGCTTTTCCAGTTTCCGGCGGTACGGGTTGCCTGCGCCCATCTTTGGCTCGTGGAGGATGTATGCGATGTGGAGGTTGGCGTACAGGATCGCGTCGAGCTTTGTCGCTTGTCTGTGCGATACAAGGAGGTCAGCTCCTTCGCGTCCGCAAGTCACAGGGGGGCAAGCGCTCCAGGGACCGCTCACTCGGTGCCGAAGAACCAGCCGCGACCTTCGTTCTCCAGCTTGGCCGCTAGGAGGTCGATACACTCCTCTCCTTGGCGCTGCACATCCTCGAGGTCGAGCTTCGGCCCTCCCCGGCCAAACCAGTTTCCGACCCCACTCCCGCTTCCGCTTGCACCGGCACTGCCCGGGCTGAGCGCCTTTGCGAGCTCGGCCTGCATCTCGAGCTTTCGAGAGTACGAGAGCGCTGAATGGGCATACCGCGTCAGGAGCGGCAGAGCGGGGTGCTCGGGCGTGCCTCGTGCGCGCGTTTGTGGGAAGTACAGAGGGGTGGTGAGGCTGTCGTAGATGTGCGGGACGAGGAAGAGGTGCGCGAGCTGGTCGAGCAAATGACCATCGGTCAGGATAAAGCACGTCAGTCCGGTACTGACTTGTTGCAGACGCGCTGACGGGGAGCCGCACCAGGGCAGGCTGCAGTTTGCTCTCCACCAAGCTCGTATATGTCCGCGCCTGCAGAGACACATTCTCCTGCTGATCCGTCTTTTCGGCACCAGCAGCAGCACCAGCGTCGGCAGCCTTGTCCTCGCCGTCGACCGTGTAGCCATCCTTCTCCCTGCCGTGCTGCGATCCTGTTGCGTTCGGGCCGTTCTTTGCGATCCAGGCCGATATCGCACCAGCAGGCAGGAGGTCTCCGTTGGGCAAGTGCAGAGCCGGCAAGGTGGCTGCATGATGGGAAGACGGCGCACGAAGCACACACAAGAGCGCAAGGATCAGCGCCTGCTTGCGGCCTGCATGCGCCTCCTCGCATCCGCAATGCGGAACAGCCTGGCAGAAGGGACGGGCAACGCACCACCCGGCGCTCCCTCAGCCGTGTCGAGCCAGCGCGTCCGCGTCTCAATCCCCGCAAACACGGCCTCAGCCTGCAAGCGCAGACACTCTACGTCAAAGCTCTCGCGCTCATTGTTGACGCCCGGGCCGTACAGCCAGAAGGTCGGGTGCTCCGGCGCGCTCGACGAGTATGGCGCCGTGGTGGTGGACGAGCTGGAGGAGCTGGAGGCACTCGGAGGATAGCAGGGCTCCTCCGGGTACTCGACGACCGGGAACCTGGACAGGATCGACGTGATGAATGCTGGTGCGGGCATGATGTGGGCTGCGATGCTCAAATGTGCAGTGTGATGGAGGGGAAAAGCTCGTCCAGGCCGCCCTTCCTCTCACGCGCTTCTAGAGCCCTTGTTCTGAATGACGCATCCATCATACTTGCTTGTCCGCCTTGACCACCCCTCCTCAACCACATCATACTAGTACAACGACAGTGATCTTCTGACTATTACTCAAGTAAATATCGAAGAGCAACGAAACATCCTGCAGCCCACGTAGCCATCAGCTGCCTCCAAACGGCCGTTCTACAGTGGCGTTCAAGCTGTCCAAGGCCTTGTTGAGCCTGCGGGAAAGGCCTGTCAGCATGAGGACCCGGAAGGCGAGGTCGTATAGCTTTGACTTACTTGGCAGAATACGTCACTGTTTACGAGCGGACAGAATAGATGGCCGTCAGCGGGCTTCCTCTGCAGAACGTCGACAGCGCGCGCGTACACGGAGGGCACTCACAAACATCATCTCGCAATTCGTTTAAAGCCGCTTTTGCAATATCCGTCTCCTGATGCGCAGCCTTCGTGAGCTCCTCGATAGCTTCCGTGACTTTGCGACACTCCTTTGCCTTTAGCTCCTGCTGCGCCTGTATCCCTTCGCGCTCGAGCATGAGCGTCTCGTACTGCTCCTGCAGTTTCCCCGTCTTTGTGCGGAGCTGGTGCTTCTTGGTCTGCGCGAGCGATTCCTGCCTGTCGAGCTGCTCGGCCGTGCTCTGGAGCCTGCGCTCGAGCTGCTGGTGCCGGAGCGTGAGCTCGGACAAGGTCTCTGACGACGCGTCGCGCTGCTCGACGAGGGACGAGAGGCGGCTCGAGATGTCGTTCAGGCGCGCGAGCTCGGACGACCACTCGTCGAGCAGCTTGATGGTGCCCCCGATCTCGCCCTCGTACTTGCGCGCGACGGCGATGCGGCTCTCGTGCTCGCGCGCTTTTCGGTCGACCTCGACGAGCTCGTCTTTGAGCGCCTGCAGGCTCGCGGCCATGTCGTTGAGCGTCTGACGGACCCTGTCCGGCGACTGGACGATCCTGCCCCTTAGCCGGGCAATCTCGCCGTCGTGCTGCTTGATGCCCATGGTGATGTTTTCCATTTTCTCTTGCAGCGTGCCCCGCTCGCGCTTTGCCGTCTCCATGCGCAGCACGGTCGGCTCCTCCATCTCCTTCAAGCGGACGAGCTTGATGCGCCGCTCCTCGTTCTCCTTGCCGAGGCGCTCGACCTCCTCGCGCTCGCGGACGAGCTGGGCTTTTTTGTCGTCAATCTTGCGGTGCCAGCGCTCAATCTCCTCGGCCGTCGCCTGCTGCGCGTCGAGCTCGGCCTGGTGCGCGTCCTCGAGGCCCTCGATGAGGGGTTCCTGCTCGCGCGAAAAGAGGTGGAAGTTGATGAGGGCCGAGAGGATCTTGCGCACCCGTGGGGCCATGGGATCCCGGAGGTCGCGCAGGGTGAAGTCGTCGAGCATGGCCCAGGTCATCATCTGCTTTCTGAGGATGTTGAGCGCACAGCCGGCTGTCAGCTCTTGTTCTTCAGCACATGGGCGAGCTTGTTTGTATACGAGTGTGTGTGGCGGGTGGACGCGTCGTGGCGTGGGGGACTGTGCAGCGGGAGTCGCAGGGGATGCAGCAGGCGGTCGCAATGACCTGCGCCGAGCCAGCACGGTTGCGACTTCTAGCAGGCGCCATCCTCTGCCCCCCTCTGCGCTTGTCCACCTCGACGAGCAACCCTCCCTCCACTCACAGAGTCTCAAACTGGATTCCCAGCTGGAGGCCTTCCCCGTACATCTCGACCTCGCCGTTCCCCTGGTTGAGGACATTCTCCATGTAGGCGTCTGTCGCCTCTTTGGCATCCTGCGGGGCTATCGTCGTCGTGTACTCCCAGAACCACCAGTACACGGCCGAGACGCCCTTGCTCGTGGGGCGGTCCACGTCCAACTCTGGCGGGACGGGGCAGTTGATCTCGGAGAGGACAGAGAGGATCTCTGGGGTGGACAGGGTCGGGAAGGTGGCCATCTATGCTATGCTGCTCGTTGTTGTACTGCTGCTGCGTCCATCCGGCGGCGAAGTCGCGCCCCTTGTCTCTGTGCGGGCGGGCCTGTCAACAAGGGAAGGGGCAGGGGTGGGGGCGGCTCCTCCTCTGCCTCCTCCCTCCCTCCTCAGATAGCAGCGATGGGCCATAATATGGCGTGAACAGCACTGCATAGCAGCAGCAGTATCCCATCAAGACGACGACGATGACGACAATGGCCAGCTGGCGATAGCGATAGTAGTGCCAATGCTGGTGTGATCCTCCTCATCGCTCACCGCTCTCATCAGGTGAGCAGCCAGCCTATAAGGCTTTTCGGCTGCGCAGAACAGGGCAACCGCATACACACACACACCCACCCACACACACACACACACGATGAAAATCACATACCGATTAATAGCATGTTAGACTGCTTAGGGGCATTCTCCTTCCTCCTCGGAGGAGGGAAGCTCGATGCAGAACATTGAGTATTTTTGCACGTCAGGCTGATCCCACAATCCTCCTCTGAGCGCATTCTCTCTCTCAACGCATTCACGCCAGAGATGAGCACACACTGACGATAATGCGTGTCCCTCCACATCTCTCACTATACACGTAAAGCCGCAGCAAGTGTCCGATATGGCCTCCTCTGCCTGGGTCGCCCTGACGGCTCCAGCAGCCCCGAGCAAAGCAGCCGGCGAGACAGCTTCCACCTCTGCCATCTACTCCTACCTGGACCGTCTGCCAGCAACCACTCTAGCACGACTGTATGCCAGCCCTTCTTCAGGCCTGTCCATCTTCCGCCTGCTCCCCGTCCTGGCCCGCCAGATCGTGATGAACATGCTCTGGATCGACTTTGGCGATGCAGCAAAGTCCGGTGGAGGCGGTCTGGACCAAGGGATGGTCGAGCAGTGGTTCAGCCGCAGGAGCGAAGGCAGGAGGTGGGTTCTCTCCTTTCCCCGTCCTGCTCCCGCAGCTCTTGTCACCCTTTGTAAAAGCAGCCGATGTCGAACAAGAAGTAACGAACATGCTCCTGCCTCCTGCTGCTTTGCCGCGCTCCCCGTGTCTCCCCCCTCGACCCTCTGCAGACAGATGGACCTCGCAATCCAGGCCCTCCGCCGGCTGCACATTCTCGAGCAGGGCCCCGAATACAGCCTGAACGTCAACTTCCAGAAGTCGCTCAAGCGCGCACTCACCGGCGGCGGCTCGCACAACTCGTTTGGGATCCCGCTCAGCGTGCCTCGCACGGCTAGCGACGGCGTGGACATCGACGTGGCCTTCCTCGACCGGTACGCCAACGACTCGTGGGAGACGATCCTGCACTACCTCGTCGGGTCGAGCGCGTCCTTCTCGCACCGCCCTTCCCCTTCCGTCCTCGAGATGCTCCGCACGTCCGGCCTCATGTCCGGCACGGAGCGCACGGCGACCGCGGGGAACCTCAAGATCACGAGCAAGGGCTTCCAGTTCCTCCTCGAGGACGTCAACACGCAGCTCTGGGGCTTGCTCATGCGCTACCTCGGTCTCAGCGAGGAGAAAGGCATGGACACGGTCGAAGTCATGGCATTCTTGTTCATGCTCGGCAGTCTGGAGTTGGGCAGGGTGGGTCCTCTCCGTGGCCACGAGACACAAGACTGGCAGCATACGTGCTGAGATCCGCATGCTCCACCCATTCACAGGCCTACTCGACGTCCAACCTGACCCGGACTCAGATCGTCATGCTCAACGACCTGAAAGACTACGGCTTGGTCTACTCGAAGGATGTGAGTATCGCATATCTATAGTGTTGCAGGTATCGCTATCCGTCGACCTTGGCTGACCCGGCCTTCATTCCCCGCCTTGCCAGACCACCGATTCCTTCTACCCTACCCGGTTGGCAACAACCCTCACCAGCAACGCTCCCCCACTCGTGAACCCAGACTCAAGCACTGGCCCGAATGGCGCCGCCAAGCTGGCAACAGCAGCAGGAGGCGCTGCTGCGGCGCCCTCGTCAGCCTCCTCCCAAGAGCAAGGCTTCATCGTCCTCGAGACCAACTACCGCGTCTACGCCTACACGTCCAACCCTCTGCAGATTGCCGTGCTCAACCTGTTCCTCACCTTCAAATCGCGCTTCCCAAACCTCGTCATCGGCATGATTACGCGCGAGAGCATAAAGTCGGCCCTGAGCAACGGCATCACGGCCGCACAGGTCGTCGCGTACCTGTCGACGCACGCGCACCCGCAGATGCGCAAGCAGACACCCTTGCTCCCGCCCACGGTCGTCGACCAGATCCGGCTGTGGGAGATGGAGAAGAACAGAGTCGCAGGGAGCGAAGGGTACTTCTACGAGGACTTTCGCACCCAGGCCGACTACGAGCTCGTCCTCAACTATGCCCGGCAGCTCGGCGTCGTCACGTGGGAAGGGACGCCAGAGATTCGTAAGTTTTTCGTCACGCTCGAGGGCCATATCACCATCCGTGACTTCATCAAGAGGAGGATGGCAGCGGCGCAGGCGGCACAACAACAGCAGTCAGCGGCCATGCAGCAGTGACGATGTGTACTCGGTGGTAGGGATGCATCAATCGTGTAGCAGTACCAGCGTTGACAGTGTATCAAATCCGCATTATAAGGCGTCATCGCGCACGCTCTGTGCCTGTGTTCAGGACCAAACCCGCAATAGCTGGCGACTCCGTCCACGCGCTAGCAGCCGCTCTTGCACAACAGCATACTTCATCTACTCATACTGACTGTATTCTAGCAGTGAATGCCCAACCCTCCCTGCTGCCCTTCTCGCATGATCAAGTGCGCTCATCCCGTACTCTTGAGGAAGGCTTCCAGCATTGCCATATTCACGGAGAAGTTCTGTCCGAGGTCGGTCGAAGGATCCCAGAGACTGGCGATCGGGGCGCTCTCCCTCTGGCTGCCCGCTGCAGTCGCGCCAGTGCTGATGCCAGACGAGGTCAGGCCCGCAGAAGCACTGGGAACTGCTTGCATCTCATAGCCGTACTGTGCGAAAGGGTTGCCCGTTCCGTTGGACAGTGGCAGGCCGCCTGCGTACGAAGGTATGTCCAATCCAGCGTTGGCGACCGCGGTCGGTGCTGGGTTGGACGCTGAAGTCGACTCGGACGCCGACGCGAAAGCGGGAACCGATTGGAGAGACGGCTCCCCAGTGCCCGTGAAGGACTCGCTCGGCGGGCTGCCGTCCATGAGCCCGAGGGACTGCAGAAACCGGCGCGTCTCGGCATCGTCGAGCCAATTGACGGTCGGACCTGGCGGCGTGTCGATCGATGGCGGCGTGTAGTCGACCGGTGGGCTATAGGCAGGCGGCATGGCCGGCGATGTTTTGGTGTTGACGTCTGTCGCGATGTTCTGGAGGGCGCAGAGACATCAAGAGGACTGCGTTAAGGCCCACCTGCGCCTTGGGAACAGCAGTGAAAATCTCACTCACTCTCAGCATCGTCGAATAGTCACTCCAGGTGCCCGTCCCCTTAATTCGTCTCCGCGCCTCTTTGGCGTCCGTGAGAGCCTGGCAGACCATCAGCGCCTTGGTGCCGAACTGAATCCCACAAAGAGCAGTAGTCAGAATATGGCTGCACTGCGGTGTAGGATCGTGGGACTGGAAGTCCATCGGGTCTCACCAGCTGAGCCGATTTGGCTTTGGAGTTCTCGCATCTGCGGAACAATGCTCTCGCATAGGGCAGGTTGACAAGCTTGTGCCCAGAGCTCTGCCCAACGTCGACATCATGAATTGCATCGATCAGAAGCGTTGTAACCGCGCTCAGTACGTCTGGCACAGCCGCGCCGGCAAAAACCCCTGCATCAGCCGATTGCTCCATCCGAACGGCACGAGAAAGAGGCCCAGCTCACGCCGGGTGATGAACCAGACCATATCGATCGGCGCCCTTTGTTCGTCCAGCTTCTTGAGCGAGTCCAGCACAGTCTGTGCGGACTCCACGCAGACGTTCGTGGCGTATGCAAATCGCGAGTCTGCGTAACCACGGACCATGTACCCGCGCCACAGCCGGCAGCGCCGCATCGACAGGCCTGAGATGCCTAAAAAGATTCGCCCTATATGCCAGTATGGAGCGAGACGTCAGCGCGCTTTGCGATATCGCCCATCTTGCGGTGCGGTACAGTAGCGTCAGCTCACAATTGATTTTCTTGCCCATGGCACCTTCCGGCAGGCCGAAAAGTATGGAGCCTTTGTCCACCATGGTGCCGGTGGCGGACAAATGTTCCTGTTCGAGCGTATACAGGCGATTGAAGTGTGCTTCGATCTTGGTCGGGTCGTCTGGAACGGGGCCTTCGTCAAATGCTCGCCTGACAAAGATGGCGGTTGCGGCTTTGCCCTGATGTAGCTGTGATGTCGTTGGCTCGCTATCCGGGCGAGGTGCCAGATCCCAGCGGCCAGTCTCGAGGTCCTCATCAGTGTAATTGCGCATCAGAGCCGTGGTGAAGGAAGTCGGAGCAATGATGGTGGGACGACCGACGTTCAGAGCCATGTGGTCCTGCACAACTAGCTCCCACCACATGCGCACGGCATGCTCGCGGGCTAGCAAGGAGCCTGGAGGACAGCTTGGGTCGGCGGGTGGCATCGCACTTGGCGAGTCCCCTAGCTGATGCAGGCCGAGCGACATGGCCGAGCGGACTGCTTCCGCTAGTATGGCTGAACCAGTTGCGACTTCGGTAGGCAGCAAAAACACCGTCAGTAATGCTCAGCCGCAATGCCGTCCAAACTTCGAGTCACTCACGATCGTTGTCGTTATGCGCGTAGAAGGTCATGATGAAGAGCGTTGAGATGGCTCTCAAGTTTGGATTACGCCGCCAATCGTGCAGCTGGAGTATCGGTAAAACATATCATTTCCGGTCAGTTATTGCTGAAGCCGAACCGTCTGCCTGAGGTGCGCCAATGCCGGGCTGGCTTACGTCCAATGCGGCTCGGCTGAGCTGATGCAAGTCTTCGGGCAGAAAGTCCGGTGTTTGTAGCTCCGGACTTGCCTGCAGCGAGCATGCCAGGACACTGAGCAACTGTGCCAACCACGTTGGGTCAAACTGCCTCTCGCCCCGTGCGGAGAGAGCCCAGAACCCTTCGTATTCGCGCATGAAGCTGGGCTTGAATATGTTCTGCATTTACCCAGGACCTACAGGGTCAATCTCGATCCTCCATCTCGGCGCCAAGCTGTTGCACTCACCACGAATATCCAACCTAGCGTCTCGAAATACAGGCTAAGCAGAGCATCACATGTTTTTCTGTAACGTCGAAGTAGGCCGGGGCATCAGCATGTTCCGCTCCACTTGATTTGCGGACTCCCGTTCTGTCGATAGCTTACCGGTCGGGTAAGTAGACGATGATCTGCTCGACAACATGGAGTCTGCTCGCATGCGCCAGGAATGGCAAACGCGGGTTGGCAGGCGCGTCGTACTCGCTCCCTCTCGCAATGATCGAAGTAGCGGCGAAGGCGGCGAGCGAGTCTGCATCGTTTGGCTTGAGGTCCGACTCGGCATGTCCCGCTGATGCTGCTCCGTGGAAGCCCTGTCCAAAGACATCGCCGCCTGCCATGACCTCCAAGCTCATGGCGGCCTCCTCGACTTCTCCAAACGGCTCGGCATTGAAGCTTGACTGAGCAGCATGAGCTGCACTGGTGCCTTGAGAATGCGACGGGAGGAAAGGGAGGACGGGCGAGGTATGGCGAGTGGATGTGCCCCCGCCACGCGTTGATGCAGGCCCTCCGACACGTTGCGCGGACTGCGGGCCCAGGGCGGCTTGGTTGGCTCGGTGCGCCACCTCGGCACTGCTGAGCGCGCCGTTCCCTGGCAAACGCGACGTCGAAGCAGACAGAGGTGGCATCTGTCGGAGCTGGACGTCCAGGAGAGCTTCGAGGCGCGAGATCCGGGCATCGAAGTGCTCGCGTACAGCTTCGGCCGTGCTCTCGAGGTGGAACGTCTGAGGAGGGGGCACAAAGTCTTCCGTGTGCCATTGGCATGCATTGGCAACTCCGCGGCGTATGCATGCTTCACAAGGGATCTGTCGCGAGCTGTGGTTACCGTGATTCCTGGGTTAGCCATTCTCTCGGCACGCGCATCATCAGGAGGCCCATCTTGACTCGGATCGATCCGGAGCGCACCACTTTATCTTTCGCGCCTTGCAGTTTGTGCACGACAGGGCGGCTCTGTTGCGCTTCCTCTTTTTCTTCTCTGGGCCATCGTGCTCGTCCTGATCCTGATCCTGGTCCCCATCGCCGTCGCCGTCGTCCCACTCCTGCTGGTGCTGCTGGTGCTGCTGGTGCTGCTGGTGCTGCTGGTGCTGCTGGTGCTGCTGCTGCTGGACGAAGCCCGAGGCCGACGGCCCCGCCATCGATCCAGACGACGACTTTCGCGGTGGCATGGCAGCAAGTGTGTCGATGCAGTCACGATACGGTACAAAGGAGAAGAGCAGACGAGCGAAAGCAGGCGCAGTGAGGAGTACTCGTAGAAACGGCGGACGAGAATAGGGGATGCACGTGCAAGCTGTCACTGGCGCCACCCCGAGAGCGTGCGACGCGGAGGATGCCGACGATGTCGACGTCGTCCATGTGGAGACGGGAGCCTCGATGCAGCGTCATCGAACATCCAGCCCTGCTTTCATTGCTCTGCTCGCCGTGACGCTACAATCAATGGATGCGACGCAGTAGCAGGCGCTTTCCAATGAGCGAGGCCTAGATTCATTATCATGCAAGCTGTATCGCGGTCCGATTGCTACGAGTAGTCTGGCATTGACACTGGGTCCCTACAGCTTGACGTGTTCGTCCTCCTCGCCAGATGTCTCTTTGGCTCATCGTGGATCCCGATAGGCAGACTCTCTCAGAAGCATCACTGGACCCCCCGCGCATCCTTCTCCCGCTGCTCCTCAAAGAATCGCTCCACATCCTCCTTGCTGACCACCTTGCCCTCCCTCGCGAATGGCTCAAGGTACGCACGGAGGCGGTCGCGCATCCCCATATACGCCTCCGCGCCCTGGATGGCCTGCTCCCGTGGCATCGCGCCCAGAGCCGTCTCGCCCAGCTCGTAAAGCGACTTTGAGCTGTCTGGATCCGTCGGAGGTTCATACACGCTCTCTTCGTTCAGAAGGTACGGCATGCCAGTGTACAGATGGAGACACTGTCTTCATCCAAGTCAGTCTGATCGTCCTATGCGATGCGAGGCGGTACGCTGGTACGCTGCGTCTAGAAGAAGGTCCCAGCTCACATCGGCGCAACGGCAGAGCCTTTCTCTCCAGCCATCGAGAAGGTAGACGTCCTTCCTAGGCGGGTCAAGCTCCCTGCCAATACGACTCATCAGAGGATTATTGCGAGGTGGTGCAGTGCATGTCACCGCTTGATCATACGGCGACAAGCCGATACCGCTTTCGATGTTTTCGCTCTTCGCCTTCTTGCTGAGAGGAAAGTGGCCTGCATCTTCGCTGGAAGCTTGGCCTGCTACAAACGGCATTTGCGGAGAGCGTGAGCGCGAGCGTTTCCGCGTGTTGAGCTCCTCACGTCCCTCGGCTTTCGGAACGCTGCTTCCTGGGAGGCGTCTAGGATGCTCCTCGATAGACGCAACAGAGTCTGCTCTTGCCATATCCTCTACCACGTCTTTGAGCTGGCCGTCTCTGCATAGTAACGCAAAGTCGTTGCTGCCGGCGTAGCGAGCGATGGTGTCTTGTCCGCGACTGCTCAGGACGCAAGCTTCGCAAACAAGGTAGTCGAACGAGTCCGGGCTGAGCATCGACCGGTCCGCATCGTCGTCGTATGCTTCCGCGTTCGGAGTGCTGCCTGCTTGTGGGTCCTGTTCTGGCTTGACGAAGTTTAAAGCTGCATCGGGCGGTTCGGCCTTTGCGGCGGAGGACGGCGAGACTCCGCTAGACAAGCATTTGGCCAAGTGCAGCCAGTCTTCGCACTGCAGATATGGCGCAAGGTCAGATGAAGCGCGCCGTCCATCTACGACAGCCAGAATTCATGCATCGGCAGCTGACCATGATGCACTGGATCATTTCGTCTTCTCTACGGGAGGCGCACGGCAAGGTTAGACAGGGGTTCAGGCCGGCGCACAGTTCCTCAAAAACTCAAGTCCGGCGTATGCTCACTCCTTATCCGGGTCGTACCGCACGCCGCACACGCAAAAGATGCCGTCAAAGTTGCGGTCGTACCGGTTCCCCGCGTCTGGCGGATCGCCCTCGCGCAGCGAAAGGGTGCACCTCGCTTTGCCTTTCCCGTTCCCGACGCGCGTCGTCCCACAATCGCAGACAAAGTCTCGCCGGCTGAAGAGTTCGACGAGCTCGCAGTCTCCATGGCAGGCGATGCTGCAACCGGCGCAGACGGCGAGGCGCGTGCCGGGACTTGGGCGGCACGACAGGCAGGAGTAGAGCGGCTGGCGGTCCTCGATGCTCGCGAGCGAGTACGTGCACGTCGTGAAGCTGAAGGGGATGGCTTCGCTCGCTTCGGCTTCGAGTGCCGCTTGGGACGCGAGGACGTCAGGCAGGGACAGGCTCTCCTCGGAAGTTGGTATCGTCTGGGAGCTAGCGCCCGATGATGTCGAAGCAGAGTGAGATGGCGTTGCAGACCCCGACGCGGCTGCAGACAGGCTGCTCATCGTTCCTTCCTTCGTGGTGAGACGTCAAGTCGCTGCACTGGCTGCAGCAGAAGCACGTGTCCAGAGTACGGCAGCCTCGCGGCATGCAGGGAGCGGGGACAGGGGTATACCGGTACTCGGGAAGACACATGCGGACATATCATGCTCATGTCCGCGCTCCATTCCAGGAAGGGAAGGTGCGGGCGCAAGCTCACCCAAGCCCTAATAGGCCATTCCGCCCACTGATCCTGCAGGTTTAGGAGACCAGAGTCATGGGTCCTGCGCTTCGGCAAGACCCTCAGCTAGCGATACATTGCACACGCAGAGCTGAACCCGGGAGAAGCGTCTCAATCATCGGGTCACACCGTCCTACGCAGCTGCAGCCACAACCTGGACAACCTCGGGCTTGACCTCCTCGCCCTCCTTCGCGAGCTGTCCTGTCCGTGCCTCGTAGCCGTACCCGAACTCGTAGTGCAGCTCGTCTAGGGCACATCGGAAGCAGGTCAGCTACTGCACCAGCCTTCTGGACAGGTAGACGGCACTCACTGAAGTCGTAGTTCCTGATAAACTCCCACCCTTCTGGCTTGACGTGGTACAGGTTGACTGTGTTCCCTGAGAAAGCGTCTCGGTGCCCAGCGGCGTAGATGCTGCGTCTGCCGAGCTCCTTTGCCTCGTCGTCCGTCAGGTCCCAGCGGTAGCCCTGGTCGAGGACACCGTACGCGAACGTGCTGCCTGACCCGACAGAGAAGCAGTCGCCCTTCAACCGTGTGCCGTCGTTGTCGACGTAGAAGATGGACGTCCCGCTCTTATCGGCTCCAACGATCATTGTTCCCTTGAAGTCGATGAGACGTGTTTCAGCTCCCACCTTCAGGGTCGCTGCTCGACTGCTAAGCCGATGAAAGCTCAGTGCTCACCATGCTCAATCCCATCCCCTTGTAGCTGTAGACGAGATTGCACAGATACTTGCTCGCGGCCGCCACGCTGATCCGCTCCTTCTCGCGCAGCTCGTGCAAGCGGCACTGTATGCCGAGGTACGTCTCCCAGTACTGGCAATCGGCGGCACCTCCTGCCATTGTTCCCAGGAGGTAAGGGTTGATCTCGATGACCTGTGCAGGGCAGGTTGACGGTGGGTTAGCGGTTGCCATTTTGGCGGGGAGGGGCAAAGATGTCAGCGACTCGCACCTTCTTGACAGTTCCGGAGGCTGGAGGGGAGCGGCAAAAGGGGAAATCGGGTCAGCTTGTTCGTGCGCGGGGTTCCCGCAGGAGTCTGAGCAGCAGAGACAGAGATTCGAGATCTAGGGCACGCACCAACGTAGCTGCCAGCCGTTGCTCGACTGTCGACGGCGACGATGCACCCTCCCTGGTACCTGAAAGCTAGGGTGGTCGTACCGTGCTGCATCTTGACGCGGGCATTGGCGTTGCTAGAGTCGGCGTCAATGAGCTGCGAGAGGTATGCTTGAGGCTGTAGAATGCGGGAGCGTCGGGAGGGGCGCGATGACGACGCGGGTCAGCAAGGGGGGCTTCGAGCAAGCCTGCCCGGAAGCCAGACAGCCAGGCATATCACGGCACAGCACAATAGCAAAGCTCACGTTGTTCACGTTGGGAAGCTCGAAGCGTGGAATGGCGGGGATCCCCCTGCTGCTCCCTGCGAGCTGGAGCGTCTCGAGGTGCTGGCACTCCTCCGCCTCGTAGTCGTCCCGCATCAGCGGGGTGGACGCGTATGCTTGGACAAAGCGGTCCATTGCGATGCGATGTGAGTGTGAGAGGCTGCTGACTTGTGCTGGGACTGATGGTGCTTTCGATCGAAGGTCGGACCTGAGCGAGGAGGAGTATAGAGACGCTCGCTCGCTCAGTGCAGGCCCTGGTCGGGGCGGCCAGGGGCAAGCTGACGCGGCTGAAACGAACAAACCGCTTCGACATCAAGCACCCAAGCCAAAGGGCATCCATTTATCGTCCTCGCATCTCATAATGCGCTCCAAGGCAAGGCCAGCCACGTTGCACTGCTAGGCCAGGCCCTTCGGCAGGCAATCTATTCGATCTCATCCTTGTTGGCGACGAGCGCAAGCGACAAGGCTGGCTCGCTCCGAGTCACTTTCAGAGCATCGGCAGATGGTTACACGGGTGTTTCAGGCAGGCATCTTGCGAGGGAAAGGAATCAGGTTGAGGAGGGACGGCCTCGCAAGGAGGAAGGGGAGAGAGAGGGAATCGGACTGGAAGGACACTAGGTGGTACAGGCACAGCTCCAGAAAGAAAGGCGTGTGTGTCCGCTTTCCTCTCTCCCTCTGTTCTTGCTTTGGATGTTGTCGTCGGGGTAAAGCATCTACCTGTCCTCTGCCCACTCGTTCTCCTTCTTGATTTGTGCTGGAGATCAAGAGCAAGCGGCCTCGCGTCAGTCAAGCCAAGTTACAGCGATGGGGAGGCACTCTTCTGACTCACCCTCCTCCTCGGGCGTAAAGTCGTTGACAATGTTGAAGAGCTTTCGGATCTCCTCGGGCTGCTTGCCCTTGATCATGTTGGCGACGGTCTTGCAGCCGACATCGCTGCGAACGGAGGGAGTAACAAATCAGCGAGATGTCCCTCTTGAATGGGACGGTTGGGATGGCAGGGACAAGAACTCACAGGAGAGGCTTAATGTCGAGGTAGTTGGCCGCGAGAATGATTTCAAACAGCATCTCCTGGTCGACATCGATGAACTTGCGGTCCCACTCGGAGATCTCGGTCGTCTTCTTCCTCGTGTCGTCGGCGTCCTCCGGGATGGGCTCAGGGTCCTTCTTGTGGTGGTCACACCACTCGATGACCTGGTGAGCATTACAGGAGTTGCGGACCCGGGAGGGAGTGGAAGCGTGCGCGTGCGAAGATAAGGTGCCACAGAGCCCAGCAGCATCGACGGATGCAGGAGAGAAGGAAGGAAGGAAGAGCAATACATGCGTCAGCATCGTCGTTGCAATCAAAGTCCGATCCGCAACGAATCTCCGTCCGAGCCGCTCTAGGCGTCCGGCCCATCAACCGGTGCCAAACAGGCTCGACGGAGATCTGCCTGGAGGCAACAGCCAGGGTCGGGCTCACCTTGGTGAGGACGGACGACGAGACGTTGGGGAGGGGGATAGCCTCGTCGGTCTCTCCGACGTCTGCGGGACAGTACATTCTCGTGCTCAGTACAGGCTTGCCGCCCTTTCATGGGGGTGCGGGTGGTTGCGGCGTCGAGAGATGGGGCAGATGCAGGACCGTCTCAACTCACCCTCGAGCATGTTCTTGATGAGGACAGACCTGACAGCCTGAGAGGGGTAGCACGGCACGACTTTGACGATCAGACGAGAAACTGGAGATGCACCTCTCAGCCGCTGTGTCGGGCCACTCACCACCTCGTGGTCGACCTTGAACTCCTCGTTGTCGGCCGAGGTGAGCTTGACCTGCTTCTGATCCGCAGCGGGTGCGCTGGTCGATGCGGCGGCGGCGTCAGACATTGTGATGTGCGTGCGTATGTGTGGAGATGAAGTGCTGATGCTGCCTTTTCGATGTTTTGCAGGTGCCGTTTCGAAGACAAGCCTGCTCCTGACGCCCCTGACCGCGTCGTCCTCTCGCCCTCTGCGGGCACCTCCGAGACCGGCCGCCACCAACGACGACACATCTTCGCTCATGTCAACTCCGGAGTGAAGCGGTCCTTGAATGACTTGCATACACCGCTCATGTACACGTCTCAAGCTCTTTCGCTACCCTCCCGTGCATCCGCGGATATCGCGGCTGACCTTGCGGGCGGAGCGGGGACCTTCGAAAAACCGTCATCGCAGGCCCGAATGCGTTTCCCGTATTCACACGCATGCCGCATGGACAGGTCCATATCAGACCAACAGATGGTCTGAAACCTTGCCGTTCCATTCGTACACCCTTGGCAGACCAGAACAACGCAGCTGCCCCGCCCAACTCTCAGCAGTCTCCTCCGGTAACTAGATTCCCCTACAAGCGCGACGAACCGGTTGACTACATCATCAGCTGCGGACCACAGTCTCATCCAGCCTTCCTGGGCTCGCTCGCTTTCGCTCCCATGTGCCGCGTCCCGGTCTGCCTACGGAAGGATGGATTTTAAGTCGGGGTTCATTGCTGCCAAGAAGCATGAGGTGTGGGCCCGCACTCACAGCGTGGCTTCCCGTGCGCTGATCAGTTACGGGCACGCCTAGCGCTCGTTCACCTGCTGCATCCTCAGCCGGGAAGATCCAATACCTCCGCCGTGGCCCTTGCCGCCCGCTGTCCATCGCCTCGGAGCATCCTTGATGTCGGCGAGGTTGAGATCAGTCATCTCCTGCCAGACCGTATCGAAGTAGTCGGCGGCGACACGGTCAGCCTCCTCCTCCATGTTGGCGTCATCGTGGATGTTCTTCAGGCTGGCCCCGGACGTGAGCTTGCCCAGCTGGGCAATGGCCTCCAGCCCGTACTGAAGGGTGATCTTGGAGAAGACGGGTCCAACTCCGCCTCCTCGCTCGTACTGGACGACATGCTGCAGCTCATGCAGCATGTGGTTGAGATGGTTCGGATCGACGTTGGGTCGGTCGAGCTTGAGGTCCTTGTCGAAGAAGATGTCGTAGCCGATCGTGATGGCGCCGTCGATACCCTTCACGCCTTCGTGGAATTGGACCTTGTTGAGATCTATCTTATCGTACATGTTGTGTTCCTTGAGCGCAAGCTTGAGCCACAGGGGAAGGGCCTGATGCGCGGCGCCCTGGTTGAAAAGGGCTGCAAAATAGGCCGCTGCCAGCGGACCGGCGTACGGGATTGAGAGGAAGGCGACGTTCAAAGCAGCCTCGGTAATGGGCTGGATGACCTGCTTGTCGAGATCGCGGAGACTGCCGGCCAGAGCGCCGTTCTTGTTGGTCGGATCGAGATCCTTCCACTTGAGCTTCTTGATGTCTTTGAGCCATCCCATGGTGCTGAAGGTTAGATTGTTGGCGTGTGGGAAGAGGGTGTGTTGGACGGGACGGAGATGGGTTCTAGAAGCGGATGAGGGGAGGATAGCAGGGATAGAGCTTTGTCCGATGTGAGCGAAGGAGAGGAGGGAGAGCTTCAAAGAGCGCGCTCAGCCTCAGAATATATATAGACGGCTTGCACCGCATCGACCCACTCTTGCACATTTGCAGACGTCCCTTTGTCTCCCAGTAAGTCGGACCCACCGACGGAAGGCGTCTCCACCTCCGCGTCGGAGGGAGGGTCCAGACCTCGTGTTCGCTCAATGGGTCCTGGCCTGCGTGGGGCAAGAGGTCGGTGCGTGCGCATCATGAACGAGGGCTTGAGAGTGTGAGTCATTGCTTGGCAGGATCTGGATGCTGCTTCAAAGGGAGGTGGTCAGAGTGTACGTCCGGACAGGTCGCGCAGGAGGTCATGCGCGTGCGGCACGGGGCTGGCGATGCCTGCATGACTGCAGGATATGTCAAGATAGCAATACAACGATGAGGGCACCTACTGGCCTTCCTGAGCACGAAATGGAGGCGAAGCGGGACGAGAGAGGAGCGTCGGCCGAGTGCGCGAGCTGGATAGGCATAGCATATTGTAGAGACAGGTCGCAGAGGGGGAAATGAGATAGGTGGGGAGGGGATGCTGATGTGCTGTTGACGCTGCGCTGGCCGGAGAGGCGAGGCGGAATGCTACGTCGCCTGTTATAGAAAGTCGGTCGATTCCTCTAGAATAACGCGGATGGGATCCATCTACTTGCTCGCCGCCCGGCCGAGGAGCTCGATGGCACCGAGAATGGCGGCACCAGACAGTCCAGCAGCGCGAGGAGACGGCTGCTCTGTCTGGCGCTTGGCGACGACTGGCTTGCTGGACGGGCCGGCCTGCGCAGGGAAGACGAGCGCAGGTGCAGGTGCCGTGGCGGCGAGGCCGGCGAACTCGGCCAAGACAGCATTGGGGACGAGCCCGTACACGGGCTCGCAGACCCAGTTGATGACGTGCGGGTTGTTGAGGCCGCACTGGCGCTCGTTGGCGATGTGGTTCTCGAGCAGGCGCGGGAAGGGCTCGACAAAGCAGCGAGCGTTCCTGGCTGCCTGGACGGGGCTGGCGAACAGTGCCATGGCGGCAGCGAGGGCAAGGGCGAGGATGGAGTGCATGATGGGACTCCTGGATACGAGGGCAGTGCTGAATAATTGACAGGCAGAGATGCGAGGAAAGCCTGTCAGCAGCGGTCCAGGGAGCCAGCAGCAGCTGAATCCTCTGGCACGTGCAACCCACGATGACGCTCTGCTCGAAGTCTGGCTACGGTAGGAGAGCAGGGATGAGGAGCAAATCAGGTGGAGAGGGCCGTCTGAGCGATACGAGGTTGCAGGGGGTATGAAGTATTTGGAGGAAGGTGCTGCTGTAGACGGCTCTGAGGTGAGACGGATTCAAAGGATGAGGTGCTGTGAAGAAAGGCAAGAGAGGGAGGGTCAAAGGCAGCGGCTGGCAGACGGGTGCGAGGAGATGGAGCGAAGGCAGAGACCCAATGTAATGAGCACTCTCCCAAATGCGGCCATCATTATTCTGCATTCCCTTGTGCCATGCTGCCAGTGGGACCCTCGAGGAGGGGAGGCATGTGTGCCCGTGCCGCCGCCACTGCCCCTTTCGCCTCTCCCGTCTCCGCCGTCCCGTCGCGTCTTTCCCGAGATTAGTCAGCCGGGGAGAGGCATGCGCAATCAACGCGTCGTGAAGCTCGTGAAGGCAAACAGCGTCTCGTATTCATCGGAATTGCCCCATTGTGAATGCTGCTATGTACCACAACCTTCGCAATCGTGCGAATCAAATTACGCGACAGACTTGTCGCTCCTGAGACGCGTCCTGGCCAGGACCCCATCTACTCACTATCGTCGTCGTCCTCCTCTTCCTCATCGCTGTCTTCCGCCTCCATGAGCGCACGCATAAACGCCGCGCCCGTCTGCCAGAGCTTCGTCCCTGTCGACCCTCCATTGCTCTTCGCCTTTGGGCTCGTGACCCAGCTTCTGACCGCTTCCTCCGAGACGACGTCCTCCTGGTAGTACGCCTGCAGGAACGCCGGGAACAGCCGTGCGTGTGCGGACCCGTCGTCCTCGCCCGCCGCGCAGTGCTCCTGCAGGAAGAGGAGCGCCTCGACCTGCCCGCTCTCCTGCCCGCCCGTGAGCGAGGCGACGAGATCGCCCCAGCGCTCGACGAGCCCATTGACCGCGCGGCTCACCTCTGCTGGAGCCGCACTGGCGCCTAGCTTGCCCTGCACTTGCCGGCACATGAAGGGCACGACGACGCTCACGACCTGCCGGAGCGGGACATTGGACGCCATTCGCAGCGTCTTGAGCTCGATGGCGGCATTCTCGACCGTATGCCCTTCAGAGAACGAGCGCTCGAGGGATGACGTGCACTCGCGCTCAAAAGCTGCATCGGCCGCTGCGGCAGAGTCGTCGTTGCTCATCAGGGCACCGATGCCCGCGATCGCAGGCGGGTCGGCCATCCCGCTCGCGCGTGACGACGCGCCCGAAGCGTCAGATGCAAAAGAGGAGGACGAAGATGAGCGAGAGATGGTGGAGCCTGACGAGGTGGCAGAATGGTACCCGGCTGCCTCGTCGGCGTCGACCACGCGCAGCGACGAGATCTTGAGATTCCGCACATCGTGTCCGTCCTCGTCGTCCGAGTCAGCGTCCTCCGCTTCGAAGACGTCGACTTCTGATGGCCAGAGGTGGCCGCGACTTCCGGACCCGAGAGCTGCAGCAGACACCAGTGTCAGCATCGGCTCACCAGAGACTGTTCCCATTAGAGCGTGATCTGGCTATCACTCACGACCGCTGCCGTTAGCATGGGCTGCCACGCGTGTATCTTCGCTCGATGCTTCCTCGTCCCATGGCTGCGCCGCGGCTCGGGACGCAAAGAGACTTGCTCCGTCGCCGATGATCACACCCGGGCCAATAAGCGTTCCCCCTGCCATTTCGCTGCCCTTCTTTATCCGCACGCCCTGGCTGACGACCGAGTCGCGGACAGTGCAACCGTCTTCGATGATGGCGCCTTCAAAGATGAACGAATTGGTAATGCGGACATTCGCTGCGATGCGGCAATTCTCGCCAATGACGGAGTGCGATACCGTCGAGTGGTCCCCTATTGACGAGCCATGCCCGATGATGCTTGCTGCACCAACGGTGCACGAACGCGCGAGGTGCAGGCGCTTGCCGACGTACAGCCGTGACCGGCGTTGTTCGTAACGCGACGACGTTCCTGGAATCATCTCGTCTGGTGTCAAGGGGTATGACCAGCGAGAGATGACTGCTTTGCTGCGGGCATGACGAGAAGGTGTGATGAATGATCGGTTCGGCGTCCTCTCTTTAGCCAGATCTTGCAGGTGACCCACCTGATTTGTGCATAGCTCGCCAGATCGCCCACGTGAGCCGCCCACGGCACTGCTCGCGCATTGCACGCCCCTACGTCTCCGCTTGCCCCGTTCCTGCCCTCCCCGATGACTGTACACCGGATCGTCTTGCCGAGCAGGTCCGATGTGAGGACGCCGTTAATGAAGTCCGGGCGCATGTTCTGGTAGTCAAAGTTCTCGACAAAGAGCGCGGGGACCTCCATGTTGCAGATGTCGACGCCAATGCTCTCGAGGTCCGTCCGGATGGCCAGCTCCCTGCCGAGCGCCTCCTTGTCGTCCTCGAGCAGCTCGAGCGGGAAGTGCGCGCGCCGCCGGCGCGGGAAGCGCGAGTGGTGCGTAAAGTGCACGAGGTCTTTCTGCGGCGTCAGGATGTGCGTCGAGACTTTCGCAGACGGCCTGTTCGTGCGCCAACGCGAAGAAGGCGCAATCCATGTGTGAGGAGATTGAGGTCAGCGGGACCGCTGGCACGCTGGCTAACGGCCAACAGGACAAGGCAAGGCGAGGAGCAGCGCACGACTTTGTCTTTCTCTGCGAAACGAGGCACTCCATGAGCAGGCCCTGCTCCTTCTTCCGCCGCGCCGTGAAGCTCTCGACGGCCGTCTGGAGGTCGAGGTTGCCCATGTATCCCGCGCGGACGAGGAGCCAGTCGCCTGTGAGGGCCAGGCCGTCGACTTCACGCATCACGTCCCCCTCAGAGTAGGCCTGCGTCTGACGTATCCGGATGGACATGCTCGCTGTAGGCGCCATGTAGGTGGACGAGCTGGGGATTTGCGCGCGCGCGAACGTGCACACGGATGGCGCCAGATGATATTAGTGTGTGCGGCGCCGGAAGAGATGCTGTCGGAAGGTGCACAATACCCACTCGAGCCATTCCTGCAGCTCCTTTGCGCCCTCGCGGATGACAATGAAGGCCTTCTGGACGTTGCTCGCGGACAGACTCTCGAGGGTCCAGGCGATGAGCGGGGCGTTGCAGAACGGCAGCAGGGACTGCGCGAGGCGATATATCAACACGGCCAGATCAGCCAGAGCTCCAAGCCTGCCAGGGCTAGCCAGGTGGAGCGAGAGGAGAATGACTCGGTCGACGCACCCAGGGCTGTGCGTCCTCGCCTCCTTCGCCGTCCTGGCCGCCGCCTCGGATCAGCGGGCCATAGCGAGACTGGTGCTCGAAGGGATCCGCGAGAATGACTGCCTGCAGGATCGTCTCCTGCTGCGTGTCCATCCTGTCGACGTGTGCTCGTATGTGTGTATGACGGGAGAGACGGGCGCCATGCAAAATGTCCGAGGAGCACGTGAGAGTCGGCGAGCCGATGGAAGCGGGGGGCGCCTTGGAAGAGACGGATCCAGCTCATGCTGATGCTAGGCGGTTACACAGAAGCTACAAGGTGGATCAAACATTGCTTATGATAGACCCGTCATCTACCTCTACTCTCGAATACTCCCTTCAAGCGAGCCAGAGCGATTGTCAGAGCCTCCTGCAGCGTCGCGAATGGACAGGTCATGTTCAGAGCTCGACTGTCTATTCAAGCAAATGCAGTAGAGTGCCAGCTCACCTCTGTCCGTATCGTCCTCGAGCCTTGACTCGGGCAGACGTTGATCCAGTTGTCGAATGCAGCGTCCGACTCCTCTGCTTTCAGACCCAGCGCAGCGTCCGCCTCTATCGTCAGCTCCAGGCCAGCGAGACCTCCGAGCACGAGAAGGGCGTGGCTGATCAGGCGTGCATGCATGCAAGTCTCAGCAGGGTAGTTGCCGCAGTTACAATCGACTCGTCGGAGGCGAGGAGGACCCACCCAAACTCCGGAACAGCCTCCGCATCCGACGCAAGTTGCGCTATGTCGCGCCCTCGCTCGCTCGTCCCGATCGTCAGGTCATACCCTCCTTCGAATGGGCAGTCGAGCAGCACCTTGCTGATGGAGCTTGCCTCGCGGACGGTAAATCCCCAGGCAAAGCCGAGCTCTGTTCGCGGCGTTGAAGGCGACACGAGATAAGCTGTGCCAGTGATTGGATGTGATCAATGTCTTGCATTGCTGTACCCCTCAGATGGGCCGAACCTACGAGAGTCCGTCATCCGAACAGTAGCGCGCTGCCCTGTCCCCATCTGAGACTGGGACCCGTTCTTTGCAAAGATGGGCTCGCCGAGCCCTACGTCGACAAAGACGCCGTCCGTGGTCGTCTGACCAAAGACGGGCTGATATGAATATGGCTTCTCCACCGTCACGCCTTCCCTGTATGGCGCGTCGGCGTCTGTGCGGCGAAAGTGGTGGTGCATGTCAAGCGGGGGAAGCAGTCCTGCGAGCCGCAGAACGGGATTCATTGGTATCAAAGCTTTGCGGAGGTATCTGCGTGGCGGGGTGGGTCAGTGGTATGTCAGCCAGAGCTCAAGGGTCGGTCTGATTCTTGATGGCTGAACGCACTGCGGCGTCTCGAGATATTCCAGGATTCTCGCCATGGTCGCGTCCATGTCGTTCTCATCGCCCGTCCCGACCTCGTCCTGGCCGGCGGGTTGCCTGTACTTGCCCCGCGTGTGCGTCTGCGCGTGATGGTGCGTATTGCTCTCTTGCAGGGCAGCGGATGAGACGTGGTTGGGCTCGTGAAAGACAATGACCTCGTCCACGCTGAAGATGGCACACGTCCGAGCTATCTGCGTTGGCTCCACAAAGCCGCGTCAGATCCAGCCTGATTCTCGTTCTCAGGGCGGGGGAAGATCGGATTACCTGGCCAGCCAGATAGGTGCGCAGCTCTGGCGACTGCGCGTTGAGCAGGATGCTCCCTGGCAAGGCTACCGAGACGGTATAGTGCCGGCCCTGTGTTCCATCGGGAGGGAAGAGCGTCAGGCCTGCTCACCCCTCCCCTAACAGCTTGAACCGTTCGCTTGAACACACACCTTGCCCGCTTTTGCCTTTGCGCTCGGCTTCTGAGGTCGATGGACTTGGGCGAAACTGGCTGTTGGAGCTGGTGGTGGAGCTGCTGTTGCCAGGCCATCGCGTTCTGCTTGCCGCTGTGCCTTTCTGAGCTTCTTGTCCGTCTTGCTCTTCCTGGGTTGCTCCGACGTGTCCAGGTCCAGCGCGGCAGCAGAGGTGGAAGCGACGGGTCCATCTCCATCTCCATCTTCATCTCGAGCTGCTCCTGTAGCAGTGTCCGTGTCCTTGCTCGCAGCAGCAGCAGCAGCCGTCCTCTTGCGCTTCTTGCCCTTATCCTTCGGCTGTCGGTGGCTGGCACGTCAGATATCAGGGTGAACACTGGCAGTGAGTGCTCCCTTCCCTCACCGTCTGCGCTTCCTTCCCTTTCCTCTGCACCGCCAGAGCGGCTGAGGTGTCCATGTCCATCTTTTAATTGTATGTGATGCGGTCAGAGCCAGTTGAGACGAGGAAGCTCGACGCGTCCCTGTTGCCCTCCTGGCGACATACATAGAAGAACACGAGGACCATTGCCATTGCGCATCGCATCGCCAGCATGGGCCTCCAGGATATACACCACCTCGTCCTGCAGTCGTGCATGTCGCACCGCACCCTGAGCGAGAAGAAGGCTCACGCAATCTACGCGAGATGCGTAGAGCTGTGCTACGGGAGAGGTGCGCAGGCGCGCAGGCAGGGACAGGCCCCGGGGTGCCCATGTATATACAGACTGACGCTGCCGCTGCTGCGCATCACACCAGACGACGACAAACCCGACTTTGCCGAGGTCATGGGCGACATCAGCCACGCGCTCGAAGCGTACGGGTTCGACATCAAGAAGGCGCAGGACGAGCACACGGCAAAGACCTGGTGGTCGTTCGTCAACACAAAGTCGGACGAGCTCTCCAAGGTGGCCACAGAGTATGGTCCGCAGGAGATCTCGTACTTTCGCACCCTGGTGAGGGCGTCCCGTACCCCGTGTCTGGCTGGCGAGACGCGTTCCCCGAAAGGACGCGCGCCCCCCAGACCCCCCTGTTGACCCGTAAAACACCTGGCTGCACCCCGTTCTACACCCCTCAGATCAAGCTCATTGCAAAGAGCGGCAGAAAGTACGCCGTCGCTCACAAAGACGCGATCCGAGCTGGCGAGAGCAAGAGCGTGCAGCCAAATCTGAAAGCGACCCAAGCAGGCGCCGTCCTCGCCACTTTCGTTACGAGGGGTGCGTGCGCGCACTGCAAGCACTAGGGCGAATGGTAGGGCTGATGTCTTCTCTTCCTATCGTATCGCTGCTCGTCTCGTACCCTAGGCTGGCTCGTCCAGCTAACACTGGGATCAGGCAGGAACGCAAAGGAGATGTACCAGCTCTCGACGCGCGCAAAGGTCGAGCTGGAAGACTATCTGAGCAAGGAGTACCCCGTCCGATGCGGCAAGCACTTTGACTGCTCCATGTGCAGAGAGCTCGTCACAAAGGTGGGCAGCGTTTCCAACTCACTGCTCGCATCGCCCTGCGCCATCGAGACTGAATCTAGTTGTATCTGGTCCGACCTGACCAGGGAGTGCAGTGCGACACGGCAGGCTGCAAGGCGCGCATGCACGAGCACTGCAAGAGAAGCTACAGCCAGCGACACGGCCGGATCCTCTGCCCGGCTTGCAAGCAGTGAGCCTGGCTCATTTCGCCTCTTGTCAACCTGCCAGAGCTCATGCTACCTCTCCATGCCCCACCGCAGGCAATGGGCCGAAGACGCTCTGATCAAGATTGGCTCAGACGCCGAGTCGGGGCAGGAGGACGAGGGCGACGACGATGATGACGTGGAGCAGGAGGAAGGGGACGGAGCAGCGCAAGGGAATGCTTCGCGGAGAAAGAGCACCCGCGGCGGGCGAGGCAATGCTGAAGATGGGCAAGAGCAGGGGGAGGACGATGAGGAAGAGCAAGCCCACGCGGGCCCGTCGCGACCTACACGACGCACGAGCAACGCCACGACCAACGGCAACGGCAGGGGCAAGGGCAAAGGCAGACCGTCGGAGATGGACACGGACGAAGCCGCACCGAGCAGGAGGAATGACAGCACGCGAGCACGCAAGCCGGCCGAGAGCGAGAGCGAAGGCGAGGGCCAAGGCGAGCAGGATGGGCTGGTGGAGGAAGGAGGGGGCGAGAACGGGGGAGAGGAGGACGAGGACGAGGATGATGATGATGATGACCCTGTCATGGCCAGAAGGCGGGCAGCGGCGCGTGCCGAGGCGCTCAAGAAGAAGGCAAAGAGGAAGGCCGGTCAGATGAGCTGAGTCGAGCCCGGGCTGTTTGCGAGATCAGCGACGGTGGGCAGGACCTTGGGAAATCAAGGAAAGAAACGCTCACTCTACTGCAGACACGAGGAACGCAGAAAGTTCTGTTGTTGACCGAACCCTTGCAAGCTGCGCGCCGGTGTGGAGATGGACAAAATCCAGTCTGCAAAGCTAGAGATGGATACCGAGTGCGAAGCGGTACCGAATGTACTCATACAACAGGGGCCAGGACCGAGGCCGCTACTATATCTTTCGCTCTGGCTAGCGTCTGAGTGATGTCTCGCCCTCGACCAGGACCTTCACAACGGGTCTGTCCTCCGCGTCTCGGCTCGCCAGCATGTATCGAAAGCCGGCGTCTGCCTTGTCGAAAGCGACCTTCTGCGTCAAGAGGGCGCGAAGGTTGCCCAGCGTACCAGAAGCCATGCATGAGAGGGCCGTGGGGAAGCTATTAGCGTGGCCGTGGACCTGGAGACATACGGCGTTAGCCGATGACTCGCATCATGCGGGCGCGCATGTAGAGCAGGGGAAAGCTGTACACACTGAAACGATGTCAATCTCGTTTGTGACTGCGTATTGCAGCGGCACGTATTGCGCAGAGCTTTCTGCGCCGTTGAGAAGCACTATCTTGCCCGCTCTTGCGCCGAGCTGCCAGAAGGAGCCCAGCGAGAGGCCGGAGCTCAGTTTACTCCACACAGCAGATCGACGGGATGGACAATAGGGGCTGCTCACGAAGATCGATAGCTGTGCGCCACGCTCGGTCCCCGTTGTCTCGACGAGCGCCTCAAAGCCAGCTAACTGCTGTGTGTTTTGCAGGACCGCCTCTGCGATGGACCTGTTGAAAACGACGATTTCGTCTGGCGTGCTTGCGTGAGGCGGGAGGGCCGAGGGTATCTTGTACTGGTGGCTCGCCCAGTTCTGCTCCGCGGCCAGCTGCAAGCGCCCTTCGTCTGCATCGACGAGCGAGATGGGAAAGCAGTTGAGCGAGCGCGCGTACGCGCATGCAAGGAGGCCGAGAAGGCCCGCGCCGATGATGGTCACTGAGCTCGAAGGCTGCAGGTTTGCCCGCTTGAAGCCGTGGATGACGGTTGCGAGGGGTTGGGCGAGGATGGCGAGGTCGTAGGGGACGTTCGCGGGGAGACTGGCGGGCGGCACGATGGAACGCACGACGCATCAGACAAAGCCCGAAGAGCTTCTGCAATGAGCGACGTCCACCCACACATGGATCATCTCGCCTGGCCAGTTGACGAGCTTGCGCATGAAACCATGGACGTAAGGCTTTGTGATTGCGGTCCCTGCCGTGCGGACGTTCGGGCAGACGTTGTACCTGCCTATCGAGCACTCGTTGCAGACGCGGCACGGTATGCTTGGCTCGAGGACGACGCGGTGCCCAATCTGGAGGTGCGGCCACGTCTTTGCAATGTGCGTGCCCACGGCGACAATCTGGCCCGAGGCCTCCTTGCCGAGGACGAGGCCGCTCTGCGGTGCGCACTGGTAGTTTGCGAGGTCAGGGCTCGACAGCCCGATGCTGCGCACCCGGACCTGGACGTGCAGCGGGCCAAAGTGCTCGAGCGGAATCTCCTCGGCCTGCAGCTGCCGCGACGCGCGCAGGACGAGCGCCTTGCTCTGCACCGCGGCGACCGCGTACACGTCGAGGTCATCGTCGTGCATGGCCATGGCTACAGCAGCAGCAGACTGGCAGCCCGCATGCGACGTGCTCGATTGATGCACGTTGCGGAGAGCAGCAAAGGAACGCGGACGGAGCGAAGTGTCGAGACGGACGACGCGGAAATCTCACGGAGCACTTCCGCGTCCGGGCAACCAAGCTGCGAGCGGGCCCACATGGTCGCACGACTTGCTGAAATGATAACAGCACCTCTCTCGGAGGCTGCTTTCCCTGCGCTGCGCTTCCCGCATCGCCTGCGATGATAGCGCCTAGCTATGATAGTACAGCGGGACTGAAAACCGGAAACTGTCGTCGATGCGAAGTGTCGGCGCACGTCTACGAGTTCCAGATGCTGGGATCCTCTCTAGTATCTTCCCATGTCAGCGGCTTCACCTCGTGCCCTTCATCCCTCCATATCCGATCTAGAGTCGAGTCGACGAGGAGGCCTCTCCACGCATTGCCCGTCCCCGCCTGAATCGAGCTAGGTGCGGCTTTGGCCTGGATGATGAGCGGCGGCTCGAGCAGAAAGGCGTTGACCTTCTTCTGCTTGATGAGGTATGGCACGAGCAGGTCAATCGCCGACTGGTACGCAACCCAGGGCGAGTTGACGAGCTCGAGCAGCTTCTCCGCCCCACGGGCGCTGAGCGCGTACGCGTGCAGACACCGTGGTTCGGCAGCAATGCGCACGGTCGGGTTGAGGTACATGGGTTCTGGTGGCGTGGGCACACAAGTCAACGACAGCTCGGTTCAGGCTTCTCGGGGTTCGCCGCCGCACTCACGGTTTCGACTGCGAGCCCAGCAGTGTCCGAGAAAGACCATCTCCCAGTCTTCAGGCAAGACGCGAAGCGCGTTCGGCCACATGCGCTCAATGTCCCACTCGATATCCACGTCGTCCTCCATGAAGAGCGCTGAGCTCTCCTTGCGCTCCAGCACGGTCCGCCACATCGAGATGTGCGAGTGCGAGCAGGCGATGATGGCGCTGCTGTGCTGCCTGAAGTCTGCCTCTTCCTTCGGATCCCACAGGTACTGCTGCACGTTCGGGATGTTCAGAGACGGGCCCAGCGCCGTTTGCGGCTGTGCATCATACAGATAGTTCGTCCAATTGACCTTCTTATCGCCGATGGTGAAGCTCTCGCCGGAAACTTCCTTGCTGAGGTCAGGAAAGACGAACCCTTGCGAAGGGTCGTGATCCTGGAACCAGATACTGTCTGCACCCATTCCTCCTATCTCCTCCGGTGGCTTCCCGAGCGCCTGCGCGAGGAGAGGCTTCTTCAGGTCGCGGACTCTGCGGACCTGTTCTGCTATCCAGCTGATCAGGGGCAGAGTTTTGGACGTTGCAGTGACCATGGTGAAATCAAGGCCGAGCGCCCGAGCAATTTTTCGCATCTGTGCTTGACGGTCGAAAGCGGTTGCAAGCGACAGGACGTAGATGCTGTCGAAGGTGAGCGTCGGAGAGCGCCGTCCGCGCGTCATGTTGTGCGGCGCGTGGTGCATTTCCAGGTGTTTGCGGTATGCCAGGCGCTCGGAGTCGCCTAGTATGCGGCTCAGTCATGCAGCAAGCCAGCTCGACCCACGAGGCGCCTCGAGCTCACTGTCTCGCCAATGCGCGATCTGCTTCGCTGGGTTCCAGGCTTTGACGTTGTCGAGGGAGAGGGAGGTTACGGGGATAGCCGAGAGCGACCCATACTGCAGGAAAGCGACCGTCGCAACGATGGGCAGAAAGACAAGGAGTTTGGAACGGAGCGAGGACATGATGCGACGACTCGGAGCTCGAGATTGTGTCGCAGAGCCGCCAGCTTTTGCGGCTCCAAACGGCAGACTTGCAGCCAGGTTGAGGAGCGGAAGTTGGCAAGAAGGGGAGATGGCAGCGGCGGACAACCGGCGGAGAAGTCGACTCGACGGCGTAGGAAAGAGATGAGAGAGCTCGAGGTTCGTGTGTCACAGACTGAGAGGGAACGGCTGAGGGATCTTCCAGGGCTATACGCAGAAGAGCAATTGCACAAGAGGAGAGACACCTCTGCCCCCTTCAGTCATCTCGGAAAGCGCAGCAAGCTGTTATCATATCGTCAGCCGCATTGGGCTTCCGAAGGCGTTGCGGCCAAACAGGTGTGCGTGCCGGAATTGTTGGACGGGGAGGGATCCGGATCCCATCTTCCGCAAGGGTCAAGAGGCACGACAGAGTTGCTGGTACTGGCTGCGCTATCCGAGATGTCATCGAGACGTAGCAGCTCATAGTGCTCGTCTGATCCGTTGTCCGTTGCGATACACTTCGAGCACCACCTGCTGAGCACCAACAGTGAAGGAGACGAGCCGCAGCCGACGTCACGGCGTCTCTCCGTGGCTTGGACAGTCGCCCATCACTCTGATATGTCTCAGATCACGATCATCCAGCAGCAGCGCGACCTCGATGGCGCATTCTCGCGCGCAGGCAGTGACCGCTTGCTCGTCATTGACTTTACAGCTTCCTGGTGCGGACCTTGCAAAGTGAGGAGCGGCTCAGCACTAACCACGTGCGGACGCGACCACTGGCCACTGCTGACGACGATGGGCTCGACCTGCAGGCTATAGCACCGCGGTACGAAGCATGGAGCAACGAGTACAGACAGGCCATCTTTGCCAAGTGCGATGTCGACGCCGCGCGGCCCATAGCGCAGGCGTATCGCGTTGTGAGCGTGGTCTGTGCCTGGCCGACCTTCCTGGCACCGCAGACCTGACCTGCTCGACCCTCTGATGGAAACACCGCAGTCCGCCATGCCCACCTTCGTCTTCATTAAGAACCGCCAGATCCTCGAAACCATCAAGGGCGCCAACCCGGCTGCCATTGAAGCCGCCATCCGCAAGCATGCAGGACCGCCTCAGCGCAACTACGTCGAATCCGCAAGCGGGGCACAGGCGCCGCAGGACAAGGCACTGCAGGGCCATGTGAGCGGGCTTGAACAGGCACACCGCGCTGCTTCACCTTGTACTGATCTCAGTTAAATCACGCCACAGGGACCGCTCAACGACCAGATCGACGCGTCGCAAACGCTATGCCTGAACGAGTCGTCCACGCACACGCTCAAGTCGCTTCTTTCGTCGGATGACAAGGAAGGTTACCTCGAGTCGGACGCAGATGAGCAGCTCCTGCTCTCCATCTCCTTCCTCCAGAACGTGAAGCTCTTTGCGTTCCGCCTAACAACCAAGGAGGGCGAGGTCGACAAGGCGCCAAAGACGCTCAAGGTCTTCAATGACGCCAATGGCATCGGTTTTGACGAGGCGACGAGCGGACCAGCGGCAATGGAGGTGGAGCTCACGCGGGACCAGGCCCTCGGCAAGCAGCTCGTCTTGACGCGATACGTCAAGTTCCAGAAGGCAAACAGCGTGTCGGTGAGTCTGGCAGGGCTTGTCTGAGCGGTTGGATGGATGGGGTACACAGGCAGTAGCTGAACCCGCATCGCCACCCCAGATCTTTGTCGCCGACAACCAGGGCGGCGGAGATGTAACGCGCATCGATAAATTGGAGCTCTTTGGCTCGCTCGAGACGGCCACCGCGGCAATGACAAATCTGCGCAACCAGGAGGAGTAGGGCACCATTTGACGTGAAGTGAATCGTGTGTAGCACCTAGCGCAAGTCGGGGCTTGATGTCTGCAGGCATACAGCCTGCCTCGAACTCATCGGCCCCGCACGCAGTCTCGGAAACAGCTCCCTCGGCTGATAACCTCTATTGGCATGTAGGGTGCTTGATAGATCATGCTGCGTCTCTCCTTACGCATCGATAAATGACTTTACGTTCTCGAGCCACTGGACATACTCCTTCTGCTCCTTGTACTCTGCCAGGTCGGGGATGAAGAGGGCAAGATTGCTGTCGATGCCGCGCTCCTCGAGGAAGTTCTCAAAGTCGGTCTGGAGCGCCTCGTCGAGGTGGTCGAACTGAGGTTGAAGGCAGGACCCGGTCATCTCAGTTCAGGCATGCTCGCATCTTTGCACCTTTCGAGCCGCGAGTACATAGTGCGGTACTCACTGCCGGGCCCATGTAGAGACCGCGCCGGCTCCAGTCGGCCTCGGACGTAAGGTCCGTTGCGAGCTTCTCGTCCTTGTAGAGTGAGATGTTGTCGACGAGGAAGACGCCGTCCTGCGCGACCGCATCGATGGTCATTGCACCCTGTCCGGCGCCCTGAGAAGCGGAAAGCGGAAGAAGCGCGCAGGCCGTGTCAGCTTGAGCGCACACGCAAGTCAGTGCTCGCGTGTGCACGCACCTTCGAGATGGTGATGGCCGTCCGGATGGGGAGGCTCTCGCTCGAGCTATCGTCCTCTTCGCTCTCCTCCGCCGGCTCCGCGGCCTCTGCAGCTGCAGCTGCCTCCGCACCCTCCTCTGGCTCCTGCTCTGGGTCGTTCTCGTTCTCCGGCGAGTTGTCAATGTCGGCAATGCTGAAGAGGACCTTGATGTGCTCGTTCCCGAACCGCCGCGTGAGCGCGACCTCGTCTGCTCCGCTCTTGTCCTCGATGCTCCAGATCCCGGACGCCTTGAAGGCCGTCAGGAACTCGGGCTCGCTCTGTCCAGCGCTCTCGACAGAGGTGGCCGCATTGTCGCCGCCCTCGTTGCGCTCGTACTCGAGCTCCGAGGCCAGTTTCGCAGACAGCGCCGCGTCGTCTGCGGGTAGCGCAAGCGCAAGCGCGGACAGGATCAGCCTCGAGCCAGCGTAGCTAGCAGAAAGTCAGCGGAGCAAGACGTGTGCGCACTTTCGCCGTGGCTGAGCCGGCTTGTCGAGCTCTTGAAGCTGCGGGTGCAAGACGACGTCGCCGCTGGGAGCGCTCGGCCGGTGCGGGCTGCCCTGAGCGCTGCTGCTGGGAGAGGCGCAGGCGTGGAGGTGCGCAGAGCACTGCGTGCGACGGATGACACAGCTCTTCGGTACATGGTGTGAGCCTTGTATAGGTGAGGTGAATGGACTGTGCGATGGTAGAAGTGGTGTAAAGAGTACGGCGCACGGGCGTTCTCGTATGTATCTCTCTCGCGGACGACAAGTGGCAAAAAAAAAGGCAAGCACGTATGAGGGTATGTCAAGGATGCGAGATGCACAGGCTAGCCTTCTCCTGGCCTTCCATGCCATTGCCACGCAGCACAGTCCGCTCTACAACGACTTGATCACTTCTGCCGCCCTGAATTCTGCGTCCTTCAGGCCCCACTCCTTGGCTTTCGCCTTTGCTTCGTCCAGGAAGCCCTTTGCGCCCTGCTTGTCCCCCTCCATGAGCCTGAGCATGCCCAGGTTGTACAGCGCGACGGTCAGCACGGGTTTGCACGTGTTGACCTCGGTGTCGAGCTCTGACGCCGACGCGATTGCCGCTTTCGCAATCTGCGAGGCCTTGCTTGCCCATGCGAACGCCTGCGTGCCCTGCGGGATGTTGGTCGATGGTGCAGTGGGCGCCGACGCGATTAGCGAAGATAGGTTGTTCATCTGCGGGAGCAGAGGGGAAAAGGAGAATCAGTTCAGCTTTCAATACAGGGGTGCGCGGTCCCGACGAGGACAGACTGACAATGGTGGCCGCGTGGCACTTGTCCCCAACAGACGGCTCGGGTTTCTTGGCTTGGGCCGGGGGCAGGAGCAGCGAAATCGACTGCAGATACAGCGGCATTGCGTACTCGACATTCCCTTTGCGGGCGTACAGATTCCCGAGAGATTCGAGAGTCGCACCGATATCGGACTTTGTCACCCAGGATGGCAGTTCCAGCTCGCCGACGAGCACGCCAGAGTCGACCGACGACTTTTCAGGCTTGACTGCCCCGGCTTGCGTGACGCGGAGGACCTCCTCGCTGCGGTCGAGAAGCGGACGTGATGTTTCGGGAATCGATATCAGCGTTTGAGTGTCTCGAGAGAGGAATCGGAGGTGATTCCGCACGCACACTGCCCACGTCAGCTGTTCCTCTGTCTGTGAATCGAGCTCCCTCTGCCCTTCTGCCGTGTCTGCCAGCTTGACTGCAATGGCAACGCCTCTCAGCCGCTGCTGAGGCGTGGCCACGCCGTTCGTGTCGGCATTGAGCTTCTCTCTCGCCCAGTTGAACGTCTCTGCAAGGACCTCGTACGCCTCGGTGCGGGCGTTTGTGATGCTCCCTTCGTCTGCGCGCCTCGCCGCCTCTTCGAGCATCTCGGCCCACGCGATCCCAATGCCGGTGATCTTGAGCAGGCCGAGCTGGTCCGCGAACTCTGGGGAGAGGGCCTTCTCCCACGCTTTCCTGAAGTTCTTGTGCGCATGCACATAGTCCTGCCGCGATTTGGACCGGAGCGCGGCGCGCAGCTCGGTCCGCAGCTCTTTCGGCCATGTCTGCAGCGAAGTAAAGTAGTCGTATAGCCCGATCGACGTCGCGCCAATGCCGAGGATGGAGAGGGCGAGGAAGAGGGTGCCTACGCGCACGCCGCTGCTCTGCGCGCGCGTCGCACTGACAGGCGACGACGAGCTCGCGGTGGCGTATGCTCGGCGGGCTGAGGATGATGCCAGGATGGAAGGGCGAGAGGAGGACGCCACAGGCCTTGCGGAGGACGCGAGCGGACACGGAGGACGTTGTCCGTGGGCGATAGCCGGCCGTGACCGCGAAGTCTGGACTGTTGGACTTGAAGAGCTCCTGCGTGATGAGGACGAGGACGAGGACGATGACGATGTCGATGAGATCCGGCGCGCGCAGGGAGCTCTAGCTTGCGAGCGGAGCATGCTGTCGAGGAGCGTCTTTCCTGCCGTTGCCGTCATGACAGCGACGATCTTGGATGGTGTGACTGATGCTGTTCCCGGGTTGGTGCATGAAAGAGCTTCACCCACCCCTTGTGGTTCCTCTGTACCCTGATGCCCACCAGCCAGTCCCAGAAGAGGGCGGCCGCTCCTCGCTGCTTCTCTCCCTCCCACCACAAATCATCAACACTCGACACTCGACAGTCGACAGTCAGAACATCACACAGAGCGTCGTCGTCAGCCTTCCTCCTCCACTCCATCGGACCCCACCCCGTGAGATATGGACTCGTTCAAGGGCACCTCGTCCACCCAGGACATCCGCTTCGGCGACAAGGAGAAGAAACTGCTGCGCACAATGAAGTTCCCTCCCTCGTTCAATCAGAAGGTGCGCCATCTCTCTCTCTCTCTCATCGCCCCATCGAGGCTTACAGGTGAATACTCACTCCCCGCGTCCACCCACCCTGGATACATACACACACAAGGTCGACATGCGCAAGGTCGAGCTGAGCGTCATGAAGCCGTGGATTGCTAAAAAATGCTTGGATCTCCTAGGCTTTGAAGACGAGGTCGTCATCGAGTACGTGGCCGGCCTGCTCGAGGATGAGGCGAATCCGGTGCGTACCTCCCCTCCTATTCCCGATCTTACCTCGCTGCAGCCGGCCCCGACAGACGCAGAAAGCCGTGCACAAAGCTGACACGGCAGTGCTCCTGTGCTCCCTCCATGGCTTCGTTGCGTGCCCACGCGCGCGCAGATCGTCGACGCCAAAAAGATGATGATCTCGCTCCTCGGCTTCCTCGACAAGCAGACCGAGCCGTTCATGATAGAGCTGTGGTCTCTGCTCCTCTCTGCGCAGGAGTCGCCCGTCAAAGTGCCAGCAGTGTTTATTGAGCAAAAGAAGGAGGAGATGCGTCGGCGGCAGGAGGAGAAAGCCCGCCTGGACGAGCTGGCCCTGATCCGGACGCAGACTGAGGAGCGCAAACAGCGCGAGGTCGATGCCGTCCGGCAGCGCGAGCGAGGGGGCCGCGAGCGGGATCAGCGAGCTGCGGGAGGCGCACCAGGCGGCTACGGCAGGAGCAACGGCAGTCGCTTCGACAACAATGCCAACGGCAGAGGCGGGTCCCAGGGCCGAGACACGTACCAGCCGCGCAGAGAAGACAGGCCGCCGCCACCGCAGCGCCGCCGGTATGACGACAATGACGACGAGGAGCGCTACCACCGTCGCCGGCCGACGCCGCCCATGCGTGCCCGGGAGCGCTCGCGCTCGCGCTCTCGCAGTCCACCGCGCCGCCGCCGCGCAGAGTCGCCTGCTGCCGGTGCGCCGCAACGCAGCTCCAGAGGACGCGACACGACGCCAAAGGGCGATGACGGAAAGGGCAAGCGCGCGACCCGATTACAATCTAGATCGAGGTCAACGTCGAGATCAAGGTCGAGATCCCGTTCTAGCTCGCCTCCGCGGCGCAGACGGTCAGACCACAGAGACGACAGGCGCGGCGCGGGCCGTCCCGAGGGAAGGGACGAAAGCAGACGCCAGCGCTCGCCGTCGAGGAGCAGGTCGCGCAGCCGTGAGCGCACAAGTGACCGCAAGACGGAGAGGGAGCGCGCGCCGGACTCGGACGAACAGGTCAGCCTATCGTGACTGGAAGCGGATAGGCTCATTCGACAGCGGCTGAATCCCACGTCTGGCGACCTGCAATCTGCAGAATACGAAAGAGGACGACCTCAAAGCGCGATTGAAAGCGCGGAGAGCGGACTGAGGAAATGAGCTGGCTGGAAGGGCATGCGTGTGTGTGGATAGCGGTGCGCAGCCGCCGAAAACGGTACAGACATCAACGTACAGATAACGGCTGTACTCATGACCTGACTCAGTCGGAATCGGAAATGTCAATGACTTCCTTCCTGCTCGCCACTGCGTTGGGCCTGAGCTTCTTCTCTGGCGTGACCTCGAGACCGCCCGATGGTTGAGGTCGCGCCGCTGCCTTCCTGCGCTTGGTCGGGCTCGTCGACATCGACGTCGACGACGACGACGCGAGAGTGGGCAGATTCGGTCCAGGGCTGTCGAGAGACCATTTGCTTGCCTGCCTGATGACGGGCACGACGTCAATATCACTGTCGTCGTCACTGCTGGCCAGACGGGTCTTGGCTCTGCCCTTGCCCTTATCCTTCTCGGGCAGGTCCGGCTTCTGACCAGGCAAGCGGGGCAGGTCGCTCTCGCTCTCTCCATCACTTCCGTCGCCCAGGCTCAGATCCTCGGCCTGCATCTCGAGCGAACCCTCCGCGGCGGCGTGGAAAGCGAGCGCGCGCTCCTCGTCGGACGCCTCTTCTCCATCGGACCCGTCGCCGTAGAGATCGCTGTCGTCGTCGCTGAGCGAGCTGAGGTCCGACAGGGAGACAGCCCGCGCCTTGCCTTTGTCCTTGTCTTTGGCCTCCCGGCGATCACCGGCAACAGCCGGGCTGAAGGAGTCCTTCTTCCTGCCTGCGGTTTGAGATGCTGCCTTTGGTGGACCCACCTTAAGCGCGCTATTCGAGGCGACCATGTCCTCGTCGGTATCAAAGTCGAATCGCTCCGATGCCTCGCTGTCAGAGTCGGGCCTTTGCTCGATTGCTGGCTCAGCTGAGACAGCCTTGCCTTTCCCTTTTCCTTTGCTGTTGGCAGCCGCAGCAGCCTTAGTAGACGCAGACTTTGAGCTCGCAGGTGCCGTCGTGCGCTTCACTATTGTAACAGTAACCGTCTCGCCAGCCGGCGCCGTCTTTCCTCTTCCTCTCTTCTTCTTCTTGACTGGCTCGCTGTCCGCGCCGGATCCCGCTTCGGACCCAGACGCCGACGCGGACAGTCTTTCCTTCTTCCTCCTCGCAGCCGCCGCCCTCCTCTCCGCCGCCTTGGCTGCGCGCGCCACAGCCGCTGCATTGGGCTTGGGCTCAAACTCCTCGAGGTCCGATCCGCTGCTCAGCGCCTCCCTGTGCGCCGCGAGCGTGTCCCTCAGGCGTACCTCACGCCGCCGCCGCTTGGCCCGCGCTGCTCCGCCGTCGGCCTCGTTGGCTTTGCGCCGGTAGCACCCGCGGACGATGTCGCCCCAGCGCAGCGGGGTGCTGCACGTAGGACACGCGCCCTGGTCTGGCAGCAGGGGCGGCTGCGGCTGCGCGGTTGCACTCGCTCTCGCGCCACCAGATGCAGTAAGTGAAGCAGAGGCAGGGGCAGCCGCTGCCTCGTGTGCGAGGAAGTGGCGGCTCAGGCACGCGAGGTGCGCCACGGCGGTGCAGGCGCCGCTGCTCGGGCACAGCGCGAATGCGAGGTGGTCGGACGAGTCGGCGATCTCGCCGCTGCACACGGCGCAGGCGAGGTCTCCCCCGCCGGCCATCTCGTGCTCGGCGACGGCGTCCCACTTGGTCAGGTGGCGCTCGGTCCACGCGGCGTCGTCGACTTCGATGGGATGCAGGACGCTCACGCCCGCCAGGGACAAAGCCGACGCTCTGTCCATCTCGTCATCGCCGCTCAACAGGGCCGCATCTCGCTCGGCTCGAGCTTCCCGCAGGAGCCGGCGGCCGTCGACCCCTTCTGGACGGTGCACTCTGGCGACGCGCGAGACGTCCGGCCTGGACAGGGCGGGATAGCCCTTCGTGATCGCGCGCTCGTGCTCGCTCTTGGCAAGGGCAGCGGCGCTCAGCTTGCGACCTCCTGCGGTCATTGCGGGCCCGCCGTTTTCTGCGGTGACGATGGCGCCTTCGTGCGAAGGACCACATGTAAACCACCAGCTCTCCGAGTCGGCGCTGAAGGTCTGCACGGACAGCGACAGCCGAGAGAAGGGCGCGCAGACCAGCAGGCGCTGCAGGATGGACATTTTGGAGAGAGGGGAGCCGTTCTTGGCCTTGATGGGAAAGTACGAGAGCGCTTTGGCACTGGCATTTTCCTTTCCCTTGCCCTTCTGGTTGGGAAGGGGTTCTGGGCGCGGACGGCGGAGGTGCCGCGATATCTCTGCTTTCTGCGGGTGGAGGTCACAGTGTCAGCCCAGTTGCCTTTGACACCTAGGGTAGAGGCATGCAGAGGTGCTCACCTGCCATGCCCATTCGAACTGGTGCCGAGACACAGCAAGCTGAGTCAGTGTTGATTCTGGCACAGATCATCCGTCGAAGCCGAGTCGGGGACACGCCCACCTGCAGGGCGGCAAGCTTGCTCGGAAAGCCATGTACGATCGCTTCCATCTCCCATGGTCTGCCCATGCGCGTCTTGTAAGCTCCCTGCGTGATGTCGCCGTTGTGCTGGCGTATCCGTCTAGGCGGGTCCGGGCTGCAATGCAATGCCACGCAGTCCTCGTTCATTCAGTCGCGCGACACAGGCTATCATCTGGAAGATCGTGAGAAGTTCGGAACTGGGCAACACACGTCGATCCGACATAGGTCCTCCTGGAGAACTTGCCGTTCTTCTTTGAGCGGAGGAGGTAGCACGCGTAGAAAGGCGGGATGTGGTGGTTCTCGAGCGTCGACAGGTTCCTTGGCGCTGTAGCTGCCGTCGCGGTGAGCACGCCTGCAGAGGTGGCGGCCATGACCTCGCTCTCGGACAGCGAGAGGGGATCGTCGAGCAGCTCCATCACGGACATGGTCGTCGGTCGTGGCCGGACAGCGGCAGCGGCAGCGGGAGCGGGAGCAGCAGCATGTCCAAGGCTAGACACGCTCAGCCAGCGTCGTGCGGCGACAAGACTGCGCAGAGAAGTCAGTGCCAGCGTTGTCAGCGGGATGCCCAGCGGGTGGAGGTGAAGACGGGCAGGCAAGAAGCAAAGAGCAAGAGCCGCCGTCACGGTGGCAAAGCGGCTCTGGGCTCTGACAGCAACAGCAACAGCAACAGCGAGAGCTGCCCACGAACAACAGGAGCATCTAGACGCGTGCTCTGTATACCACGCATTGCGCAGACTGCCATTGCGTTGCTGCACCCGCGTTGTGTTATATGGGTGCGCCTGCCGCCTGAAGACGCGACCTGCCGATGCCCGGGCTGAGCTCCCCTGGTGGAGGCCTGAGGCCGAGTTCCCTCTGCACGATGCGACACTTAGCAGACGATGCACACAGCAGACGAGCTGACAGAAGTGCGCTGCTCTGCCTGCTTGCATGTTCTCGCTCTATATGGTACTCTACGCGATGGCGTCACGGGCACGGGTGTCCCTTGAGGCATTCAAAGACGGGGGCCATGCCAGCTGGCCAGCGCGCGTCTCTCTGCCCTGCCCTGCCCTGGCTGGTGCGAGACTCATCCCGCCAGCCAAAAACAAGGGCTGGGACTGGGGGAAGCCAGGCCAGCGCAAGGCAACGAAAGGCCACCGCCCCCCAACTCTGTACTGACTGCGCGCGTCACTCACTGCTCTCTATTACTGAGATCTTCCGTTTCCTGCTCATCCTGCCCTGCTCTCCTCCGCTTCTCGCATCTCACTCACTGCAAACAGCACAGCACAGGACCAGCCTAGCCATCTATTGATTAGCCAGCTAGCTGCACACGCACACTCCAGCACAAGTCCACTCTCTCTCTCTCTCTGCTTCGTCCGCTCAGCACAGTCATCCAAAGCCAGCCAGCTTCGCGCCCGCAACTCTACCAAAGACAACACCAAAAACACATACCTCAACCGTCACGATGATCTCTACCCGCAACGCCCTCTTCTCCGTCGCCGCCCTCGCAGCAGCTGCCAATGCGCTCACCGTCGCCAGCCCGGCATCCATGGTACAGGTGCGTGCTGCTGTCTCTCTCTGCTGTACACTCGAGAAGGCTCCCGCTGACCCGCATCGGATCGATTCGTCCGCGCCACACACAGTGCCAGCCCGTTCAGCTCTCGTGGGCCGACGGTGTCGCGCCCTTCTACGTCGCCATCATCCCCGGCAACGAGCCTGCCGGCGCCGCGCTCGCCCAGCTCGACACGCAGCAGGGCATGTCTGTGACGTGGTGAGTGCCCCTTCTGATTCTGGTCAATTGACACCGAGGACAACATCGACCGCGAGACGGCTGACACGAGGGCTCTGATACGCGCAACGCAGGATGGTCACGCTCGCCGCGGGCCAGGACGTCACCATCAAGGTGACAGACTCGAGCGGCGCAGTGCAGTACTCGAGCGCCATCCCGATCCAGACGGGCTCGTCGACCGACTGCACCGCCAGCACGGGCAGCAGCACGGGTGCCGCGCCCGCCGCCGCCCCTGCTGCCGCCAATGGCAACGACGCGGATGCGTCTGCCTCGAGCAGCTCGAGCTCCAGCAGCGCCGCGACGCTCGCAATGACGCGCTCGACCTCCGCACGCGCCAGCGCCACCTCGTCCGCCGCTGCCCTCTCCTTCTCGCCCTCGTCCTCGGCCCGCTCAGCCGCCAACTCGGCCTCTTCTGGCATTGCGTGCGTCTCTCTCTCTCTCTCTCTCCTCTTCTCTCATTCGCGTTGAGCGCGACCCCTTGCTGACTGACACCTTCACCTCTGCAATACAGCGCCGCCGCCGCTGCTGCCTCGTCGCCCGCTGCTACCGGCGCGGCTTCCGTCGGCACAAAGGCCGGCATGGGCATGCTCGCTGGCGGTCTCCTCCTCGCGCTGGCCGCGTAGAGGGTCTTCCTTCCATGCCATGCAAGCACCTGTTGCCCGACAGCGAGCCATCTAAGCCCCTGTAGTCCGCTGCTTGAGCGCAGCCCAAGGGACGGACACTTCGTACGGATACTCGCCTCCTTCTATCTCGTTCCTCCTCCTAGATTCGTTGTTCTCGTTGCGCATCGCTGCTGCTGCTGCTGCTCCTTTGTCACACTCGTTCCTATCGTTACGGTGAATCCCGCCGAGCCGTGCTGCGAGCCGGTGCCACCGCGTGCGCGCCCACGGCGCAAGTGATTCATTAGTACAGGACGGCCCCAAGTCTTCGAATTCGCCCACCGCGCCCGCGCATGCTTGTCGTGCTGGAATGGCAACCGGGCCTGTCCTTTGCCCTCCCCTCCAGCCTCGTATAAAAAGGCCTTTGCGATGAGGCCATTCAGACCGGCGGTTGCTGTCCCTCCGGTGCTGTGGTGGCATGGCATGTCCAGCACTGCCGTCCGCCGTGCACTCATCAGCTGCGGTACCGTACAGAGTTCATCAGCTCCCGGTGTGGCATGCCGCGTTGTTCAGTCGCCTTTGGATGCAGACAATGGCGAGATCCGTGGAGCGTCACTGCGGATCAACGCGCAGCACTGGCAGTCTGTGCCGTATAGAATGCGCATAGCAGCACGAGCAATGCTCTTTCACAGCAACGGTAGCGTCATTGTGCACTGTCACTACTCTGCTACTTCTTCTATACAGCGTAGACGTCGCTGTGCATGGTCCGAGCGGGTCCAGCAGACGTCGGTCGACGTCGCGCCGCAGGATCGCAAGAACGGGTTGCCCTCTCTCCCATCCCACATAGAGGATACACCCATCCCCTCCCTTCTTGACAGTATCTGCACTCTCCCCATACCCTTCTTGGACGTCGTCAACCATCCCACCCAGTCCTCATCCACGCTCTCTCTCGTCCCTCCCTCCCTCCCTCTGCTGCATACCTCATTTAAGCGTCAGTCAGCGCCAGTCGAGACGCGTCGCCTCCGCCCTCGAGGCTTCAAAATACCGCACACCGCACGCAGCATCAGCATAAAGTCAGCGGCACAAGCAGCACAAGCAGCACCAGCACAACCACTGCGGAAAGCTCGGTAGCCACCAGCAGCACACCAAGACCCACAGGTTTTAAACAGTAGTATCGCACATTTTCCCAGATCCGCGTCGAGGCGAGTGTCCGTGGGTCCCGGTCCTCCCTCCGCGAGTCGCACGCAAAGGCCTAGACCGCCCCCACTGCGGGTGGCGTTTGGAGCTGCCCATCGTGCGGGGACACGCGAAACAAGGCATAATCAGCTGACTCATGCCCACATCCATGCTCTCCCGCAGTATCCACACACTCGCAATCCGTTCCTCATCTACCGTAATCTTGAATTTTGGCTTCTTGGTCCGGTCTCGGACTTCCTCTGTGGCAAGGTCAAATTCGTCGCACGGAGCAAGGCAGCGCTGCACACCGTGACGCCAGCTGGTCGATTCTGGACTCTCATCACGGCCCACACACCCCATCCGCTCGTCTTTCTCTCCTCTTCTTCGTCTGAGCGAGTGCCCCACATCTTGCTTCGGTCTGGCAGAGATATAGCGGACGCCTCTCATCATTCATATCGCAACGCCACCTCCCAGCCATCTCCACCCTCATAGCCTGCAATGCACACGTTTATCACTCCACGCACGCCCGACAACACTCCAGCGAGCCGTCCCTTTCCCGTCGGTCTCGGCTTCACCCTTGGCGATGATGCCTCGCCCTTCCCACAGCACCTCTCCGACTCGCCTCTGGTGGCACCGACAATGTCGCTCACAGGCAGCATCACCCCCTCTCGCAGTCGCTGGTCGTCCTCTCCCGGCTCCGCATTCTCCGTCCCATCGTCGCCTTCGTCCTCGGCCTGCCCATCGCCTTGCCCGGCGAGCAAGCCGCATCAGCGTACCGTCAGCTCACCTTTACTGCCCTCGCTGGCTCCCAGCGCCTTCCTCGCTCCCTCTCCGCCTCTCATTCCCTTGCGCTACGACGTGAAGCAGGCAGCAGCTGGCCCCTGGCGATCCACCTTCGAGTACGACTACATGTCGGATGGCCTCGAGGAGCAGGACATGCAGACCACAGCGGCGGACGCAGGCGTCTACTGCTGCTCTCAGAACAGAAAGAGGACGGCCCTCCTCCCGTCTGTCGCCATCCTGCCTTCGCTCCTTCCAGCGTGCTATCTTGCCCCACCCGGTTCACCGCTGCTTCACCCGCGGGCACGGCTGTGCCCCTCGCCTGCCACGCCGCTCACTCGGTATGGGCAGGAGCACGGCAAGCGCAAGCGCTGTGCGACCTCGCCCGGCTCCTCCGCGGGCAGCGTATCACTTGCCGGGGACTCGGCGCGCACAGGCTCGAGCGGGAAGCGGTTCAAGAGCAGCCCAGCCATCCAGCACCTAGGCATCTTCACGCGCGCGGCATTCGCGCAGGCCGACGAGCTGGCACAGGCGCACAGCGACGTTGCGACCGAGCTCGAGGCGCTCGACATGGACATGGAGATTGACGGGGACGCCGCGCCGGGGAGCCCGAGCCCGAGCGCATCGAGCAGCTCCCGCGATATGCGCAGCATTGACCTAGACATTCTTGTCGCCGACTCACCCGACATGCACTTAGCCTCGGCGCCCAGCGACGACGACGCCGCCAGCAGCTTCGCCAATTCCGTCGGAGGCTCGCCGGCCACGCCGCGCTCGACCGTCCTTCCCGGCCTTACGTTCTCGACTTCGCTTGCGTCTGCGAGCTCCTGGACGTCCTCCGGGTCCGCATCGTCCACTTCCACGATGTCCTCGCTCTGGGACCGCAACACGGCTACGGCGGCGTCTCGCATGGTCGAGCAGGATGGCCCCACCTTCGAGGAGCAGATCAAGGCAGATGTCCAGCGCCGCCTGCGCCTCTCGGACGTCGGGCTTGGCATTGAGCACATCTCGCTCTTCCCCACCGGTGCGGATTGGGCGACCATCCCTAGCAACGGGAGGATGACGGTGGTCGTGCACACGGCATGAGGCTGTCTGACAGGACAGGGCATAGCAGATGAACAGACGCCACGACGCGAAAAAAACAGAAACGACAATCAGTAACAAGTAACACAGAAAAGTACAACAGAACAGTCCAGGCGACAAGGCCCCTTAGCCTGCGCCTACGACACGCAATAACATCAGACCGCCTCGTGACACGACGATAGGTACGCACGCACACACGCACCATTCCCTGGCCGTCTCAACTACCAAGCACGGGAATCTACACCACCCCCAACTTGGCAAGTGCTCACCACCGCAGACCGCCCTGCCCTTTCCGTGGCTCTGGCAGCCGCGGCAGGCCTCAGAGTCATGACCACCGCACCATACTTCCTCGTCTCGGCCAAAGACAGCGGCCATTCATCGCATTCCGAGGTGATGGCCGACGCGATGGCCTCTCCACCCGCCCATTTCGACATATCGCCGACCCGCTTTCCCGCTGTTGTCCCTCTTGACTTCTTGTCTGTCCAGGCGCCATTCCCCGTTTCTTCCGTACATAGTTCGCATTCCTCGCTGCAGCAGTCCCTCGCCATACGTTCCAATCCGTACGCAATAGTCGCAAAATCCCAAGTCATCGCAGTCTCCGTAGTTCGTTCAGCTGTAGCTATAGTCCAGGTCTGGCTACCACTTCTTGATTGCTTGGATCGCTTGTAGATGTAGATCTTTTGTGGTCCCCTTGAAACACAGCCCGGTGCTGTCGCTTAATCCTCGTCACCCTGCATCGCTTGCTCACTTTCATGATCGCCAGGTTGAGCGAACAGCCCGCGAGGTGCAGGGACAGACGGGCAAGAGCAAGACACGGGCATGCATTGCAGGTCGGGGACCCTGCTCGTCTCATCTAGCTGCACTCTGCAGGGCAGGGGCTGCCTGTCAACTGTTCGATCTACAACAAAGGCGCGGGGCGCGAGACACGGATAGAAAGCGGGTGGAAAGAGGGCTGATAATCTCGCCGCTACAAGATAAAGACTGCGTCTCAAGCATTTCACGTCAATGGATGCAAGAAACCTGTCATCAATGGCCTCGGCAGGCGGCGCCCGCGCTTACGGAGCCGACGGATTGTCTTCGACTACACTGACAGGATCGCTGGGCTCCCCTCATGATGCAGGGAAAGGGCTCGGCCGGCAGCGGAAGCTCTCAAGTTTCCGCGCGGTGGACGTCGAGACGAATGTGGCTGATTGCACGAGGTCAGCCGGCAGGAGGTCGTCGTTGTCGTCAATTACATCGTCGTCATCGACGTCCATGACCACCGGGGGTGATGCGACACGGCGAGCTTGCTGACTCGCTGCACCGTATGGCCGGCCTACCCGCATTTGCAGATACGAGGCTGCGGCCACACTACCGATTCGTGTTGGCGATGCCGGCGCAAGAGCCGACTTTGAGCGTCCGGGTGGCTTGGGTCGAGAGCCCACCGAGGGCGCGGCGACGGATGCCGATGGGGTCATTGACGGAGCACGAGTGGACGGTGTCGAGGCGAGCGAAACTCTCTTCCTCTTCGCTGCAGACTGCGCCGAGCAAGATCGGGCGTCAGTGTGTGAACCGATCTCGTGCAACGTTGTGCTCACTCACCGCCTGACCCGGCATCGGATTCGAATACCTGGCTCGCCAGCCGGCCACTACCGAGGAGAGCGCGCTGTCCATCTCCATGCTCGCTGCTCGCTCCTCCTCAATCTCCTCCGACGTTAGCTCACGCGACTTGCGCTTGGCCGGCTTGGGCGCCTTTCGTGCTTTGCCTTGTGGGGCTGGCCCTGCCACAGCGCTCCCTGACCGCTGGTCCTCCTGTGCCCCGCTCTGCCCGAGCGTGTCAGCGCCCGCAAACCCGGCCTCGTCCTCGTCGGGAGTGATCGGATCGCTCGTCCAGGAGCTCTCGATACTATCTCTCCTCCTCTTCGGCCGCCGCTTTATCGCTTTCCTGCCTGGCGATCGAAGCGGCTCCACCTTGGCTGTCATCATCCGGCCCGCATGCTCACGGGCTTTTGACGGCCCGGCCTCTGGCGAGGAGAGGTCAGACAGGTTGATGGGATCTTGCGAGGATGTATGGCCTTCACGGGCATTGTGAGCCGACACACGCTCGACTTTGACCTTCCCTGCCTTCCCGCCGGACGGTCTCGGGCTCCTCAGGAACTGCGCCTGGTCCGACTCGGGCAGGTTCTCGTCGAAACCGCTGTCGTCGAATTTGGCCTGTCGAGTCAGGCTGCCCCGCTTTCGTGCACTTCCCCGCTGCGAGGCGTTGCCAGGACTCGAGATATGCGAGAATCCAGCGTCTGAAAGCGGCTCCCTCGGTGAGATCGGACGTGTTGGAGTTGAGGACCGTGGCGGTCCCGGCTTACTGACTTCGTCGTTACCGGCTCTGAGCGACGCCTCTGTACTTTGCAGGTGTTCCGCATCGAGCGCTTGCGCATCGGCAGCCTGCGACATGGTCTCGGCCATGAGGAAGACCTGCGCGTCCTCCTCCATTTCTACCTCATCGAGAAGAAGGGGTTCAGTGGGACTGTCGCCTGGACCGGATGGCATCTCGAGGTTCCCGCTGCTCGTGCTCGGTCCTGCCACTTTGCTTGTTGATGTTGCACCCGCCTGGCCCCCCGCCCCAGCGAAGAAGAACCGGCTCTTGACGAGCGGGCCACCTGGTATAGGCGAGCCTTCTTTCTTTACGCTCGTGCTGAATAGATTCGACGTGCTAGCATTCCTGTTCCCTTCACGCAGAGCTGGACGAGCGAGCTTCTTCTGAGCAGGCAAGGCTCGCTTGAAGTAGTCTTTGATGGACTTGTCGGCCGTAGCTGCTGCTGCTGCTGCACGCAGTTGGCCAGGCTGCGCCGAAAGCACATCCGCATTTGGCGCGATATCGATCATTTTGGCTTTGCTCATCGGGCAGAGCTCGCCTCTAGCCACGCCCTGTGCAACCTCCGGTACCAGGTCCTCGCCGACGTACTGGAGCGCCTCGCTCTGCGGCCCTAGGTGCGCAGGGAGGGGCTCAAGGTGGACGAGGTGACCCGCCTCCGGGCAAAAGACGCGCTGGTGCAGGAAGGTCCACTCGGCGCGCCTGAACTCCGTGTCGTAATCCCGAGGGACGCGCAGCTGCCCTTCGAGACGCAAGAACTTGATGACTTTGTCGGCCGTCTTGTACTTGCGTATCAGGCGGTGCGACGTCTTGATGCCGAGCCCTTGGATGCTGTCGAGATAGTCGCAGCCGGATAAGATGGCCATCCTGCAAAGTTGACGAGTTAAGCCTGTTAGCGAGGTTGTTCAACGTATCGGGAGCGGACGGGCCGTTGCCGCACTGTCGGAACTCTGCATCCGTCCATCCCGAGAAGCTGAACTCCTTGCATCGCGTAAAGTTGTCGCGTCGTATGACTGTGCATGTGCCCTCCCCGTCCAGCTTGAACAGAACTTGCTTGCAACCGAAGACGAGGAGGTCGCTGTCTTCCGTGATGATGCCGTCAACAATGCCTTTCTTCTCGAGGTACGCCAGCTGAGCGTCCGCTTCGTAGGGCGCCACAATGTAGGCGACGTCTTCGGCAATAAGAGCCTGTGATGTGGGAGGGCAGCAGCGGCGGACCGGTAGATGGCGTCAGGCGAGCTCGTGAGTCTTGCCCTGTCTAGTTCGCCGCCCACCTTGATTAGCTGGTATGCCATCTGCGGCGTCACGTCGACAGCCTTGACGTAAAAGTCTCGTGCCTGAGCCGCTTTGCCTTCAACAACTAGCGCGTTCGCTTTCGACAACGCTTCGTTTCGCCGTCTGCACGCAAGTGGGGAAGCGTCAGGCGAAAGGTCCGGCGCCTGGGCAGGAGCAGCGGAATGCCAGACAATGGGGCAAGAGGGTGGTTCACTCACGATTCGCGATCAGTCTCGGTTCCCATCTTGCTGGGCAGTAAGCCGCCGTCAAACACGACGAAGGGAGTCACTCCAAAGTGGCGAAGCAGGCGGATCCGATGCATGGCATATTTGACGTCTGAGTGAGGCGCTCCCCCGCTTCAGCAAACAGGTCCTGCACGTTGTACGATGTCGGGGACGCGACTGTAGCTCACATTTGACAGTCTGCTGTCCTGTTGCGATCTCCTGAGGGTTCCGGGCCAGAGTGTGCTTGTCTGTCAGCCGCACCGCTGGCACAAGGCATCACAGGTCGCGCCAGACGCACCTGCGCACACCCATAGGCGCCTCTGTGCAGCCATACATACGCGTCAATAGCCAGCGTCTGGCCCTGTTTGATGCGCACGCAGGGCAGGGACCGGAATGGCAGGGTCAGCCGCGGTGTCAGTTGCGGCCGTCGAGATGGGGAAACGGCGTCAGCTGCACCACGAGCATGGAGCAGAGCATCGCATCATACAGCTTGGCACAGCGCTGCCCAGTCCAGCCGGCCTCACCTTGAACTCCTTGATATGGCTCGCTTCCTGGCACTCCTTGAGCAGGGGGAGGAGGCCCTGGATTCCCATGGCTGCGTTGACGGGGCTGTGGTTGATGCTCAGCGCTGCCAGTGTCACGCTTCCTCAGCTGTCCTGCATGCACATCGACTGTGCAGCACTCGAAGTGTAAGTGCGCGATGGGAGTCAGAGTCCGCTCTACATAGGGTACTCGGTGCGGTCCAGGCATGCTCTTGAATGCACGTGAATCAGTGTCGCACAGGCGTAAACAGCATTTGCCCGAAGAAGCCCGCAGAGGAATGTGGCAAAAGTACACGCGTGCACGGAGCACAGAGTCGCGCACAAAGCCTACAGGATTACAACAACGTTGGGACTGCTGCACTGCTACTGCGTCCGGATGTCAGACAGGGCATCAATATCGGTCAGGCCTGCCGCCGCGCCGTGTCTATGGCGGCGGGACGGTGTTTTGCCCTGGGATTGGCCTGGAAAGACATTTCAGAAGGTCAGCACAGATCCTGCGCACAATTTCTCTCGTCGGAGTGGCGCCCACATTCATCATCATCTTGAGGGCTCGCGCCTGAAGCGCAATGCAACCTGCAAGAGCCGCCGCCTCGTACACTGTTGCTGCGCTCGCCGGGTTGCTGCTGAGCAAGCCATGCAGGGCATGCACGACCAGCGCGCGCAGGTTCTCTAGCTCGTATTCCCTCGCAAAGATGAGCATCGACACCAGGACAGGCGTGAGGTGCTGCAGTGGTGTGATGAGATTGTGGCTGTAGAAGTACTGCAGGATCGCCAGCCCGACGGTGCTGTTCTCTGGGAGATAAAGCTGCCGCAGATCCACCCTTCGCTCGGCCGTGCCGTTCGAGACCCCAGCACTGGTGCCATTGCTTGCAGAAGACGCGTCAACCAGTGGCAGACCATCTTCGATGCGGGCTATGCTAGCCTCGAGCTCCGTCTTGAACCACGGCCAGTTGTCTTCAAGCACCTTGCGACTACACGGCAGGCGCACATCATCCGAGCAAATGACGTCAAAGTCCGAAAGCATGGGCTGATTCAGGATTGACAGGCCGAATTCTTGCGTCGCCAGAGGCAGAGTCTGCGGAGGAGGCTGATATATCCCGAACATCTGCAAAGATGCTCATCAGCCCGCGCACGCACAAGTGGTATAGATGAGAGGGCGCTGTTGCGAACCTCGAGGTCAACGTATACGACGTGCGTAAAGTTGTTCTGCCGCCTGTTGTAGTCTACTGCAATGTCGCGGTCGCGATCGCCAAGGATGACGACGGAGTTCCTCCACGCAACGGCTCTATTCCAGCTCCCACTCTTCAGAGCATGCCCAGCGTCAATTTTAACCCAGGTGAGTTTCGGCGCATCTGCAACGTCAGACGAGTGGGTCGCCTTGCTCAGGTCGAGTGTCCAGATGGCGAAGCTTGACACCTGCTGCGTGATGAGCGTGCCCGTAAGAACGAGGTGCGACCCGACCATGGAGGCTGTCGGGAACCGCAGACCGGGAGGAAGCGATGGCGTCCCCGTCATGAGATCCGACAAGGAAGTAACGGACGAACGCCAATCGGGCGCGGATGGCGCCGAGATGAGGTCTAGCGCGCGTCGCACCTCAGCAAAGTTGTAGTTGCTGTAATGATAGACGCCTTCCTCCGGCGTAGCCGGAATCGAGTACGGAAGCTGGAGTCCTTCATCAAGTACCGAATTCGACATGGCCGTGTTACTGCTGTCGTAGGTCCCTGTCGAATAGCCTCTGTCCCGCCCGTTTCCGTTGGCATTGGCCCCATGGCCAGCGGCGCCGCCTGGGTGCACGCTCGTTGTCCGAGAGACGGCTACGCTCCTGTACGTCCCCGCGTGTCCCTTCCACTCTGAGTTCTGCACGTACGTCATGCTGTCCAGCTCAAGGCACGACAGCTGCTCAATGTAGCGGTTCAAGATGTCTTGCCCGCCAAGGATGACGAGGCAGCCGTTCGAGATGGCCGACAAGTGCGCGTACCGGGCAAGAGGGGCGTCAATGCCGGCGCGTACCGTCGTCTGCGGGTACGACCATTCGCCGGTGACGGTGTCGAAGACGAGCACGTCCGACATGACCGAGAGATTGGGGTCGGAACCGCCGTTCTCCGTCTGCCCAGAGTCCTGACGTGGGTGCCCTTGCTCGTCGAGCGTCTGACCCATTCCACCGAAAATGACGAGCTTTGTTCCCCAGGCATCGGCGCTGTCCCATAACGAACAGCACAGCAATCAGCACATCGAGGCCACTGTGCGACAGGCGCGCGGGTCCGAGCGCACCTGTGGAAATAGCGAGGCTGCGGTCCATCCGAGATGCAGGATGGCTGACCGTCGATGTCATCTCGAGGCCAAAGCTGCTCCCATACGAGCGTCTGCAGGTCGAGCGCAAAGAGCGAGCTGACCATCTGTCGGACCCGCACGAGCCGGCCGCCAAAGACATAGAGCTTGTCCCCGATGACCGTCGAGCTGAAGCCGACCTGTATGACAGAGAGTGCAGCAACGCGTCAGTGAAACTATCAGGCCGCTTGGAGCAGTCAGGGTGCCTGGTCGGTCGGTCGGTCGCTCGCTCACAAGTGCAGGAGGGACCGTCCCCGTGCATCTTCGCGTGCAAGCCAGCAGATCCCTGCGGGCGAGCAGTCGCGCGCGTGGCAGCTCAGGCTCAGTCGATGGTTCCTTTAGGAAGGCCATAGGCAATCTCAGCAGCTCACGCCAAGGTGTTGGCGCTCCCTCCTGAGGTCGACGAAGATCCGACCCTCTTGTGTGGCTGTTGCGTCGGAGGCTGCGCAGATCTTGCGCCGGCAGCAGGGCCAGCTGCTGTAGCTGCTAGCGAGCCGTTGCTTGGTATTGTGTTCATCCTCGCAGCTGCCCTGCCTATGCCTTGCGAGTCTCTGCTACCGTGTCGAATGCATGCTGGACAGACGAAGAGGAGGGCACGTGCAAAGCATGGCTCGCGAAGCGATCCCAGTGACTGGCAGCTCAAAGCCCGCGGGGATGTTCGGGGAACTCGATGCCTGGATCAGAACCGCGCTAGATGGAGCCTTCTGAGTATCTAGAGGTCGTCATCCTCGGTACCTAGTGAGCGCATCAGTCTGCCAGGAACTCTTCCAGGTCAGGCCGCGGAGGTAGGGAAAGGCTTTGCGTCGCAGCACACAATGACACGAATCAAGCACAGTATAGCCCTAGTTCACACATTGTCATGATCGTCGACCTAGACGTAAGAGTAGCAAGCGAACAAAGGAGGAGAGCAGCAAGAGCGGGTCACGAGCAGGCCAAAGGGTGGCCGAAGCCATCGCTTAGGCGCTGAAGGCGATCGCTCGTCGCTGGCGACCCATAACACCCTTGGGGAGCTTGTAGGTGGCGTCCGGGTTGGCGAGGACAATGAGAGCAGGGCCGGCAATGGTGTTGTCGTCGTTGGGCGCGGCAGCCGAGTTGGTGGCAACAACGTAGATGGTGCCAGAGACGCCCTCAGGGAGGACAGCGCCGTTGTTGTCGGACTTGACAGCGATGTCGCTCAGGCCGTTGAGGACTGAAGTAGATCCAAGGAAAGATGTCAGTCTCGAGCTAGCGAGCGTGTTCAAAGCGGCCAAGGGTGACGCACAGTGGAAGTAGACGTCGCCCTTGGTCTCCGGGAGCGTGAACTCGACACGCTGGCCGATCTGCGGGGTCTGCGTGGTGATGGTGAGGTCGGCAAAGTTCTTGAAAGGAAGCGTCGGGTTGGTCGAGGGGCACTCCTTGAGGAAGGGAGCGGCAAGCGAGAAGACCTGCGAGCCCTGGAGAGGGGTGTCGACTGGAGGAACGGAAGAGTCAGAGCCATATCACCAAGACAGGAACAGGAGAAAGGAGGCATACAAGGCGACGGAGTGCCGTCCTGGCCCTGGAAGGAAGAGATGAGAGCCTGGTGGCGAGCCTCGACGGTGAGGATGGCACCTGCATGAATCGAAAGCTATCAGCTGGTGTCCCTTCTCGGCAGGATCAGCGCAGACGGAGCTCACCGGCGGCAGTCAGGTAAGCCTTGCTGTCGATGAGGGGGGCCTTGCCGAGGTAGGCGCTGAAAAACCGGGAGAGGTTGTCAGCGAGGAAGGGACAATGAGCAGCAGCCTTCAACTCACGATACTCCAACGCTCTCGAGGATGCTCGCGGTAGCGAGGAAGGTCTGAATGCTGTTGTAGCCAAAGTCGTACGTCTGTTATATTCGGGTAAGAAAATCAGCCTGAGAAGAGCTCGCTCCGACTGATGTCGCCAGCAACCCACGCATGGCTTGGTGGGCTCGACGCCGAGCGAGCGGAGGATGCCCTCGAGAGCAGTGACGTGGGTGGCCTCCTGCGCGCCGATCTGAGCGAGTCGCTGAGGAACCGGAGCCGGGTAGTCGGCATCCTTGAAGTCGTAAGGGCTGTACCTGGCGAGACCCTCCTTGTAGAAGGCGGCCTCGAGGTGCTCAAGGGTGAGCGCGTACTGGAGGACAACAATGTCGTGAGGGGTGGCGGCCTGGGCGGAGACCATTGAAGCAGCTGCGACAGCAGAGCCGGCGAGGAGAGTAGAGTAACGCATGATAGCTGGTTGAGGTTGTTGGGGGTTTAGGGGATGGGGGAAGCTAAAAGAGTGTGGGTGTTAAAAGAGTGTGGTGTTGCTTGGAAGCAGGAGATGTATGAAGAGCTGGTTGATGTGAATGAAGAGAGGAGAGAAGGGAGATGAGAAGGATGGAGATGCTTTTGTAGGCTCAGTCCTGCTCTACGAAGGCGAACAAACAACAACGGCGCCTTTCTGTGCATCGAAGTCTCGCTCGACGTTGCGCTTTGACGAGATGATGCGCGCATGCGCTTTGGCAATAAACGAAGGCATGCGATCTTTTTCTTGGGCAACATCCGACGCGTCTGCAGGGCGGAAAGGGCGGCACGTGAGGAATGCTCGAGTGGGATCGAGCATGTCGAGAGGAGTGCGAGGAGCCCTCGCTTGTGCAGGACAGTCATTGTTTTGAGACCCGGGCGGGGGAGATGACAGGTCATGTGGGGAGCCCGTGGGACGCTGACGGAAGCCTTCGGAAGCCCAGTCTGGGTCGGGTTGTGACGTCCGCGCAGCGACGTCCGCCTGCTGTGTGTCCGCCCTCACAGCTGCCGCGTTACAGTATTGATGTTTGTATGGAAGCGTCGTGCTAGAACGTCTAGCTAATCGTCTTATCTAGTGGGGACTCTCGTCCGTTCAAGTCGGTGGACCTATTGAACGGTGCGGGTGCGATTGGGAAGAAGGCGACGTCGACGTCGACGCCGCGTCAGGCAAGATGGGGCAAACGTCTCGATAAACGGCGCCGGACCAGATGGTAAGACTCGTTTTGCGAGGTGCATGGTTAACGGCATGAACCGACGTAGTACTAATGTTACAACAGACAGATGGTGAGACGGACTATGCCTGTACTGCTTCTAAGATGGAACGACTGCTACGAGCGGGACGGGTAGATCGGGCTAGAAGAGTGGGTGAGAGCGCACTCCTGCTGTGCGTGATGCGATGATACGTCTACCATCCACGGTCGCCGCCGTAGCCGCCGCCGCCGTATCCACCACCGTAGCCACCGCCGCCGCCACGGCCACCGCGACCACCACCTCGTCCGCCGCCTCCACCTCCATAGCGGCCTCCACCACCACCCCGCGAGTACTGTGCCATCTCGGCGAGCTCGGGCGGGACAGCCTGCTTGGCGTCGTTCAGAATCTTGACAAGATCGCGAGCAATCTTGGCCTCTCCGGCTGAAGGTGGAAAATTCCAGACAGACGTCAACGAGTATACGGAGAATTGCAGAGCTGATGAAGATACGCACCAGTGACAAACGCAAAGGCTGTGCCTGTCCTGCCTGCTCGACCAGTTCGTCCGATTCGGTGGATGTAATCTTCAATTCCGTTGGGCATGTCGTACTGTAGCGGCCGAGGAAAAGGCGTAAGCGGAGTCGGAAGACGGCAAGACACGCACAAAAGCATTTTGTTAGCTTACATTCAAGACGTAGCTGATATCCTTGACGTCTACGTTGTTGTAGAAAGGAAAGCATGTCAGCCGCGGTGCCTGGTGGCGAAGGGGGACCCGGGGAAGGGAGGACTGGAAGGGAGGGGAAGCGAATCTGGCACGCCACTTCGAGGAGCTTCCATGGCACGACCTTGTGAACCTTGCGCAGTACGCTATGGTTCGGACGCCCGACCGCACCTGGCGATGGCCGCTGCCGGGATACGAAGCGAGACCACCCGACGGCATCGTCCGCAGCTGAGCTGGACAGCGAGGCCAAGCCATACTGGGTGCAGGACTTTCGGATGAGGATTACCATGCGGCTGCGTGTCGTGACCGTCAGGTATATACCGAAAGGCGATGTCGACCGGCACGGGCATGTCACAGATATCAATCCGCATGGAACGACCGAGGCGCGGCAATGCGGGCGCTGAGTGCCTGCTTCGACGGACGTAGAGCGAGACAAGAGACACGTAATGCTTGGTCTGTGCTGTCCGCCGAGCAAAGAAGAGAGACGGGTCGCAGAACAGAGGGCGGAAGGACAGGACGCAGTGCACTGGGACAGGGGAGTGCGCGCAAAAAACGAACTTTGCATTGCTTGGCACACGCGCTCGCAATGACAAAGAGGTTTTTCTCGCCCACACCCCAAGCACATCGGCCTTCCGCATCTGAACGGTCGTCTTCTTCTCTGTTCGCTGGTCGGTAAGCCCACGCATAGGTACACCCGAGTCGACCATCTGCTGCTTGCCATATTGCAAGCATGCCTGTCGCCATCGATCGCCGTTGTCTTCCGTAGTCTTGCGACATTCGAGATGGCGGAAAAGCCGATGATGGGAGGGACGGAACGGAAAAATGAACACAAGCACTCACCTAATCCTCGCGAAGCGACGTCAGTGGCAATCATGATCGGCGAGTTGCCCTCCTTGAACTCCTTGAGCACCCAGTCTCGCTCCTGCTGCTGCTTGTCACCGTGGATGGCAAGGGCAGGCCAGCCATCCTGTCGGAGGTACTTGGTGATCTCGTCGGCGACTCGCTTGGTGCCGACAAAGATGAGCACTTTGCCGTTGTTCTGCGAGATGGTCTCGAGGTGCTTGACGAGCTTGCCGCGCTTCTCAAAGTCGGTGCAGACCTCAACAATCTGCGTGATGTTGGTGTTGGCAGAGAGCTCGAGCGACCCGATCGTGACCTGCATGGCGTCCTGCAAGTAGTCGGCGGCGAGGCGCTGAACCTCCTTGGGCCAGGTAGCGGAGAACATGAGAGTCTGTCGGTCGGGTCGGATCTGAGGGAGCGTGATGATGGCACTCTCAGCAAATTGCCTGTGGTCAACGCCGAAAGCCGGATGCACACACCTGGTCGACAATCTTCCTGATCTGCGGCTCGAAACCCATGTCGAGCATTCGGTCGGCCTCGTCCATGACGAGGTAGGTAACTCGTCGGAGGTTGGTGACGCCAGACTCGAGCATGTCGATCAGACGACCGGGTGTGGCAATGACAATCTCTGCTCCTCGTCGGAGATCTCGGCACTGCTGGCCCTTGGGGACACCTCCGTAGACACAGGTGTTGCGAATCTTGCTGGATGCACCGAACTTGGTGCACTCCTCCTGAATCTGGACGGCGAGCTCTCGGGTGGGAGCTAGCATGAGGACGATTGGACCGTCGCCAGGTGCCAGGAGCGGCTGGGCGTTGATGTGGATCATGGCTGGGAGAGCGAAGGCGATGGTCTTTCCAGATCCGGTAGCGGAAACGGCGACGAGGTCTCGTCCAGACAGAGCCATGGGCCACGCCTGGCACTGAATGGGCGAGGGCTTTGCGAAACCAGCCTTCTTGATCTCAGTGAGGATGTAGTCGGGGAAGCCAGCCTCGAGGAAGCCGGTGATGGGCTTGGGGATGTTGGGGCCCTGGATAGACATTTCGTGCGTCTTTCGGTACTCGTCGACCTCACGAGCAGAGCGTGCGGCGACTGCCGGGTTCTCGACGTAGAAGTTCTTCTCGAAGCGGGAGAGCGAGGACGGGTCCCAGTTCTGCTTCTTGAGGGTGGAGCCGAGGCCGCTCATGCGGTCACCACCGCCGCCGCCTCCGTAGCTACCGCCGCCGCCGCCGCCATAGCCGCCTCCGCCGTAGCTGTTATCGTAACCATAGGAAGAGTATCTGTCGGATAGTCAGCAGCCATCATCTCCCACTTTGAAAAGTGCGAAAATCCTGCAACTCTCTCGCTTCCGGAATCGAGATGGGGCGAAGGAGAAAGCAAGGAGCTGCAGGATATGAGTAGATATGCAGATGACCTACCCTCCACCACCGCCGCCGTAGCCGCCGCCACCGCCGCCGTAGCCACCGCCGCCTCCGTAGCTGCTACCGCCGTCTGTCGTGTCGTACCACCGTGGGGTTTGCGCAAAGTCAGCTCAGACTTCCGAGGGCAGGCGGGCAGTGCCGGCCAAAGGGACTCACAGGATCCCCCTCCGTAGGACATGCTGATGTATATGTATGTGTGTGTGTGTGTGATATGTATGTGCCTGCTTGACCTATCTGATGATCTTTGTGTTTGTGGTTGGGTGAAGGGAGGGAGGGAGGGCAAGGTCAGAGCAGCATTCTCGGCCAGAGGCCAGACGGCTGAATTTTCGCCACCAAATTTCGACGACGAATTCTGCAGACGAGTGGCGGCGACAGCGACAGCGGGGGCCTCGGGCCGGAGTCTCAACGCTTCAAGGAATCAGTCAGATCAGCTTGAGCAGGCGGAGCTGTGAATGAGACAGTTTAGAAGGAAGGAACGCTTCCCGTCGACGTGACCAAGTGTGCTCAAGCAGAGTACGTATCCATGTCCCATCACCGAGGGAGATGACCGCAAATATGGATCGCGCGCAGTTGCGCACTCGTCAGCTACACGCAGAGCGTACACAGGGGAAAAGAGTCGTCACCCTTCCATGGCTACTGGGGTGCCCCAGCCCGTGTTCCCGCCCGATCCGCCCGCAGCCGGCACCTGCATGCTGCTGCTGACGCCTCTGTTGTAGCGCACGTACCCGCTGCCCAGTCCAGCTTTGCTCGTCTTGATGACAGCCGAAATGGGCTCGTCAATGCCGCCATTCCTGCCAATCTGCATGCCCTCTGTCCATCCCATCTTTGCGAGCAGCTGGTGACCCAGGTTGGTGCTGTCGATGCGGTCTGCACCCTCACCAACCAACGCGCCCTCGTAGTTGCGAGTGACGAATGCGTTCCCTCCACCCGCATTGGCATTGCCCGGCTTGCGCCCGCCTCCTCCACCCTTGCCATTGCCGCGAGGGTGATCGTAGCTGAAGCTCTTGTTGGCCCCGCTGCTCCATGTCGCAGTGATGGACAGGAACTTCTGCACTTTGCGCATGTTGGCTCCGCGCACAGTCGTGTGCTGCGTCCGATACAGCACATTGTGCCTTGCTCGTCCCACACCACGGCTCTTACTCTTTAGGCTACGTGCACACGCAAGTAGAGCCAGGTCAGCCAGAGGATCTGGTCCCTCTTGAGTCGCTTGTATAACCCACTTGTAAGCTGCAGCGAGATCGTGGATGGCATAGCGGAACTTCTTGTCCATCGGAGGCAGCTCGTACTGCATGCTGCCCGAGTTCTCGATGAACTTGCGCAGATCCTCATTGATCTTGTGGAACTCGGGGATGCGCGCACTGCCATTCAGGTCAAACTCGAGCATCATGTCGCCCTCGTCATCTCTTGCGCTGAAACCGCGCGCTTGCCCAGCTGCCCGCTTGGCTTTGCGCTTGTTGGAGCGGTTCGGGTTCTTTTCCGCTCGAGCCAACGCACGCTCCTGCTTCTTGAGCGCCTTCTTCTGTCGATCCGCCTGCCACTGCTTTTGCAGGTGCGCATCGAAGAAGGTATCTTTCGTAGACGGAGGCTGCTTGTTCGCTTTGCGCCGCGATGGTTGCAAGCCAGACATGATGAGGGCATCAATGTCGTCCTCGAGCATGTCGTCAATGTCGAATTCGTCTTCGTCGTCTTCTTCCGACTCGGACTCGGACTCTTCCTCGTCCTCGTCTTCCTGCTCCGCCTCTTCGTCGTCGTCGGAAACAATGAGAATGGTAGTCTCATCGGCAATTTCGATCTTCATCTCGAGGTCCCGCCCTACCGAGACCGAGCCTTCCACAGAGTCTGCCAATTGGGCTCGCTGGTCGCGCATAAACCTGTCTCCCTTCAGCTGCCACTTGACTCTAGCCTGCAGTCGCAGGAGTGCACGTCAGTCGCGGCCCTGTCCGTGATCGTTGCCCGCGCATAAGCAGAACTAGGACCCACAGCCTCCTCGTCTTCCAAGTCGCTTTCATCGTCCGTCTTCCAGATCTCGTTCCTCGAGTCGTCCATGTCCGAATCGATCGGTGGTTCCGCCAGCTCTGGCACATAGACCGGGAACTCGTCTCTCGCACTCGACTCCCCCGTTGTGTTCTCTGGCTGCTTGGCCGTGACCTCAGCGCGCACAAACTCCTTCATGATGGCCTTCTGCTCGTAGCGCAGATCGTCCTCCTCGTCCTCGTCGCTTCCCGAGCCCTGAGCCGTAGTCGTGTACTCCCCCTCGCCGTCCTCCACACGCATCCGGTCCAGGTCGTCCAGGTCATCGAGCGTGAGATGCTCGCCCGCTCGCATCGAGAAAGAATCGACAAAGCTGCGCATTGCCCGCTGGCTCTCTTCGCGCGCATCGGAATCATCGTCATCCGAGTCGGCCGGCTGCGCGAGAATGTCCGCCAGTGCCGCTTCGATGGCATCGTCCCGCTTCCCTCGGCCTTTCCGACCCGCAGGTTTCGCACCCTTCGCGACGTTGGCGCGGAGCACGCTCGACTGCGCGCCTCCGGGCATCTGGACATCACCATCCTTGCTGTCGCCGCTATCGCTTTCGTCGCCCATGTCCGGCGGACCATCGCTGCCCCACTCTACATCGCTCTCGCCCACACGGGGCCTGCGCGCCTCTTTCTCCTTGTCTAGACTATGCGCCGGCCGTCGGTTCTCCTTCTTTGCGCGCTTCCGCTCTTTCTTCCGCTCCTTGGCCTCTTTTCGCTTCTGTTTGGCCGATACTTTGCGCGCAGGTGGCGCATCCTTCGAGCGGGAGGCAGCGCTATTGAAGCTAGCGGTGGCGGAGCGGAGGAACTCGACTGCGGCAGGCGGCAGCTCAGTGGATACTGCTGCCGCTGTTACAGCCGGCGCATACGAGATGTCATCCGTTATCGTCTGCGCATAGGGCTTAAGTGGTAGATGCACTGGCACGGCTGGCGGCTCAGGCACACTGATGCTGCTCTGTGCGGCGAAACGATCTGGCAGAGACGGGAAAGCAGAATGCGAGCTGGGCATAGGAGGTGGAACGGCGGTAGCGGGCGCAGCACGGCTTTCGACGTGCCGTGGGTAGATCTCCTCGGTATCCGATTCCGCCTCAGCTTCGTCGTCGGGACCGGTAGTCGTGGCTCTTTCGCCAACAGAGTCGATGAAGAACAGCGGCTCCGGGTCTGACTCTACCGGTAGGACTGCCCTCTGCTTGCCTTTGTCGCTGGCTTGACGCGGCGAGCCCCTTAAGAAGGCGTAAAATGGCTGATGGCTCTCGATTTGATCGACTGGAGCGGCCGCGAGCCGCGGGCTGTGAAACGGCTTTGCGTGCGGAGATAGTGGAGTGGCCATCTGTGATCTCGAAGATCTGGACGATGAGCTCGACAGGCTCGTCTGCATCGTGGTGGAGATGGGCTGCGCTGGCACGTTCTCCTTGTGCTCCCCGAGACCGACAAGATGCTGCGGGAGGGTGTCCTTGCCGAAAGCCTGCTCCATCTTTCGCTTGTGCACTGCAGCGTCACCAAGCAAAACCGACATGAGCTTCCGACCTTGTGCAGTCAGAGACGAGACAGACAGACACTCACGCAGCTCATCGTGCTCCTTGCCATCCATGGTAGGCTCGATCCGCTTTGTGCTTTTGACGAACGTCATGGGCACAAGCAAGTTAGGGTCTGACGGGTAGCCTGCTCGACTGCGCTCTGGTTGTCTAGCTCCAAAGGTCGGCGCGCGGAAGGTGGACCCTTGACCGCCATATCCGCCACTGTGCGCAAAAGGCTGCTGCTGTTGCTGCTGAGCGCCAATCCCGAGGTGAGCTGTCCGTTTTGCATGGTAGGTTGACACAGCAGCCTGATGTGGCATGCTCTGGTTTATCGGAGCTGCTTCTGTGCGGGCTGGGATGAAGTCTGGGAGGGAGCTTTGCGATGGCTGATGCCGCGTCGCCTGAACTGCAACGTCTGACTCGGGCTGCAGCGTGAAGACGGGCTTAAAGGAGGGCTTGGGGCGCGTGTACCCTTCCACCGTAGCTGAGGTAGAGTCTCTAGCCTTGCTCCGCTGCTGGCTTGCAGCTGCCTGGCCGCTAGTTGTCTGGCCATTCGCAACCTCGTCATCGACGTCGACGTCCAGCTCCGGCTCGCTCAGGCGGAGCTTGGAGCTGCTCTCCGAGTAGTCGTGCGCCATGCTCGACATGTCCGTGTAGCTGAATGCGCCTCGTCCACGACCGCGTCCACCTCCACCACCTTTGCCTCTGCCCTCTCCTCCCCGTCCTCCTCGCCCGCGCCCTCCTGCGCCTCCGAATGACGATGATCCGCCGCCGCCACGGGGTTTCCAGGTCGGGCGGTCTTCATCGTGGTTCGCTCCTCCTCCTCTTCCTCCTCTGCCGCCGCGTCTGTACGACATTGTGGGTGTGTGTGTCTACTATGTATGTGTATGTTTCGGTCCTGCAAGAGCTGTGTTCTGAGTCTGTAGGCGCGGGTCGAGCGAAGAGAACGTGCTGCTGCTGCTGCTCCCCATCGACGCGCGACAGCTCTGGTGGCGATCCACCAGCAGAGACGCACAAAAGGCACGCAGTACACGGAATCTAGCAATGGCTCGTACGAGCGGTCAATCCAATGGAGACGCGCGTCGTACACCGTCAACGTCGGCGTCATCGGGCTTCACCCAGTCTTACAGCGTCGTCGAGAAGGCCACCGGCGCCGGCGGTGGAAGCGGCAATGGCAGTGGCAGCAGTACGGCAAACGGCAATGAAGACGCAAGCAGTACCAGCACCAGCACAGCCAGCAGGTTCAAGAACAACAGCGCAACAATGGCGCAGAGAGCCGTCCAGGATACCCGAGACACGCTCCTCTGGGTCGCCCGCTTCGGCGAGGGATCCGTCGACCGCCGAGCTCTCCGCGATGCAGTGCGTCCCTTCACAGAAGCCCGGCAATGCACGCACTTGGGACTGACACTGACACTCGCGCACTACAGGCCCGCACAATGAAGCAGAGCCAGTACCGGGATGTCCTCACCGAACGCTGGGTCAACGGGTGCTGTTCCTACCCGCCGTGCAGCAACGTCCCGCGCCGAGCCTACTCCGAGGATCCTGTCGTGCGTTCTTGCCCTCTTCACCTATTCTAGCTACTCAGCCGCTCTGACTCATCTCACTGCCCCTCTGGCAGTACCGCATCAATCTCCGCTCCCGGAAAGTCCTCGACACCTCTGCCGCGTCCAAGTTCTGCTCCGAGGACTGCACACGCCGCTCGGCGTGGTACGAAAGCGTGTGCCTTTCCTCCGACTCGTTTCAAGCATTGTCCCAGATCTCGTCCGCGATCCAGCTCCTCGAGGATATCGAGCGCGCAGCCGCGCAGCCTCAGCGAGACGGCGATGACGCTTCAGCCACATTTTCCGCCTCTGCGCCCGTGGATCCCGCACAAGGACCAGAGCTCCTGGTCCAGCTGCAGCCAGACCCATACGCCTCCATGGCAGACGACTTCCTCTCCCGCCTTCAGATCATCGAGCGTGCCGAACCGCTCGCACCCGCCCCGCCCTCTCTCTCCGTCTCGCTCCGGAGTCCGGAGGACACGCCTGTCTCGCCGTCTTCATCAACAGCGGGCGCGTCCCGGCATGCGCAGGCCGCATCAAACAATGCCTTGCTCCCCTTCGACATGTCAAGCGTACAGAGGGAGCTCGTCGCGTCCCAACACACGCCAAACGCTCAGAGACAGCTCCGCCGAGCTGCAGACGACCAGGGCGAGCCTCTCGCGCAGAGGGGCGTCGAGATCGAGGTGGACCCGCAGAACAGGCAGACGCTCGATGACGCGTGGGACATGTTCAATGCCATGCGCGACAGTGGGGAGATGACGTGATGGCAGGGCTGGCACAGAGCACATGGGTAGGCACAGGCAGAGGCCCGTCGCTAGCCTCCCCTCTCGGGCACAAGCCTTGGCCAGCTTCGAAAACGACCCAGACCGGACACGCGCAAAGCGTGCACATGAATCGGATCGACGACTCACGCGCGAAAGCGCCGATGAAAGAGCAAGGATGAACTATGCACATCGAGTAGCCACGCGGCATATTCGCGGAGAGCTGGCGCGGATCTGCGGCGACAGAGGGGCTAAAGCCTCGCCTGACTGGCATCTCGCCAGGTACAAGCATAGCACCCGACCATGTTGCCGGTCCGATCGACCATGCAAGCGGGCAAGCCTATGGTCAGCTGCTAGCGCATGCGCCAATCAGCAGAGGAGGTCAAAAGCACATTGCTGTCGTGTTTTGGGACGGGGTGTATCAAACTCTACTTGCTTAACATACATGACGCCGCTCACTTGGTCTCTCGCGCCCACTTGTCTGAACGTTTCAGGACAGTTGTGTTCGCTGCGATCCGGACAATCTCGGTTATGGCGTCATCGCCGTCTGCCAGCCTGCTAATCGCATCATCTGACGGGTTTCCCTTGGCTAGGAATATTCTGACGAGCATGTCTTGCTTCCGCGCATCGGTGACATCTCCGCGGCGCAATACCTGGTACAGAGTCCCGCTAATTCCGGGCGTTGGCTCGGAGCCATGAGCAGGTGCGCGAGCTGCCGGCGCGGAGCTCGCTGCCTGTGGCCTGAGTGAAGTGGGTACTGTAGTGACGACAGCGGCAGAGACCGGCGGGCTCTGCATCCGTCGGTTGTCGAGCTGAGCCAAATTTACGAACTGCTGCCCTTGTAAGGCCCTCTCACCAGCACTGCCGGCGACCGGGGCATTGGGCAAAGTGGATCGGCGGGTGACGGATGATGTGGCTGACAATGCCGCATTTTCGAAGCGGGCAGGTGCGGTCTCCCTCCTGCGAGGAGCGGGTATCTGCAGATTCTTTGCGAGAGTTGCGGTGCGCTCCGCAGCCAGTCGATCGGCACTGGCTTGAAATGCAGCCACGTTGACACTGGAAAGATGGCCAGCTTTCTTGGCTGAACGCGGGCTAGCCTTCCTGATACCAGCTGGAACCGGTAGGGTTCCGCTGACGCATGAGGGTGAAACGATAGAGGTAGGTGGCATGGCTGGATGAGGTCTCTGAGACTGCTGTGGCTGGGGAGACGGTGGATAGGTTCTGAATCGAGCCTCCGCGGCGCTTTGGGCGATGACTGGAGTCGGTCCCTGTCCGCCGGTGGTGATGCGTTGGGATCGAGCAAGCGGGACGCCTGTCTGGGCGCTAATATTGCGGTACCGCTTTGGAGGTGTGGCAGGCTGTCTGCGCGGGGACGGCATCTTCTTCTGTGGTTGAGGTGCCTGGGTGTGGAGGATGCGGTAGACAAAGCAACGGAAGCAGCTGATCCAGATGGATTGAAGGTGTAAAGATGCAACCAAGTAGCCGGAGCGTCCGGCGACGAGCGTTCACAACCATGGGTCCAGAGGCGGGCCAAGCCGAGGCTTGAAAGAACAGATCCAGCACTGCCGCAACGAGTGGCCAGATTTTGATCCTTGCTGACGCAACCATGCTAGTGTACTGCTCGCACGGTCGCTGGGGCGCGAAAGACGGATAGCAAAAGCGTATGCGCATGCGTGATAGTCCATCTTGGTGACCGCCCCGTTGGAATAGCCCCGAACACCCCGGCATCGGAAAGTAGAATGCAGTTAGACTAATGAAAGGGATTGACGGCATGCGTAAGAGGCCTATGCCATACGCAGCGAGGCACGTCGGACACCGTTTCTCGGCTAATGATCCTGCACGAGCAATCCGCGAGAGAGCGGCCGTTAGTCACACTGCGCAAGACGAAGGGGTGCTTCTCAGTCGCGATGGCATGCGGTCTCGCTCGGCGATCTGTATGCGTCCAAAGCTATGTGCGAGGCCTATATGAAAGGGTCCGAGAATAAGAGGACTAGTGGGTAGATGCGAGTAGACAGCCTTCCCCTCCCGGCGTTCCCCTCGGACTCATAGACAGCAGCCGCGCGCCGCGAGTTCTGCACCAGCATTGCGCTCAATGAACATGTCAGTCGCTCGAACGTAGCGAGACGTTGAAATTCCTCGATGCGATGGTCCCGCTCGCGCAATGTTTGTGTGCAGCAGCATGTTCCAGGAACGTGGCCCGTGCAGAGGTGTCCGTCATTTAGAGGGTGAGATCCAGATGGCAAGCGGTATTGCTTTGTCGTCGCCGCGCGCGATAACAGGTCATTGTTGTTCCTACGGTCTTGGCAGAAGATAGGCGGAGCTTTTACGGGATAGTGAAGTGGGCAATGTCGGGCAGACTAGGGACTGGCATGCACAGGATGTCAAACAGGTACCGACAGGTCTGCTGGTCGCATCGTGACGACCTCATCTCCGTGAGCTCAGTAATTCTGCAAGTGCGGTCCTACTTGGTTGGCTTGCCCTTGGTACGCAACCAAGAGGCGGAACGGGCAGACTGTGGGCGAGAGGCTGTTCCGGGAGATGACGGCGCGGCGGGCCGGAGACCGGAACAGGCATAGACATGGAAGTGGAAGTAGCAGGCGTGGTCGGCCTCCTGACAGATGCCTGCGATGGTTTTGAGGATGCTTGGGGGTCAGTCTGCCTTCTGACGGGCAACTGCAACGTAAAGCTGGACGATTGACCCGACCAGTGGTCGTTGGCGGCTTGCACCCGTGCTGCTCGCTCAGTCTTGGAGAGCGCTCGGCCCTGCTGATGCTTGTCGACGCCGGCACTTATGGCTACAAGCGCAGGTCGATGTCTATCGCTGCCCAACGGACTCATAGCGGGATGGGGTCGTTGCTGCGCTTGCGGCCGGTTGTTGCTGCGCACCCGTGGCGGGTCGTTGCTGCGCACGGGTGGCCAGGTTTGGCGTCGTTGCGGAGGAAGAATCGAGGGAGGTGGCATCTGTCTTGAGGTAACCGCGGCGGAGGATTGCTCCTGCCTTTTGGCTGCCACGGCGTCGGCTGCCTCCTTGGCGAGTTTATAGAAGTCGCACTTCTCGATGTGGTCCTTGAACAGCTCTCTGGTTCGGAATACACACTTGACCTCTCCACAAGGATAGGCATAGCCAGGACATCGAAAGGTAGATTTGCCAGCTTCATTATCGAAAGGCTGATGATGCGCATCCCAGCAGCTCGGATTGTCTTGTAAATGCATTCTCATCGCATTGGGGCCGGTTTCCTTCTTACTGCGGGCGGGCGCGAACATCTTAGCGGAAGCTATATCCTTTTGTGCACAGGGAAACAGCGTATGCGCACCAGTTTGGACACTTGAATTTGACAGGCAATCCGACAGGCATCCTTACTGATCTACTGCGACAGCGAGGCGTCAGCAGTTACGTCCCCAGACCGGCGGGTGGCAGAGCGAGATCGCCACGTACAGAGCTGTGTCTCCACGGTGTATGGGTCTATGCGGCTGAGGTACTCGTGCAGTGGAGGTGTAGGGAGCGAAGAAGAGAGCACTCGCGCGGATTGCGGTAGGTTGGTCGATGAGCCATGATTCTGTGAAGGGTGCGACAGGCAGTGGTCGACGCAGCCACTACCTCCGGTAAGCGGAGTTACGCCGGGCCACGGAGATGGGTGTCAGCTTGATGAACAGCGCACGGACTGCGTTGGTTCGTCGACGGAGATGTAGACAGGGGAGCCTCCATCCGCTTTCACATCGATCTCTCAGTTGTTGGACAAAGGCCGGAGGTGGCACTTCCAGTGTAAGGATCAGGAGTAGGCAGTCCCTTGAGCAGATTGGATTCGGTAGAGGGGACTGTTCAAGCGACGTATCAGCTCTGGCTGCACGAATTGCATGCCTCAACGTCAGCATCGCTTCAACATCTCCTGCGGCAGCGTCACGCCGGAGCAACGGTAGCTACGCCAATGATGATCAGGCGAGCATGAGTACGGATCGGGACGGGTATAGAGAGAGGGAGGAAGCATGGCGAGTAGTCTGTGGGACGCCCACAGGTCCTCCTGCATGATCCAGCGGCGAGGGACGCCCATGCGGAGGCGGACACCTGCGACGATGAGAGGCAGGGCACTGTGGGAATATGGATTTGCAAGGTTGTAGGGACAGTAGAGTCAGACGCGGATTGTCGCAGCGTCTCGACGCGTCTGCGCTGCGCTGCGCTTCTCTTGTGCGGTGGGGACCGCTGCCGGATGAGATCGCAGTGTCGAAGCTCCAAGTATGGCCGTATCGGAAGCCGCTCCAGTCTTCTGTGGTCGTGCGCATTTCGTCTCACGGTGCAGAGTGTACGGCAGCAACATCAGTTTGAGAGGGAAGAGAGAGAGGAGATCTCCCCTGTACCTTATCGCCGCGTGTGTCCGACCGATCCTCTCCACGCGCGCAAGCTACGCCACCCTGTCCGGCCCTGCCTCTCTTTCGCTCGTACCCATCCACCAGGTGGTCCAGCATAGCCGTGAAGCTGCCATTCATACGATACGATGCCTCTGCTGGACCTCACGCCGGAGGTGCTGCACGACATCCTGACCTGCTCCGCCCTGGACCCGGTGGACGTCGCATGTGCCGGGCAGACATGCAAGACCCTGGCCGAGTTCACTGACCCGGCAGGCAACCCGCTGCTGTGGAAGGCTCTCTTCTTGAACCTGTTCGACACGCTGCCCAGTCCACCTCCTGCCCCTGCAACCGGCGATGGGGACGCTGGGAGGCTGCCGCCTGGCTTCGACCGGCCTCGGCCAGCATCAGGAGCAGATGGCTCAGGCTGGCAGGCGCCAGTAGTGAGCGGTGGCAGCAGCAGTACCAGCACCCCGCCGGACTACGCCAGGCTCGTCAGAGATAGATGCCGGGCTCGCGGAACCATACGGAGCCCGCATTCAGACAAAAAGGTGCGGGTCTTTCGAGGCAGGACGGGACAAGCAGGTGGCAAGCGAGGCGGATGCTGATGGAGCTAACGTGCACCGAAACACCACAGATCAAGAACCGCAGCCTTGTCCTACATACGCTGGTCGATGTCTTTCGGACAGCGGAGAACCGCTATCCCGGCTGTTCGAAGAATGCCGACTTTCTAGTGTCCCTGCTTTCCTCGAAGAGCGCCATCGCCGACTGGCTGGACGTATCCGCCCCTTCATCGTTCGCGAATGAGGATTCGCCCACCCGAACGACGCGAGCAAGTCGCGCCTCTCGGGCCACGCAGTCTTCGATAACGCCCGAGCAGGCTGCTCTCAATATGGCCGCGTGCGAGCTGCACTTTGCGGGGCAGAGCATGGCCGAGGTCGCTGCGGCCCCGTACCGCTCCGGGCAAGCGTACCGCGAGCTGGTGTACCGCGCGAGCAACTTTACCGAGGAGACATACCATGGTCCACTGGTCGTTCGCGAGGATGGAGAGATCTGGACAGATTGGCGTCTCCTGGACGCTATTGCCCGTGTCATGGCTTTGAACGTCAAGAGCGCCTGGCATCAGTGGGCCGAGCCAGAGGAGATGAACATACTTCCCTATGGCTTTGAGAAGGCGGTCTTCTGGAAGCAGCCCGGTCCCGGAAGGGATTGGGCAGGAGTAGAGTCCAAATGGTCGTACATCTGTGAGCGGGAGCGGTCAATATTCTTGCCTGCCGGAATCGTGCTGATACACCTCCCTCGCCCGCAGATGCCTTCATCGACTACAACGACTTTTTCGCCTAGTGAGCGCTCAGTCCGCATTCCGTCAATGGGGCTCAGCTGACCGGTACGCACTGCAGCAACTTCGCCGAGCCGGTCCTGCCGAGCGGAGCTGTGAACAGCCTGTCCGGAATCAGCGAGGCCGTCGGCGGGGTGAATAGCCTGACACTCAAGCTGCTGCCGGAGGAAGACACGCCTGCGCGGGATCGGGACGAGGATCCCGATTCGCCCCACCCAACGCTGTACTTTTCGGGCACGTCGACCGGCCCGAACGGGTCGCTGTTCCGGGGCAGCGTACGCATGCTCGACGACGGCCAGCGATGGTGGACATTCGTCATTCGGTATGGGGGAAGCGATAGGTGGCAGACCGAGGGCATCGAGGTGGGCGGCAGGGGAGTGTACGGGATGTGGACGGACGTTGCGCATGAGGAGCTCTCTCCGTGGGTGGTCATAGAGCTACGCCCCGGACTGGCCCACACAACCGGGAACTGACATCTCTTCCCCTTTCCTCCTGCTGCAGATGCGGGCCTGTGTGGTACTTCCGCGAGTGAAGCGTCAAGTGTGCAGGGGACCTAACAAACCGAGGGTGGCTTGACAAATCATTCTATCGCGCAGCAGCTATCCATCGTGTAGCGACTAGCGCCTTGGTTCTGTAGCTCCTGCTGTAGCTCTCTCATGTTTCCGCAATGCACCAGGTTCCGGTGTCCGCAGAGAGCGACTGGGCAGGCGGGCCTGACGTCGCAGCGGCGGATCTGGCCTTGCTTCTCAGTCGACTCTTCCGCATTAAAGCAGCAGCAGCCGCACAGAAGGTGCGCACTCCAGCCTCGCATTGCATTGCTCTCGTGATGCGCTGAGCTGACAGACTGCTGCCATCCCTGCCTCCTGCACTCTCTGGCTCGCTCTTATCGTCGTCATGGGACCCGCATCTTCTCGCCTCAACCAAATCAACGCGATACTTCCGTCTGGCCGCCCATACGACACACGCACGCACAGCATCACCCACATACGCACATCCTGGAACTATGCCCGGAAAAGTCAAGGCAAAAGTCTGCCTCATCGTCCATGACGGCTGGGGAGTGGCCCGCGAGGGCGGCCTCAAAGGCAATGCGGTCGAGGCAGCCGAGACGCCGTGCATGACGTCGCTGGCAGAGGACAAGGCGAACGCGTACGGCCTGCTCGAGGCGCACGGACTCGCCGTGGGCCTGGTCGACGGCCTGATGGGCAACTCGGAGGTCGGGCACCTGAACGCGGGAGCCGGGCGCGTCGTCTGGCAGGACATTGTGCGCATCGACCAGACGGTCAAGCACAAGAAGCTCCTCCAGCAGCCCAACATCACAAAGTGCTTCCAGCGCGCAAAGGACGGCAATGGGCGCATCCACTTCATGGGCCTCGTGTCGGACGGTGGAGTGCACTCGCACATGAACCACCTCAAGGCGTTGCTCGAGACGGCAAAGGACTTTGGCATCCCAGAGGCCATTGTCCACTTCTTTGGTGATGGCCGCGACACCCGGCCCACGTCTGGCCTGGGCTACCTCAAGGATCTCCAGAGCTTCATGCAGGAGCTCAACTACGGCACGGTCGCGACCATTGTCGGTCGCTACTACGCCATGGACAGAGACAAGCGATGGGAGAGAATCCAGGTCGCAGTGGATGCACTCACCAAGAACGTGGGAGAGCAATCAGAGGACCTGGCAAAGACGGTTGAGGCGAGATATGGCAAGGATGAGAACGACGAGTTCCTCAAGGTGACTGCGCGCGCATTCGGATCGATGAGTAAGATCTGCGTTGAGCTGATGCATACCTGACGGTCACGCTCGCTCGCAGCCCATCATCTCTGGCGGAGAAGCTACGCGCTTGAAGGGTGTGTGCCATTGATAGTGATTGTGCGCTGCTAGATCTGCATATGGCAGCTGATCACCTGCGTATTCAACACCGTGCCAAAATTCAGACGACGACACGGTCTTCTGCTTCAACTACCGCTCGGACAGGATGCGCGAGATTGCGCAGGTGCTGGGCATGCCAGACAAGCCCATGGATGTGACCATCCCAAAGAACCTCGGCATTACGACCATGTCGCGGTACAACTCCGAGTTCCCGTTCGACATTGCCTTCCCTCCGCAGGCCATGGACAATGTGCTCGCCGAGTGGCTCGCCAAGCAAGGGTGCAACCAGTGTCACATCGCAGAGACGGAAAAGTACGCCCACGTCACGTTCTTCTTCAACGGAGGCGTCGAGAAGCAGTTTGACGGCGAGGTCCGCCACATGATCCCGTCGCCCAAGGTGCCCACGTACGACAAGCAGCCAGAGATGAGCGTGCAGGGCGTCGCCGACAAGGTGGCCGAGGTCGTCAAGAGCGATGAGTTTGACTTTGTGATGTGCAACTTTGCGCCGCCCGATATGGTCAGTTGGGAAACCAGACGCCAGCCTGGAGATTGCTCGCTTTCGACGACAGCTGATGCCTTGTCTTGCTCGACGTGACAGGTCGGGCACACCGGTGTCTACGAGGCAGCCGTCAAGGCCATCACTGCGACTGACAAGGCCGTGAAGACCGTCTACGATGCGTGCAAGGAGGCCGGCTACGTTCTTGTGCGTAGCCGTTCGCCGCTTTGTCTGAGAGCTGCTGATCGCTTACTTGCCAAATCTTGCCGCAGGTCGTGACATCGGACCACGGCAACGCTGAAGTCATGATCACGGACGAGGGCGGACCGCTCACGTCGCACACGACCAACCCGGTTCCGCTCATTATTGCGGGAGGCGATTACAAGCTCAAGGAGGGGGTCACTGGCGCGCTCTGCGATGTGGCCCCGACGTGCCTGGCAATGATGGGCCTGGACAAGCCCGAGGAGATGACGGGCGACTCGCTGCTGGCTTGAGAGGGTCAGGACACATCAAGCGTAGGGGTAGGAATAGAAAGCCTAGAGTTTCGTCCGATATGCGCGAAGACGAGAATGGATGCCTGCCTGCGCGCAAGCCATGTGGCCAGTAGATGAGCGCCAGCCAAAGCACTTCGCGTCCAGAACCGCTCTCTGTATATGGTGCCTACCGGTGTCTTTGTAGGCTCCGGAGTGTTATCCGCTTTTGTGCACTCGTGCCCACTTTGGCGGACGCTGACTGACGTCTTGTCAACCTGGGCAGCGTCCAATGTTCAAGGGATAGCAATGCGCTCCAGTCCATGATATTGACAATGTCGCGGCCATCGCACGTCCATCCGAGCGGGCTGAGCCCTGCAGAGCATGACTGCTATGCGCCATGGATACTCGAGCTGGACGGTCACCTTGGCCACTTCGGTCGCGGCCTGCGGATAGGCGAGATGCTGGGGTTCATCAGAAAGAGGACGCCCGTGGAGAGGGAGTCGGAGGTGGGCAGCGTGCATCCGCGTTGGGCTGCGATGCTCGCCGTTGTCGCTGCTGCTCTGCTGTTACTGACGGCGACACCTCCGTGTTGGGCTCCATGCGACACAGATCATGGCCTTCTTCGGGTCGATGCAGCAGCAGCAGAGCCTGGGCGTGGGCGAATTCATCGCGATACTCCGACTGGTGAGCTGGATGGGGCTGGCATAGCATAGCATAGCATAGCAAGGCGCCTCCTCCTTGCGGGCCACAGCGCGGCTGACCCCAACCACCGCGCGGGCCACATGTACAGCTCGCGCACGCCCGGACATGCTCCACCTTGACTCGGGATCACATCTTCATCCAGGTGCGATCTGCAGGCGCAGTGCTATTGAAGTGCGGTCCTCGGTCCGCCATCCTGACTTGGCTTCGCTGCCCTACCTGAACCTGCCGCCACTTAACGCGCCTCGCCCGACATATGTCCGTGCCTTCGCGTCTTCACTTCCCGCAGACGTCGCCCCTGATACTCACAAACGAGATCCCTTCAAAATCTGCAAACCCTTTCTTCCGGACATACGAGCTGGACCCGGCGACACCGCTCTCGCCCCGCCCCGCTGCGTCACCAGCTCTCGCGCTGTCCTTTCCACCTCCACCCAAGAAGCTAGCCAACACTACAAACACGGCGAGCCTGCGGGATGCCGTCGCTGGCAAGAAGAAAGCGCCCGCACCTCCGCCGCCGGCAAGTCTGGCTGCGTCCCTGCCGAGTGCACCAAGACAAGCAGGCGCAGGTGCCGCATCTATCTCGACAGCAGCCAAACAGGCAGAGAGGCGCGAAGAGCGTGTAAGCCCAGACACGCCCATTGCCGGCTCGAACCCTTTCCGGCGTGCTCCCGCATCGGTCCCGTCTGTCGCCGGCCCGCTAGCCTCTAGCCAGCCATTGCAAATGGGCAATTTCCCACCGTCCCCTCCCGAGTCTTCGTTCACCGCAAAATCACCGCCTCTTCCGCCACGCCCACCTTCCAGCACAAAGCCAAGCGCGCCGCCGCCGAAGCATCCCGCGCTCGCAAAGGCTTCGGACCTGCATGCTCAGCCTTCGATTCCGACTGCTAGAGCGCAGACGATTCCGCCTATTGGCCCTATCAACATCGACATCATCTCCACTTCTGCCGTGCAAGCGCAGCACACAGGGCAGAGCAACGCCTCATCTGCAGGCGGCGGAGGAGGAGGAGGGGCAACTCGACCTAGCAAGCGGGCATCATATCACGCCTCGCACGGTTCAGTCTCATCGAATCTTGGCGACACGAGCACAGTCCGCTTGCTTGGATCTTCGCACATTGGCCTCAATTCGATGCGCCTTCGAAAGGAGCCGCCTTCGTCTGCTCCCTCCGTGGTGTCGAGTGCCCTCCGAGCGAACTCGTCATCCTCCTCCAGCAGCGAGGATGCCCTATCGCATAGCCACACGGCCACACTGCACAAGAACCGCTCCGATAGCTCGCTCTCCAGCTTGAGCGGCATGCTGCCTCGGCTGAAGCGGGGCGAAACAGTCTCGTCCTTCACGAGCGACGGCAGGACGACTGGCGAAGTCCTGGACGAAGAGGATGAAGAAATCCTGTCGCGCGAGTACACAGCACCGGGAGCAAGCAGCGGCGGACGAGCAGCGGGGCTCTCCCGCAGCAAGACGGTCACGGCTCGCTCGTCGACCGAGAGCGCGAAAGCGAGAGATGGCGACCTCTCGCGGCATCCGCATCGCCCCCCTCCACATTTTCCGCGGCGCAAGCGGCCAGAGAGCCTGTACATTTGGACAGACCCTGTCTCCCACTCGCAGCGGCTGAGCATCGGCGACGGGGAGGACGACACCGTCGGATCTCGCGGGCCGGCGTCTGCTTCTGCGGCAGCTGGTCTCCCGCTCAAAGGTCGGACGGCCTCTGTACCCGTTGCCTCGCATGGCCGCTCCGCCTCGGCCTCGTTCGCCAACCGCTCCCATGGCCTGGCAGTCAGTGCGTCCCGCCAGTCGCGCCAGCACTACAGCGAAGGCCTCGCACAGCATGTCTCGCTCTCGCACCAGCACTCGCGCTCGGGCTCGCACACCCGGCCGATCGACTTGCTGCAGAAGGGCAAAGACGTATCGCAGGAGTGGCTCGAGAAGGCCCGGGCGGGGATGAAGGAGCAGGGATTCCCGGTAGCCGGCGGCGCGGGGATCACCGCGTCGGGCATGCAGAAGGGCCGGGCTCAGGACCGGGAGAGCCTGCTTGATCCGTCGTATCGGAGGATGCAGGGGGAGGACGATGACGAAGACGACGGTGAGACTGATGGACTCGGCAGCGGTGATGAGTCTAGCGCAAGGGAGATGAGCGTGCACGAACGTCGCCGCGAGCTCGAGAGGATGACAACCGAGACAGAGGCAGGATGGGCAAGACTGCAGTGACCTGAAACTGGGGCTAGCTCTCTCATTCATTAGTGCTAATTCTCCCCCACCGGCTAGAAGGGTCTTTCGCATACAGGTCCTACTCCTGCCGGTTGCTCTTGTTGTTGTAACACGACTATTGGCTGTACTAAGAGCTAAGAGCTCGCAAAGCATCTCAAGGACTTGTCTCGGAAGGAGGCGGGCAAGCGGAATGTCGGCAGTGTCAAACTGCGCTGGTATTCCCTCTTGGCTCAAACTGGCTGTACCCTAACAAATGAAGGTGGAGATGGACTTGATGCATTGGAGGAGCGTGTAGATCCAATGCATCGGGGGCATGAGAGTAGGGTGGAAGTGCGGGTGGACTGGCAGAAGCTCGACTAAAGGATGTAGAGTGTCCATGGGCACGGGACGGTGCAGTAGTAGTGACGCTTCGCGCGATTTGGAAGCACGCTCAGACCATGCGCTGCAGCCCGCAAGTGCATCAGCAGAGCTGTCAGATCATATCAACAGCCACAGATCGGACACACCGATGACCGCATGTTGAGAGCGTCGTTGATCGCCTCAGTCTCCTTACGCGCTTGGAACTGCTTGCGATACTGGTGAAGAAGCAGGACAAGGACGATTGGCAAACCTGCTCAAGGCGGTCGAGCGCAGACGATCGCTCTCGCAAGCTCACCTTCTTCCTCTCCCAGGTGACCCAGCCGACCACAATCATGCCGAGTCCAGCGATGGCGCCAAACACGCCGAGGCCTGTGTTGCGCGGGCAGTACAGAGCTTCAGCATGGCTCGTCTGGATTACGCAGGCCCCTGGAACATCAACGCACCGATAGGCATGACGGCGAGCTTCTGTCCCGGAATCTCGGCAGCAGCTTCCTGAGCTGCAGCGACTGGGGTCTCGGCAGCCGGCGCGCTCGACGAGCTCGAAGACACGGCGGATGCTGCGTCACTGGCTGGAGCTGTATTGGGAGCAGGAGCGGGCGGCCCGCTGGAAGCCGAAGAGGGTGCAGCCGGTCCGGAAGGAGCGGCCTGCCCAATGCTATGTTGCGATGGACAGTCAGGTTCCCGCTATTGGCTTCTGCACGCTGGCAAGCCTGCACAGACTCACACAGTACTAGTCGTGGCGAATCCAAGGGGCTTCGCCGCGATACCTGTGGTGGTCGGTGAGAAAGTTCCCGTGCGCGAAACCTTGATCCTGGAAGATTGAGGTGCAGCTGCCGAAGAGGCTGTACCGGACACAGCAGGCGCATCCGCGCCCACCGGAGCCGGCGGCGCGGACAAGGATGAGGCGGTCGGCTGAGCGCCCTGGCTGCCGAGCGCAGCGGTGGCAGACGCGACCACGTCCGAGCCAACTGTGAAGGAGCAGACAACGCGTGCGCCGACGCCGGTGGTCTTGACGCCTTGTGCAGGCGTGGGTGCAGCGGCCCACGTCCCGGACGGCGCAGGCGGGGCAGCAGACGAGGCGCCGGCAGTGAAGGCAGCGAGGTCAGACACGGTGAAGGATGAGATAATCTTCGCGCCAATACCAGTCGTGGCAGCGCCGCCTGCTTTTGCATCAGGAGCTGGACTTGGAGCTGGGGTGGCACCAGCCTGCGCGGCCGTGAAGCTGTTCAGGTCGGAAACCGTGAAAGACGAGACGACTTTCGCTCCGATACCGGTCGTGAGCTCTCCTTCTCCGGTAGCAGTAGGTGCAGCACCGCCAGCAGCGGCGGCAGCGGCGCCTGTCGTGTCGAAAAAGTCGCCGAAATCGCCCGTAGCGACTGCGGGGAGCTGCGAGTCGTGCCAGGTGTTGACACCGGCCTGCTGATCTGCCTGGTAGCCGTAGGCAGGCGTAGGTGCAGGAGGTGCTGCGTGTGCTTCTGCCTGTGCAACAGTGAAGGCGGCCAGGTCTGACACGGTGAACGAGGAGATGACCTTGGCACCAACTCCAGTTGTCGCGCTGGCCGGAGCAACTGTTGGATGAGCACGGACAAGGAAGGGTCAGCTGTTGGTCTGCTGGCTGCCATACTCGCATATCTCGCATCTAGCTCACCAGATCGCCGCATCCTGACGGGGCAGTCATTGCGTGCCCGCAAGTGGTAAGCAGGAGCAGCAGAGCTTGACGCAATGCCGCTGAGGGCGATAGCGACGAGCGCGATAGTGCGAATGGACATGTCTCAGGTGAACGGGTTGACGACGAGCAAGCAAGCTCAGAATAGTAACTTTTTCGGGGAGGTTGGGTCAAAGGCCGTCAAGGCTACTTTTCGAAAGAAAGACGGGTGGGGGGTTGGAAATGACAGAAAGCAGCCTGTTCCAGGGAGTCCGGCTCCTGCAGAACAAGCACGGTCGACCGGATGCGGATGTCAGCTCCAACCTTGCGAGGCTCCCACATAGCAGTGGCAGTCCCACAGCAGAACTCACCGGGCTACGTGGGGTCGAAGAATGGGAAAAGGTTGAGAGATTGGAAGGACGAATGGTCAACGCAAAGAGTCAGGGTGAAGCCAACAGAGGCAATGGTAATGTGCGTTCCTCCCCTCCTCCAACAGGGTCGCCAAGTGTCATCGCGCACCTTGACGACGACGACGACGACGACTCCCCTCTGCGGCCCAGGTCGGACATGCCCTGACGACCTCGGTGGCGTTCACGGAGGAGGTCCACGATGCCTGTGTCCGATGCCTGGGTCTAGGCTCAGACCAGCGAGCAGCACGTCTGCACGCTTACTACAGCGTGCATCGAGCGGCTGACTTAGTATAGCTGGAGTGGGACCCCATCGAGCTGCCCAGAGCTTGCTAGCTGGCCGTTTCGAGAGTCTCCTGAAAATCAAATAGGGATGGCATCCAGTACTGGACCTCTCCCGCTTCCTGATCGTCCATCCACACGAGTCCCTCGTTGAGTAGCGCCCTCTCGAGCGCATTCGCGGCTCGCTGGACAGTCCACCCGCCGGCCGCAGCCGGACTGCCCACAGTGGAGCGGCCCGCAGTGAAGCTTCGTAGGCTCGAGATGGTGATATGACCCAGACCGCTGTCGGACGCTGCCTCGAGCAGAGTTAGCGAGTCCGTGTCGAACTCTGCGGCGACGCTTCGCACCATCTTCTTGCCGTGTCCGAGGTCGATAATCGAGTAGCCGCAGCCCAGCGGCTGGAGCGCGTTAATGGCGCGGACTACATCCTGAGCAGTGACCGATGAGGATGCTGATGATGAGGTGGCTGATGCGGAGCTCCTGGCTATAACAGCTGCCTTGTTGCTGCCACTGCCTGCCGCCGTAGCAGGACCACTACGGAGCCGGGTGACGCCCCTGACGACCTCGTCCAGCTCCAAGAGTCCACCGTTCCGCTCACGGCTTGACAGGCACACGTCGACGACCTGCACGGCAAGCGCGTACGTCCACTCCCCGACACCGAGGTAGTCCCAGACGCCCTTGCGCCCGCCAGAGCCGAGGGGGTCCACCCCGAGCTGGTTGCACATGTCGGCGAAGTGCGTCCGGAACACTGGGTCCGACAGGATCTTGGCGCGGTGCTTGGTTGCGAATGTGCGCAGCGCTCCCTGGAACGTTGCGAGCTGCGCCTGGAGCATCGAGAGCTGGTGCTCGGAGAGCGTGCTCGACAGCGACGAGTAAGCTGCATTGGCCGTCGTCTGGTGCGAGAGCGACGAGAGGCCGACGTGTCGGCGCATGGCGAGACGGACTGCGGAGCTGTCGTCGTGGTGATGATGCTGTATCTCAATAGGCAGGGCGAACCCTCTCGCTGCGCTTCATCGGGTCTTGACGTCCTCTAGGCGGGCACGTGAGAGGCCTGCTACGGTGGCGTCAAGTCGCACCTGGCCAGCCAACCCGCTATCAGGGCCTTGGGCAAAGGTCGCACTGTCTTTGCACAGACGCCTCACTGCTACAGTATGCGGTTCATTAACACTGAGGTACGAGTGATACGCCGACAGCAAATCTGGTCTCCCCAACGAGGCTATCTGCCTTGTGCATCGACATCGCATGGCCTTGACAGTCGGTTCAGTGCGCACGCACAGACAATGCTACAGGGCCTTACTGTGCTCAGCACCCCGCGCACAGACTCACTATCACTCTCCGTCTCGAGCCCCGCCCGTATCCTCCATCGGACCAACCGTGCCTCACGGGCCACCTCTTCGCCACCTCCAGCGACCAGGCACGGAGCGCCGCTTTGCCCTGAGCACAGGACTCCGGGGACCGCACCTCGAGACTGTTCCCGACCGTTCCGCTACTTTAGCAAGACTCTCTTCGATGCAGCCTAGCCGCGCTTGACACAGGCGCGATGAGGCTAGCCTGTCCGAACGATCGCACCTCGCCTGGCCCGGCTGGTCGACGCAGGACATGTACAAGTAGCCCCTTCATGCAGCCCCTTCATGCTTGAACCACGCGCCTCCGCCCCTAAATTTGCGGTGATACCGAGAGAAGCATGTCCGCATATGCGTGAGAGGGAAGCGGGAACCTTTCATTCCTCGCACTGCCCCTGTGCACCAGGTTGTTCTGGCAGGCGGGCGTCTGAGGCCTCCGTATCTTCGCGAATCGCAGCTGGACGGATGGCATGGAGATACTTCGTCCTTGTCGATGCCTTCAATTGTACTCCGGGCGCCCGCGCTGCTAATCGACCGAATCGTGCCGCACATGCTTTCCAGGTGGAGGTAGAGGTAGGCGGGGAACGCCAACTCGCAGCGATTGCCATTGTGTCCGTCGCACCTATGGGGAGCGTGTCACACGATACTGACGCGGGAGCATTGAGCGCTAGATCCCGTTATTGGGATTGGCAGTCCGCAAAGTCCAGGCCGCATCGGCAAGAGATGGCACAGATGCGGCGAGGCCCATCGCGCTACCCATCTAGCAAGGCGCGCCTCTTTGCGTATGGTTCAGGTACACGAAGAGCGAGTCGGACACGTTCATGATGGTGACTCCTGTATATCTCTGTTGAGGCGGGCGGGCGCATCGCTTGCTCGGCCTAACGCGTCTTACTGATCAGGAGAGGGTCGCCACGGGATGGCAGCGAGGTGTTCGATCGCCGGAGGTCCTGTGCATAGTGTCAGGGAGCTACGAACGCGGTCATACTTCTTGAAGACGGTGAGTATCACGCAACGCAGGACCGCTCGACTACGGTATCAGCCTCGGGAACTGCGGCAGAGGGCAGATTGCAGGTCCGCCAACAGCAGTATGTATAGTCGCCATGGGTGTTGGGAGGTGACATAGACGAGCATCGGGCACACATTAGGATCCTGGTGGATGATGCATCCATGTCCTTGGGCGAGCGTTGAAGATGGGCTGCTGTGGAGGCGCCGGCCACCGGCTTGCGGGAAGGGGCGGACCGGGCGGGGACGCTTCTCCGCTTCTCCAGGCAGCAGCTCTTTTCCAGGCTCTTTGTTCACTTTTGTAACGGGGACGCCTGGAGCGGGTGGGGGGAAGTGAGGGAGCAAGAAGGTGGAAAGGGAGAGAGAGCAAGTCAATGGACGTCTCCGAACAGCGCTCAGTGCTGGACTGGGTCGGACAAGGCGGAGCAACAATGGGCTGCGGCTGCTGTCTGTCGAAGGCGCTTTGGGGGGAGGGATGCTCATCCAGCACCAGCGCCAGGCGGCTCTCTCGCGCAGGGAGTCCTGCATTCCATCGCATTCCTCTGCGTCTCCCTCTGACCATCGTCATACGAGAATCCTAGAAGTTGGTGTGCATCCCGTCTTGCTGAGTCCAGAAGCCTGCACCTCCCAGACGTCCGAGAGTCTGAGCGGGCGCACGCACCCACGCGACTCCTTCACTTTGTGGCTCGACCGTCGCCGCTACAGCACAGTCCACCGGCTTCTGGCTGTCAGTGCATCGCAAGCAAGACAGCGCACAGTCCCTCGGACCCAGTCGGCCGTTCCATCCGACCACCACAGGGTGCCACGAGACAGACGCTGCGCGCGCGCGGAAGACACGGGCGAGCAACGGCCCGCAGCCCCAGCTCAGAAAGCGGAGGCGGACAAAGCTCCTGACGAGGGAAAGGAGAAAGACCTTCACAACGGACCTCTCTACGACGAGCTCAGGCAGGCACTTCTTTTTCTTCTGTGCAACACTGGACCCGCACCCAAGCTCTTTCGCCACCTTGAGCCGCCTCCATTCCCGACGCTTCCAAGTTGCTCGACAAGCTGCTTCAGTCACCAAGGCCACGCTAAGTATTCGCTAGACCCCCGCTCGTCGCCGTCGTCGAGAGAACCACCATGGGCTGCGGAGCGAGCGCCCCCATCGAGGACAATGCCGCAAAGCAGAGGCACGAGGCGATAGAGAAGCAGCTCAAGCAGGCGGAGCGCGACAGCAGGCAGGATGTGAAGCTGCTATTCCTGGGAGCCGGAGGTGGGTCTGACGGCCTACATGAATGATGCACGGACCGCTCAGGAGCTGATCTGTGCATTTGCCCTCTCTCACTTCGTGTCTGCCCCTCACAGAGTCCGGCAGTGAGTGCTCTGCTGTACCTGACTGGAGCTTCGCGAGTCCGCCTTAATGCTGATGCTGACTGCGCTCGCTCGCTCGCTCGCCAATGCACGTGCGCACAGAGTCGACCGTCCTCAAGCAGTTCCGCCTGATGTACGACAAGCCCATGGGCGACGAGGAGCGCCTAGGCTACCGCGAGGTCATCCTCGCCAACACATTTCAGTCGCTCAGCGTCGTCCTCGACGCCATGGAGATGCTGGGCATCACGTTCAGCGAGCCCGAGAGCGCCAACGAGGCTCAGATCATCGCCGATATTGGCTCGTACCCAGAGGTGGGACCGTCCTCTCGGAAAGCGTCAAAATTGGCCGCAGCTCATGCTGCCGTATATCCACCCCCTGCAGTGGCCTGTTCCGCAAGAGACGGCGAGATCGGTGAAAGCTTTGTATGCGGATGCAGGCGTCAAGGATGCCATTGCCCGGCGGAACGAGTTCCAGCTGAACGATTCTGCAGAGGTACGCATTTCCATATCTCCGGCTCGCTTGGTGCACTATCGAACATTCCTCCTGAATCCTGCGCACACTATCTCTACCCTCACAGTACTTCTTCGAGAACGTGGACCGGACAATAGCGGCCAACTTTGTCCCGTCAGACGACGATATCCTGCGGTGTCGAGTCAAGACGACGGGTATCAGCGAGACAATTCTGAAGGTCGGCGAGCTGCGGTATCGCCTGCTTGATGTAGGAGGACAGCGGACAGAGCGTCGCAAGTGGTTGAACTGCTTTGGTGAGTGATTCAGAGACCTCCCGCATGTCTCGGTCTTCGCAGACTGACCACTCCGTGCCGTCGCCTACTTTCAGAGGACGTCACGGTTCTGCTCTTCCTCGTCGCGATCCAGGAGTTTGACCAGAGTCTGTACGAGGACGAGAGCGTCAACCGACTGCAAGAATCTGTCACGCTGTTCGAGAGCGTGGCAAATTCGCGGTACTTTGCAAACAGCTCCATCATTCTCTTCCTCAACAAGATCGACCTGTTCCAGCAGAAGCTGCGGGGAGGCACCCAGCTGCGCGACTACTGCCCGGACTACACGGGAGAGAACGAATACGAGCCTGCGTGAGTCTGACCTCGACTGTACATCCTAAAGTAGGCAACGAGACAGCCTGCTGACATTGTATCCGTGTCGATATCGCAGGGCACAATACATGGCAAAGAAATTCAGGACGCTGTACAGACGGCCAAATGAGCTCTATCAGCACTTTACCTGCGCAACCGACACCAAGCAGGTCCGGATAGTGCTCATCTCTGTCAACGACACAATTCTCCGCAAGAATCTGGCATACTCGTGGGTCTTCGGTCCTGCTGGAATGCACCGGGAGATAGGCTAACGATGTAGCTTTGTCTCCTTTCGCAGAGGGTTGATGTGAGGGAGGTACGGTGGAGTATTCGCATCTTAGTGCGTAGGATTCTCGGTCGAGCTGGAATGCTCTCTGGGCCTCCCTTGTACGACGCTGTAGCAACGACGAAGGGCAGTCGCCGGCAGTGTCCGCATCATAGTCAGTCATCTCTCTCGGATCTTGTTGTGACCAGTAGTAGTGAGCATCGGGGCCATCATCGGGACAGACCAGCGACCTGATCATATCGTATGTCCGTCCTCTGCGTCTCCGTAAGTGCCTCGGTGGCGGCTTTGCCTCTTCCTCCCTCCCCTTGTCCGCACTGACTGCTATTACTGGTACCGCTACTGCCCCATGACATGGCAGAGGATGGGAAGGCGGCAGGAGGAGCCACAACGTCGACTCATGCCGATAACAATAGCAGCACCATCACCAGCAACAGCACCAATATCGGGAATGGCGCTGCGACGGCGACGTCAGGTCACGCTTCCAAGGCTCCGCCGAGAAGATCAGAGCTGCGCGCTCTGAACGCAGCAGCATGGCAAACGGGAGGGCTGGACGTCGACGGTACGCCTACGCATGCGCACATGTGCACGCTTGAGCGCTGTCTGTTGCTGCTCTGACAGGCGTGGGTCCATCCTGCACGCAGCCTTGGGTGCGCTCGACTCGTCGCTCAAGCGCAATACCGCCTTCATCAAGCGACTCCGGACCTCGCTGCAGGCGGCCGACTCTGTAGCGGCGCTCATCAAGGAAGTCAACGTCCTCAACCTCGGAAAGTACACGAGCGAGCTCGTTGCTGCGACCCTCGAAGGGTTGGCCCGGTGCAAGACCGGGACCGAGATCGCTGGAGCCGTCGAGGTAGGCCCGTCCAATGCGTTTCAGCAGCTCCCACCAGCAGCTAGACACAACGCTGATGAGTGACTGTATGCACGCTCAGGTCGTCTCCGCTCTGCATCAGCGCTTCCCCGAGCTCTTCTCGGTACCGCTCGTCAGCACGCTTCAGACCGCTCTGCAGGCTCCTTCAAAGGCCCAGCTCGCTGCACTTGCGCCAGACCAAAAGGACAAGGAAGAGGGTGCGCGCGTCCTCCGGCAGCGCGGGCTGCTGAGGATCTTTGCCGAACTCGAACTCGCTGGGATCGTCAGAGCTTCGGGCGATGCAACCAAGAAGGGTGGACCCTCAACTGGAGAAGCTACCTTCAGCATATTCAAGGATCTGGTAGGCTGCACGCTTTGGTGGAAGCCGCTAGTGCCTCGGAGCACCGAAGGAGCTGACAGCCGCCTGCAACTTGCATGACCTTCCAGCTCACAGCAGACAAGGAGCTGCTCATCACCTCTGTACCGCTGGCGGTTGCCTTCACAAAGTATCTCGGAATAGCCTTTCTGCCTACTGCAGACACCAGCGCGGTACCGGAGGACTCTCCCGCTGGACCCACGCCGGCCGAGGCCGAGGCGCTCAAGCCTCGTGAAGGGGACGATGACCTCGTCCCGGCAGCCACAAAGGACAAAGTCCGCAGACTTCTCGTCGCGTACTACGATGCCCTCTCCCGGCGGGCGATCAAGGACCATACAGTCAGTGGTACCGAGATCCCCGGCATGACCACTGTACGCTAAATTCGCACTCCCATGTCGTATACAGCAACTGCTCGAAACCGACAGGAAGAACCACGATGCCTACATTCGCAGCGGCGAGATCTTTGAAGACCGGGCGCAGAACTATGAGAAGCTTGCCCGGTCTTGGGAGAAGCTGTGGGCGGGTGTGCAGTCTCTGTCCGAGTCGCTATCCGTGCCCCTGCCTACGCTACCACCGCTCGCAAACAGCAGCGTAATCACTGGCTTGGGTGCGGCATCGAGCAACCGAGCAAATGGGGAAGATGGTGGCATTGGTGGGCCGGGCAGCATTTGGGCAGACGAGGAGGAGAAGCGGTTCTACACCGACCTGATGGATCTTCGAGGCGAGGTCCCGGGTGCATTGCTCAAAGGCAGCCCTGAAGACGCCAAAGACTCGGCACCGGCCGCGGTCGATGCGGTCGCTGGAGATGCACCGGTCTCGGATGAAGCGCCTCAACAGGACGATGCTGAGTGCGCGGATCTTGTCTAATAGCGCCAGCGTACGATCTGCTGCTCTCCGCTGACTTGAGAACGACCGGCACAGCCCCTTGGCTGCCGCTGCTCTCGAACCGGACGACGGTCTAGCTCCAGCTCCGGCTGCCCAGCTTACCGCCCTCTTTGCGCGACTACCGGACCTAAGCAACTGCGAAGCTATAGACAAGGCAGCAGTCGAATTCACCTTTTTGAACTCGAAGCCTGCTCGAAGACGTCTTGTTAAGGTGTGCCTCTGCGCCGACAGCACTCCGCACGTTCAAGCGAGCTAAGAGCTGGCTCATATCTGCGCGCAGCTTGTCGTCGGCCTGCCGCGGAATCGTCAGGACCTCATCCCGTACTACAGCCGACTGGTGGCTACCCTCAGTCAGTACATGCCCGATATCGGTTCCGGCGCTGTGGCATTGGTAAGTCCGGGAGAGCTCGCACCTTGTGGAGCTATGCCTAATCAGAGCCTTCAATACGCCAGCTCGAAGACGAGTTCCGGTACTTTCAACGCAAGAAGGGTCAGGACTTATCCGAGTCTCGCTCAAAAAACATCCGCTTCCTGTCGGAGCTAGCCAAGTTCGGCATCACGCCTTCTCACTCGATCCTGCACGTTCTCAAAGTCTGTCTGGACGACTTCTCGGGCCCGAACTTGGACAACCTGTGCACGCTGCTTGAAACTTGCGGCCGCTTTCTTCTACGAAGCGAAGGCACGGGCGAGAAGATGGGCGTCATGCTTGAAACTGTGAAGCGCAAGAAGCAGGTCGCCAGTAACCTTGACCAGCGCCAGATCACCATGCTCGAGAACGCGTACTACCAGTGTGACCCGCCTGATCGGCCCCTGGCCGTACCGAAGGAGCGGACGCCCATGCAGCTGTACATCCGCTATCTCCTATACGACGTGCTTTCGAGACCCAATCTCGAGAAGGTCGTGCGTGCCTTGCGCATGATGCACTGGGAGGACCCGACTGTCGTCAGGAAGCTCTACAATGCCTTCACCAAGGTCTGGAAGGTCAAGTTCAGCAGCGTCTACCTGTTCGCGCTCCTGCTCTACGACCTCGCCCGCTACCGCTCCGAGTTTGCCATTGCCGTTGTCGACGGCGTGCTCGAGAACGTTACCGTCGGGATGGAGCATAACAATTTCAAGCATAATCAGCAGAGAGTGGCGACCGTCAAGTATGTGGGGGAGCTCTATACGTACCGGATGGTCGATGCCAAGGTCGTGTTGGATACCCTTTGGTCTCTCCTGACGTTCGGTCACGGTTAGTCTGGGCGCCATTTGCTTTTGGCGCACGATGCCGCTCAGCCATGCTGACTTGAAGTATTGACACGTTCACAAATGGCAGCCGATGGACGACCAACACCAGATACGACGTCACTACTCGATACACCCGAAGACTATTTCCGCATCCGCTTGGTCTGCACACTGCTCGACACATGCGGCGTCTACTTTGAGCGAGGCTTGCTGCGCAAGAAGATGGACAACTTCCTCGTCTTCTTCCAGATGTACATCAAGGTGAAGCGCCAGCCGCTTCCGATGGACATCGACTTTATGGTTTCGGACACCTTCGAAACGCTCAGACCCAAGCTCGTGCTGTTCGCCACCTTTGAGGAGGCCGCAATGGCCGTAGACGACATGTTTGCAAAAGCTAGCGTGCAGAGTGCGGCCATATCCTTGGTCGTCTGGCCATACGATCACCACTCCAGCCCCGCTGATCAATCGCATTGTTCTGCCCGCAGTTACCCCAGCTGAAGCGGTCCAGGAAGCAGAGGCCCAGGCCGAGCTCGACGACGATGAAGGTGAAGGTGAACGGGTGCGGCCAGATCACGAACACAGCGAAAGCGAGTCCGAACGTGGTGAAGGGGCAGATGAATCCGATGGCGAAAGCAGTTCCTCTTCGAGCGAATCGGAGTCTTCCTCTTCGAGCGAGGAGGAGCGCGAAGAAGGCAACAACGAGGAGGACGACTTTGAGCGCGAGCTCGCTAGGATGATGGCTGAAGTCGACCCGCGACGGTCCGCCGCTCCGAGCAAGTCAGCAATGACCGAAGCGCTTCCACCCACGCTCAAAAAGCAGCAGCAGCACCAGCAGCAAGCTGGTGTAGCCAGTGAAGGTGGTGAGGGCAGCGTCGCCAGTGATGGTCTCAAATTCACCTTACTCATGAAGAAGGGCAAAGCGAGAGGCGTCGACATTCCTCGCGAGTCCGCACTCGGTGTGCATACGCTCTCAAAGCAACAGCAGGACCGCGCAGAGCAGCAGCAGCTTAAGCGTCTCGTGCTCGACTACGAGCAGCGCGAGGATCAGGAGAGTCGAAAGTCATGGATCGACTCGGCTGGCAAGAGGGGCTTCCGCATCAAATTCGAGGGGTAGCTACAGCATATCGATGCGTCCGTCAGGGCACCGCACCTGTGCCGTCATCCACCTCTTGCGGCAGGCAGATGGCATCGGGAAGCCAGCATTGACTGCCGACTTGCGAGTTCAGGCTCGGGCCTCTTCACTGCCGAAGGTTCGCGAGCGAGTCTCTAGCCAATCGTGACACGATCATTACCCAGGCATCATCAAAGGCTACGGTGATACACAACTGCTGCAGAATGACGAAAAGAAGCCGACTGCAGGCGTGCACCGAGGGAAGCCAGGACAAAAGTACACCAGTGCGGTTCGACGGAAAGCCAATCACCGCAGTCTGCTACGAAGAGGTGTAGCAATGGGGGAGTCGAGCATCTCGTCCAGATTCAAGTAGCTGGCTGCGGTATTGATCATCTGTTGGTGCCAAGCACGCCTGAATAAGCACGAGTAGTCCAGCACGCTTCCCCGTCGGTCGGGTAGACCAGCCTAGCGAACGTACCGGTGACTCCGAAGAGAGCAAGGCTAGGCCATCGAGCGAACCTGAGCGTCGGCGAGCGATGCCGTCGAGTTTAGCCTCTAGCGTTCCGCCTTTGAGCAGTTGCTTCTCGAGACCGGCCGTTTTCTGCAAGACAGACCGTCTCAGCACTTCACGGGACCATCGATCGCGCTGGCTTGCTCACCTTTCGCTCGTCCGCAAGCTGCGCCAGAGCATCTTGCTGTAGAGCCCGAGCGCGATCTAGGCTGTTCTGCAGATGTAGAAGCTTGTCCGACCACTCGCGTGCTGCAAGGCGCCGCTCTGACTTGAGCGCCGTTGTGTGGTCCTCGTTCGCCAAAATGGTGCGATACTCGCGACATTGCTAACATCGGGCGAAACACGGACGATGGCCGTCAGCCATGCACCTCCTAGCTTCCGGGGCGAGCGAGCAGGCTACCTTTTCAAGATCATCGTTGCGCTGACGAAGAGCTTGCAGAGCTGTATCGGACGAAGCAATTTCGCCACGCTGCGCCGCTTGCCCCTGGCCGGCAGCACTTGCCAGTTCCGCCCGCAGGGACGCAATCTCGTCTCTCTGACGCTCGTTACTTTCTTCGAGCTCGCCGATCTTGTCTTGCGCATCGAGCAGCTGTTCTTGCAGCTGTTTGTACGGGATCGAGCGGGATTCAGCCCTTGCAGCTCAGAAGAAGTCTGTAGCATCAGCCGCAACTTACAAACGGCAGCTCGGCGGCAGAGACAGGCTTGACTGGGCTAACTGGCCGCGGTGCTTCGTCGCTCTTCTTTGCGTCGAGATTGCCAGCGTTGACAATGTAGCCAAGCAGCTTGGCGCGGTCCTCGCGCGCTTTCGCAACATCCGGATTCTTGCCGTCTTTGCCGGAAGCTGCGCCTGCGAAGGCTCGATCGGCACGAGCTGCGTCTCCAGGGCCGTCTGAGCCATTACTGCGCCGTGGCGTCGCTGGGACAGATTGCGAGACCTCAAGCTGGGCGATGTAGGCCGTCATCTCGGCAATCTGCGACAGCGAGTCGATCCACGGGCCACGTCAGCAAAACTGCGCAAGTAGAGGTCCAGCTACCAGCACAAGCATCAACAGTGTGCAAAGCTCACCGTCTGCTCGTAGCGGTAGATGAGCGCTCGGTCCCCGATGACTTCGTTCCGCTCAGCGTGGAGCGTGACCTTCTTGACGCGCTGCGCGAACTTGAGTGTCGAGGTGCTCTCGGCAACAGCAACCGGCGACGGATTGATGGTGCAGATGACGGCGACACGCGCTTCGCCAGAGAGCGAGGGCTGCAGGATCTGCGTGAGCTTCGAGTCACGGTAGGGGACATGGGCGCTGTGGACCACGCCCCGATGGTCTCAGCCGGTGTCTTCATCAGATCTGAGCCGAGAATGGACAGGCATGCTCACCGTGTCTTGTCCTCTGTCAGCGCAGCGATGACCTTTTCGAGGGTAAGCAAGGACTTGTTGATGAAGGCGCCCTCGACCCGCCGGTCCGCCTGGCTGGTAGCCTTCTCGCTCCCCGCGAGATCAATAAGGGACAGACGTGATGTGACTACTGCTCTGTCGTCAGCTGGCAAGGCGCCAGGCCGGGCGAAAGACGGTGTCTGCGGCCGGCTTAGGGCCGAGGATCGCTTGAGGTGTGCAGGATTGGCATGGTCCACGTCTCGGGATTCGATAACCTGCATGTTCGGAGGTTCACGAGACAGCCACCATAGTCAGAGGCATGTAGTACTCGGTTTTTCAGCTTGGAGGTTGCGCACCATCTGGAAGACTGTGTGGCTCCGCGAGCTCCGGGCATTATAGTCTGTCTGGCCGGTGTGCCGGTTGTTCTCTCCACGCTCGAGGAGCTGCGCGACATGCTGCTCGTTCGTGACGACCTCTTCACGCAGTGGCGAGACAAAGAAACGCTTCTTTTCGTCCTGGCGGACTTTCACCTGCCCGGCCGTCTCGGGTGCCAGGAGGTCTTTGAGCTGCTCGTTGTAGATTTCGATGTACGACGCTCGGAGCAGGAACTCCTTGTTGGGATGCTGAGGAACAAGCATGGTCAAGTACTGCGATTCAGTGTGCAGGCTTCACTACGCCAATGGGCAACCTGCCTCACCGAGCGGATGTACGCAAAGATGTCCGATACGGCTTGCGGGATGATGCCTGGGTTGGCTGGAGTGCCGCTCAATGTGAATGTCTTTCCAGATGCAGTCTGTCCATAGGCGAAGATGACTGCGTCGAACCCGTTCATGGATGAGCTGTGTGCATAGGGGAGGGGTGTCAGCGCGTAACAGGCGCGTCATCGACACGGCCCGTGTGCAAGGACACACTGGATCAGGTTCTTGGCTGCCTGCTCATACACATTCGTATTGCCCGATCCGGTTACGACGGCGTCTAGGTAATTTGCGAAATGCGAGTCAGCCAGCGCGGGCGGAGTGCAAAAGAACCTCAATCGAGGCAACTGACCGAATCGATACTCCTGCCCGGAACCATCTCCTAGCCTGACGGACCCTTCGTCCGTATCCATGCGCCACGCCTCCTCGAGGTGGGCCGGGTTGACGACCTGCACCGTGTGGCTGACGGCGGGCGGGCGGACCCTGACGCAGACAAGGACGCTCTCGCTCTTTGGAACTGCGGGCATGGTCGTTCCAATGGACGTGTCCGAGTCCACACGGTGCTTGAGCGACAGGCCGCCCATACCTCCGGCGAGCAGCTCGGAGGCGTGCTCGTCCTGCCCGAAAGTGGCGGCGCTGACGAACGACGAGGTTGGGAAGTCGTCCATGCGGGAGGCGGGGCGAGAGTAATCGCCGCCTGCCCTGCTAGCTGGCCGAGAGACTTGAGCAGGCATAGGTGGCGCTGCGCGGGAGTTGCTGCGTGGACGCTTGTAGGCGGTTGATGCGCCCGGCGTCTCTGGAGCGCGCAGCGGACCCGTCACGGAGCGCATACCATGAGTCATGGAAGACGGGGCTGGGTCGGCCCTCTCTGCGCCATTGACGAGGCCGAGGCGTTTCTTTGGCGCTGAGCCTGATGTCACTCTAGCTTTTACGCGCAGGTCGCTCGCAGAGACGGCATGAGACATGGCCGAGCCTGGACGCGGTGGCTGCATCTGTTCCTGAGCTTCCGGAGAAGCAGGACGGGCCATGGTGCGCGTGTATCGCTTGCTGGACAGCATCGAGGGTCCTGGTGGGGGTCTCCCGAGCTTTCCCGCCACGCCCGCGTACTTGCTCGACGTGGGCAGGCCACTGCCATTGCCATTCCCGTTGCCGCTGACCGACCCGGCGTCCGAGTTGCTCGCTGCGCTACTGAGCAAGGGCGAATTGGGTGTCCTGAAGGACGAGCGGATGGGATAGTTTGCGGGACTGGCCGCGTCGATGTTCTCGCCATCGCTGTCACCGGCGGCGGCTGCTGTCTGGGTCCAGTCTGACAGGTTGGATGCGGTCAACGGGGCGACGCGAGCAGCCGCTCCCCCGCCCAGCATTGCTTTCGACACTGCTGTGGGTGTCATGGATCCTTTCAGCAAGGAAGGATGGTGCATCGACGGCGCTCTCGGTGTCTGTGCCGCGCTCCCGCTGCCAGTCGTCGTCGCAGTGCTGCTGTCCTTGGCCGAGCGTCGGACGGGCATGAACGGCGATCTGGGCAGTCCACCACTGGCCGCGCCCACGGACGTTGCCGACAGCGACGAAGCGTCATTCTCGTCCATCCTGCCAATGAGTGAGTATACGTCGTCCTGGACGCAGAGGAAGGAGGACGAGAGCTGCTGCTCCTGGTGCGACCTCCCTCCCTCCCTCCCCCCCGAAACAACAATCCGCTGTGGGTCACGTGACACCGCCTGAGTGGGGGGCTCTCATGAGGAGGACGCGTTCGCAGGTCCTTCCTTCCTTCCTTCCTTCCTTCCTTCCTTCCTTCCTCACTCCTTCCTTCCTTCCTCACTCCTTGCTTATTGCACAGCATCTTCCTTCTTGCTTTCAACTTCCTTCCATGTCGCCATAGCCTTCCTTGCCAGCCAGCCAGCAGCCAGATGGCCGTCCTGTTCAGCGACGTCGTCCGCCTCCTCCAGCACACCGCGTCGATAAAGGCAAAGCAGAGGAACGGCCAGACCGGCAGCAAAGAGCAACCCACACCCATCGAGATATTCCGACGATGGATATTCTGCCTCGAAGGCGTCACCCCTCGTCAAGGCCTGCTCGTCTTTCGCCTCATCTTCCCAGAGCACGAGGTCAGGAGACGATACGGCCTCGGCGAGACCCTCCTCGCCAGGGAGCTCCACAGGGCGCTCAACCTAGGCTCGTCCCGCGCGCTTGGTTGCTGGATGGGCGCACCGCCCTCGTCAAACCTCATGGGAACCTCCCGAATGCACGAAGAGATGGATCCGCTGCACCAAAAATCGGGATGCTTTGGCAGTTTCGTCGAAGCCTGTCTGGCGCCCCGTCGACGCGATAGGTGCCTGGACACGTCCGCCAGTCATACCTTGGAGCGCTTGGATACGCTGCTGGATGAGCTCGCATCACAATGCGACTTTAGTTGCGATGAGGTCCGTGCGCTGCGGACTCGACTAGCAGGCAGCAAAGGCCGGCCGCGTGCTCAATCCGACGTCCTTCACGACCTGTTCGAGCCGCTCTCGGCGATAGAGGCAGGCTACCTCTCGCAGATCATCTTGCGAGACCTCTCGCCCCTGCTCTATCCGCTACCTTCGGCCACGGTCGAATCCGCCCTGAATCGGTACAACGCAAACGCGTACCAGACCTTCGAGCTGGTCGAAGCCCTAAGCGAATGGAACTGGATCTTGCCCGCGGTGTATCGATATAGGGCAGACTTGGACAGGGCTTTTTTGGTCTTGGAGCAGGAGAATGTGCTGCATCGTGCGTGCGATGCGAGTATACGAGTCGGCTCGGGTTGTACAGCTTGGCTAACCATCTGTGCCTATTACAGGTGACGCGTATACCCAGAGCGAACGGCGGGATCTGCTTAGGCGCGTTGCCGCACCACAGATTGGGACCCGCATTGAGGTGAGTCTCTGGCCTCCGAGCTAATGCGCTCCGCAGAGGAAACGTCTGACAGGGTTCTCGCCCAACGCCCGCCGGACGCTTAAAATGCCTAGATCCCAAAAGCAGACAAAGGGCGCTCCTGTCGTGCCGTCGCCGATATTTGTCACGGTGCGACTCCCTCCGGCAGGGTCTACCTCGAGACCAAGTACGATGGCGAGCGCATGCAGATTCACGTCGATGTTTCGCGCCCTGCCTCGGAAGGCGCCGTCACGATATTCAGCAAAAGCAAGCGCGACTCGACATGGGATCGGATCGGGACGCATCCGTATGTCGGCATGCGTAGCTTTCCATCCTGCCCATACGACACGGCTGACCCGTGTGCCGTGTCGAGCAGAGTTATTCTGGCAGCTCTCGGCTTGCCTTTCGCCCTTGCTCCGACTGCGCCTCCCTCCGCTCACCTACTTCGCCGGACAGAGGAAGCTGTCAGCGATACAACTGGTTTCCCCTGCCATCGCCAGATCCACACAGTCGTCTTGGAGGCGGAGATGGTGGCGTACAATGAGGAGAACGAGACCATCGACGAATTCGCATTCATTCCCGAGTGCGCGCAGGCGGTCTTGGGACGACCTCCTGCTTGCGGCCGTCAACCAGCGTGAGCTAGGCCTTACGTCCCTGAAGCCTGACATCTGATGCAGTATATCGCTGATCCGGCCAGATTACAGACCAACGGACATGCTCGACTCGAGCCAGACTACAGAATCGCAGCGCTCGGCCGCCCTGGGTGACAACTACGTGCCAGCGCGCCACCTCGCGCTCGTCTTCTACGATGTTCTTCTGCTTGATGGGCAGAGTCTCGTGTTTGACACGTATGAGCAGCGCCGAGCTGTCCTGGAATCGCTCATCCGGCCTGTCGAAGGCTATGTACGTGTCGCTTCCGATAGTCCCGCGGCCGCTACAGACGACCGGGGCTGCAGCTGACGTTCGCTAGTCCAGGTCGTGCTGGCACAGCGGACTTGTCTCGATTTCGCAGCCTTGGGCTACCGGGAGGGCTATCAGGTGAGTCGGCCATATCACAGTCTGGCTAACAACCAACCTGACATACCCGTACTCCTACAGCGTCTCGTCCGGACTTTTGCAAAATGCATAGTCGACCGGCAAGGTGCGATTCTGTCGACCAGACGACACATCTCGCCTTACAGCTGATGCGACATGCTTTCTCTTCCATCAGAGGGCCTGATGATCAAGCCGGCTTCGTCAATGTACAATGACACTAAGCGGGGACAACGGTGGATCAAGCTGAAACGAGGTAGGCCTGCACCTGCCGCATCATTGAGATTTGGGCTGATCGACCGCTGTCACCGTTTCGCGGCTCAGACTACATCCCGGGTCTCGGTGACACCGCATCCTTTTGCATTGTCGGAGCTTCTTGGGATAAGGAGAGAGGTCGCGAACTGCGCGGTAAGTGCCATAGGCGACTTGCCCGTCCGCGTGCGGCCAGTGCTAAAGCATGCTCGGTCTATGCCGGATAGTGCCGACCTCATGCTTCACGGCGTTCCACGTAGGCGTACTGCAGAATGCCCATGAACTTGACAATGGAACAGCCGACAGGCCCTCATATCTCGTCCTATTCTCGGTCTCGTACCTGGCAAGTCGGGACATGCTGGTGCAGGCCAACAATCGCGTCATCGAGCGGGGCGGTGTGGACAAGCAAAGCTGGGTAAGCTCCGAAACGACGGGTGCGGGTGCGATACCCCCACTGAGCACGTCTTCTGTGTGCCTCCCTAGATGTCCCGACTGCGCAAGAGCTGGTCCTTCGACATGTCCATTTCAGACGCCTGCAAGGGCATGTCGTTCGTGCTCACCTCGCCGCTTGTCTTCGAGCTCTACGGTGCCGGATTCACGCGGTCTCGCGGTAGTGCATATTACGAGCTGCGCTTCCCACGCGTTTCAGCCATCCACCACACCCGCTTGCCGAGCGAGGCAGTCGCACTCGACGAGCTGCAGGCTATGGGGCGGGACGCAAGCCACACGACAGACTCGGAGGCGGAGGAGACAGTGGACGACCTATGGAGCCGCTACTCGTCCGTCTCTGGCGAGAGCGGGACCGACACTGATGGGGAGAGCCTTGGCAGCGCAGGGCTTCACCGTGTGAACCAGAGAGACGGACAGGGGTGGCGCGCCAAGCAGGAGCAGGAGTGGGTGGAGAAGCTCCTGAGGGCCGATGCGCCAAAGAAGGGCAGAAACGGCGGCAGTAGTCGGAAACGAAGATACAGCTGCTCGGTCCCGATGGCTGCTTCGATCATCGAGCCTGGTCGTAGGGTACGAGCAGATCCACCTCTGCAAATCAAGGATGTAGCGCATCAAGCGTCTACTCCTTTGCTGCCGCCAGCGTTGATCTCGCTGGACAGAGCAGCGGAAGAAGTAGCCGCATCCAAGCGTGTCGGATCTCCCGCACGGACCCTGGCCGGATCAGCTTTGCGCCCACGTACTCCTCGACCTGGCTTGTCCGCGCAGGGCTTGCTCGCAGGTGATGTGACGGTCACGTCTCCCCTCGCTCGCCAGCGCTCGCTCATCGTGCCTGGCAGGCGGTCATCCTCTTTCGTGGAGTTCTCTATGCTCGTTCCCACCTCTTCCACGTCTTCAAGCCCACGTACAGCATCTAGCAAGTACCTTTGGACCGTCTATCCTAAGCACGAGGGTGTGCGGATGGACCGCCTGGCTTACGAAGGTGGCGTCAATTGGATCGGCACTCTGCTTCGGCGAGCCGGATATACGCGGAAGGAGGAAGGCGTCGACGGACTTCGAGAGACGACTTACTGCTGCAAGGGATGGACCGAGGCCATCGTAGTTACGGCCTCGGCCCATGCGTCTGCCCTGGCGGCACGCCTTCGGAGAGAGTACGTTGCGGCGAGCTCGGCCGCGCCACTTCCCATCGTCATAGTGGATTCGAGAGGCCTTCACGGACTGAATGAGTGCCTGAGAATATCGACAGATGTGCATAGCACATATCGTATTACCATTTGAACGCGCAGTGCGCAAATGTAGCATAGCAAGCCTTGAGCAAACAGTGTCTTCATTACCGTGCGCGCGTACTGCACACGGGCACACACGGACTTCTGCCGTCTAGACTCTACCGCATATATTTCTACCCAGCAGCTGACATACCAACTTCCGGTTGCCCTCGAGCAACCTTACCCTCTACTCGCAGTACACCGACTGCCCTTTTATCACTCGCATCTCGCGAGACGTTCACCTGTCCCAAAGACGCAGGATCTTCTGGAAGGTGGTCTTGGGCTTCTCCTCCTCGGCCGGGATGTCAACCTTCCTGCCAGCGGTGTCAGTATTGGTGATTGAATTCTGCTGGTCGCCCAGGTAGTAGTTGGTCTGTAAGCAGCGTACGATGAGTCAGCCTCGGTACATTTGTATGGCTTGTGCGGGCAGCTAATACGGACCTGGAAGCAAGCAGCGATGAGGGGCACGAAAGAGATGCCGAGAGCACCCTTGAAGAGAACACCGATGACTTCCTGGTAGGCACGGATGGCACCATCACGCTCTGGTGTGCCGATGGCGTACTCCTTGATGGCAATGATGTTGCCGTACCAGAGCGTGATGGTGGCATCATCGATGGTCGTTGGGACGTAGCGGCGGAGTGCCTCTGGGAGATTGGCCTGCCAGTGGGCGGCAGAGACGGCCGAGCCAACACCGGCACCAATGGCAGTCCAGAGGCCGAGGAGGGAGATGACGAGGGCGACATCCTGGTGAGGGACAGAAGCCTGGACGGCAATCTGGCTGGCAACGACGGACATGGCGCCACCAGCACCGACGAGGAACTGCGCAACGATAAGGCGGCCCTTCTGGTTTGTGCCGACGTTGCAGAAGACTCCCATTCCGATGATCTTGACTGCCAGTCCAGCAATCTGCCAGATCTTGTAGCGGTGCGTGTAGCGGTAGACCAGGCCGGCGACGACGCCGAAGGAGCACAGGCCCATGGTGAGCACGTTGTTGTAGTCTGCGCCAGGAGCGAGCCGATGTCAGCTGTGCAGCGGAGAAGTGCAAGGAGCCTCTGCATGCTCACAATTCTGGGTCCTGTCGTTGAAGTCGGTCTGCATCGTGGCGGTCGAGGAAGGAGACGGAGGGCGCACCATCTTAGTTTGTACATATTTAATCTTAGTTGACTTCGGCTACGTACGATGATGTAAGTGTAGCTGTAGACGTATGTCAGGTTCTGGCAGGATAGGGTGCGAGACGTCAGATTTCCACGCTACGAACAAAAGGACTGCTTGACAAGCCAGGCTCCTCACCATGTAGCCAGCAACCATGTAGATCCAGTTGATGATGATGCCCATGATGAAAGTCCTGTTCTTGAACAGTCGCTTTGGCGCCGTAGGGTACTTGGCGTAGAAGATCTCCCACCCCGCGTACATCATCAAGCACACGGCTCCGACTGTAAATGTGCGATATCAGCGCAGCTCGCGTCGACCTCACCACCGAGTAAGCCTGCCCCGACGTACCGACAAACATGGCAATGAGCGAGCGGTTGGCGTAGCCGTGGTCCGCCCCGCCGGCCAGCGAGAATGGAAGCAGAAGGAGGGACCAGCCGAAAGCGAGGAGTAGGAGACCGACAGTGTCCATCTCGTGAAAGATCTGGACAGCGCGGGTCTTGATGGGCGCCTTGGGAGCGTTCATCTTTTCGCTGGCCATCTGAGCGGCCTTCTCGTCGCCGACCTGCGCGTTGGCCTGGATCTCCTCGATGTAGCCCTGCTTCCTGGCCTTGCGCTCGAGAGACAGAATGACCCAGATGGCGGGACCCATGATGACGGGCATGATTATGCAGTACATGCCGTAGCCCCATCGCCCTGATCAGACAGTGAAGATGTACACGGAAGAGGATCAGCAAGACGCCGTGAGGAAATGACGAATCTTGCGTCGACCCACAATTCTTGTCGGTGCCGAGCGCCTCAGCAATGCTCGAGGTATACCAGACCGTGGCCAGGTACGGTGTTGAGAGGAGGCCAAGTCCCATACCTCTGCAGAGGGAGTACGACGTCAGTTCCTGCCCCTAATCAGCAGACTGTCATCGAAATGCTCACCTCCACTTGAGAGGAAGCAAGTCGGCGCAAAGGATGGCGTTCATGAGAGACACGGTGGCTCCACCGATACTCTGTAGAACGTTGCCAATGATGTAGGCTGACAGGTTGGGGGAAGCGGCGATGATGACAAAGCCGACGACATAGCAAGCTAGGCCAACAGCATAGACTTGACCACGTCCAAAGACGTCGGCGAAGCGGGCGAGGACTGTGCAACGAGGACAAGGTCAACACGGTGCCATTGGGGGTCAGCAGTGAAGATACTGACAAGGCGTGCAGACGGAAGAGATGATTCCGGTAGCGATGTTGAGGGCTGCGAGACCCCCAGAGTGCTCGCCGAAGTCGCTTGTAGCCCAGATAGCGTAAGAGTAGGTCGTGCTTCCCTCCATCGAGTACTGCGGGAAGCATGCCGCTTTGTGAGCAGCAAACGGGTGTGATGAGGAGAGACGACGGTACTCACGACCCAGTTGCATGCGTAGACAGCCAGAGCGATACCTATCAGGTACTTGCGCCCTGCCTTGCCCTGGGTCACTCGAGCGACTGCCTCCATCTTGGAGACACCGACAGTCTGCTTGATGGAGCCAACCTCGGAGCCCAGATCCTGGTAGTGAAGGTCGTGCTGGGCATCGCTGTTGCCGTTTGACGTGTGCGTCGATTTCTTGTCGTCGTTGTGGTGGTCCAGGGGGACCTGCTGCATTGCGCTCATGCTGGGCTATCTAATCTGATGAGATGAGATGGGATCAGATGAAATAAGGGCAAGTGTGCGGGCCAGAGTCGGCAATGCGGCGAGTCGAGGGGGAAAAAGGACAGAGGTGTGGAGGCTCTAACGAGGTGTGTCGCAATGCGCAGCAGCAGGAAGATCAGAGAAGCAGAGATGAGATGGCCTCTCCAAAATTCTGAAGAGACTTGCAGGGCAGGGGCGCTCGTCCCCGCCCGCCCCAAGAGAATTGCCGACGTGGGCCTGGGCTGGCGCAGTTTTTTATCTGATCCCCGATCACCTTTTGAGAGAGATCTGGGCAGCGGCATCTTGCGCACTGATTGGCAGGAAAGTCAGAGCGGGTGATCCGAGATTGTCCGAGCGCACAATCTGATTTGATCCGGGCGACTCGGCCGGTCTCTGCTTGCAATTGCTCGCTCTTCCCCGGCTCGGCCTTCTCACTTCTCACTTGAGAGCGCAGGCTGTCCGGCTGCCTGACAAATGCTCGAACCATCACACGAGCCTTTGCATGTGCAAGGCTTTGGGTCCAGAAGGTGTCAGAGTCGGATGTGTCCTCCGGTGCGCTCGACCGCTTGTCCGAGCTCGTTCAAAGCGAGGCAGGTCAGCACTATAGTGCCAGTGCAGCTGAGAGGGAACCGCCGTTCTCACCTCCGTACCACTACGGGACGATTCGTCTGTTGCATTCGCATGAGCTTGCGTCCAGAATTACCATGACGACGCCTCTGCCAGCGGTGACTGTCGGATTTGTCATGCCAGTCGGGCAGATCAGCGGTGGAATCCCCGTGGGAATTCACGAGACGCGTCGCACATGCAATGGCTGCGCGCAAGATACATAGGGCCTGTATGGGTCAGTTGCGACTTTCTGTGAGACTGCTGCAATGCCGATCCCTGAGAGTCCGGAGAGCGTCTCGCGCCGACGGTCCACCTGGTTGCGTCAGGTCAACAGCCTCACGAATGTCAATGGCAACCCGTCGCAAAACTGCTGGCCGGAAGGCAGCAGCATCGACCACTGCATCTGGCGAGAGGGCTCCCGCTGCTGCGGCGATGCAGCTCGACCCATACCCAGACAGTCGAGCCGAGCGGGGCGAGGAGCCCGGCGGCCACGAGGATGAGTCCGAGGACGGCGTCGACAGCGACGGCATGGCAGCTCCGACTGGAGCAGCGGCAGCCAGCAAGCCTCGACGGCCAGGTGGACAAGGTCGACGCAAGATTCCCATCGGTGCGCCTGTGTCGCTGCGACTGCCCGAAGAGGGAGACCGAGCATCCAGCAGGTCCGAGACTGTACTGACGCGAAATCGTGACCGCGCGACCCCCAGAATACGTCACGGACAAGGGCAAGCGCGCAGTCACCTTCAGCAAGCGCCGAGCTGGCCTCTTCACCAAAGTAAGTGCTTGGTTTCTCCTTACTCGCAGCCATGTCACGGCCCAACCTGGCTGACGCGACTCGCGCTTGCTGCGACGCGGGCAGGCTCGAGAACTATCCGTGCTCACCGGAACGGCGCTGCTCCTGCTCGTCGTGAGCGAGAGCGGCGTCGTGTATACGTACACTACTGAAGCCTGTGAGGTTAACCGGCAAGGCTTGGCCTCTCGCCCCGTACTGACAGCCTTCTTGCGGCTGCCGTCCTGGCGTGTGCCAGTTGAACCCATGGTCACGCAGCCCAGCGGGAAGAACATGATTGCTGCTTGTCTGGTTCGTCCATGTGGCGCTCTCTACGTGCACGGGCATGCTGACACGGCACCATTGCTTCTGTGCAGAACGGTACCGTCAAAGTCGAGCCCGCCCCGCCGATACCGCGAGCCTCGAAGCGGGGAGGCAACGTCATCCTCCGCGATGCCTTTAGCAAGCCCGAAGATATCAATCCGATGCCGCTCGTCTCGGCCTCTGCATCAAACGAGGTCCCGACCGTCTCTGCCTGGCGTGGCCTCAGCGCGCAGGGCGTCAGATCAGACTCTTCGTCGCCCGACACAACCTCCGTCTTCGAGCATTCGGGATACGGCTATGCCCTTGACCCGAGCTTCCTCCAAGCGGGGCCTTCTACAGATCCAAACGCAGACGGAGCCAGGCCAGGGGTCGCACAGGCTTCTGAGACGTCGGCGGTGCCAGGAAGAGGCGTCGCATCGCCCATTCGTGGCGCATGGACCACCTCCATCCCCATTGCTACGGACGACGTTTCGGAGGACGAATGCGAGCGGCGGCTTCGCCGCCTGCGACGGAGTCTGAGCATTGAGCGGCGCTTCGAGAACAGCGATGCGTTTGGGAACGCCCTGCCGCCTTTGCCCGTGCCCGTGCCCGTGTCCCTGCCGCAGGCGCTCCCTCCGCTGCCGGAGCCGCGGGCAGGATACGATCACACTGTAGGACCCGGTGCTGGAGCAGATGCGGGCCCGAGTCAATGGCGAGCTGTGCACGACCGCTTCGCTTCGCATAACGCGGGCGAGAGGGTGGGCTATGCACACACGGTCGATTCGTGGGAGCGGTAGGTCACTCCTACATAGCTGTTGCACCGGCGATCGGGCGATGATTGGACAAGGATTGCTGATCTTTGTTCTCTACGATCACCGCGTCGCATGCGCTGCGCTAGGTTCAACCGGCTCAATCCAATTCGCAGCGGGGAGCCATCTACGTCGACAACAAGACGCACGGGAGGGCAGAGTCTGTCCCTTCCTGCGCTCGATGATTTCGCCTCCCATCCGCTGTGATCTGGGCGCAAGGTATCTCTCCACACGTCGAACCAACCGAGTGGTCACAATTTCTGAGCACGCGGGCGCCGTTATTCAATCGTACATGCCGGGCTCACGGCTCAACGCGGCCATATGCTGGCCCGGCGGTGGCAGCCGTTGCACCGGCGATGTATGAATCGTCGAGCGCGGCCTAACATCGACTGACCCGATACTACCTCTAGCCGTGGATCTGCACAAGCCGGACGCACAGGGCGATCATGAGCGGCGGCGACCATTGAATCAGACAAGATGCGATACGGACGTACCAGCGCAGCGAGCTTTGTCCATTCTGCGAGTGCGCGGATGTACGCGTCCTCGCCGGCGTCGACCTCTGTGTCTGGGTTCCAGACTGTGAATGCCTTGAACTCTGCAATGGGCTGCAGGAGACGCTCCGTGATGGCCTCTCCGCGGTGCCCCCCAGAGACACCGTCGTCGTTGTCATCAACTGCGGGTGCGGCGAAGGGTTTGGGCGTGGCGATGTTGAGCACGAGCGGCTTGCTGTGGCCTGCCGGGGTGCAAGGAAGGGAGATGGGCGCGGAGGAGGAAGTTGAAGGAGGCGGCGTACTGGCGCGAGGCATAGATGCCGATAGGTTCTGCTCCGTGTTGTCCTGCTCTTCAATCGCATCTTCAAGCTTGACGGGCTCGTCCGCCTTGTCCTTTGCTGCACCCTTTGCGCTGCCTACATCCTGCTTGGTCGGGCTTCCTGGCGGCGGGACAGCAGTGACATCTCCGCTCTCCTCTGAGTGCGTCGCAGCAAGCATTGCCGTGCCTCCTTTGCCCTCGTCGTCGACGAGCATGGGCAGCCCATGGACTGGCAAGGCATCGAGCTCGAGCGGTTCGTCGACGGGCTGCTCGACCTTCTTGACGGGACTGAGGTCAGGACTCATGTCGAATGTCTCCCTCTTTTTCTTGACCTTTTGCTTCTTCACCTGCTGCTTCTGGGTTGCACCTGCGCTACTTGTGACGGTACCGTCGAGCTTGAGTCGTTTCGCTGGAGGCGCGCCTGCGCCTGCGTCCGCAGCGGAAGCGGAAGCGGCCGCCTGCTTGCGGGGAGAGCGCCTCGGGCTGTCTGGGCCGTAGACGGGGTCTGCGATGTGAGCATGCGTGCCGGGCCGCGGTGTTTGTGCCTGGCGCTGCTGCTGCTGCTGCTGCTGCTGTGATGGCAGACTCGAGATGGTCGGGCCGTTGCTCTTCCAGACCTGGCCCGCGTAGCCGTGCGGGAGGCGGATCTCGGAGCCCAGCAGCATCCTCCCCCGGAAGTAGGCGCGCTGAAGGGGTGCAGCGGTGCCATTATGTGTGGCTTGGGAGAGAGAGGCGTGCTCTGTGAGCGCAAAGTAGCCTTTTATGCGGGCTGGCCCAGAGTACTGCACGCGGAAGGGCAGGAGGTGGAGCGACGTGACGGTGTCGACGTTGGTGCTGCTGGATGGCAGGCGGATCGACGTGGGCAGAGTTGCAGCGGATGTCATGCTGCTTCTGTTTCGTTACTGTATTGGGGAGTGGTGGTGGTGACGACGACAAGCTGCGACGCGTGTCGCGCTCTGCCCGTCTCTGCCCCTTGCCCCCCTGTTTTGATCGACCCCTCCCCGCGCTCCCTGCGTACTGTACTGTAGGTCGCTTTCCCGGCTCTTCCCTCTGTCTGTCGAATTGAAGCAGCAGAGGCGCATGGCAGCAGCGACAGCGACAGCATCGATATAGTGACCATGGCCGCCGCCGCCGCAGACTATCCCTCCCCGAGAGAGTCGCGGTTCGGTCGACTCGTCAGCAAGCTCAACAGCGGGCTGTCCCCTGCGCCGTCTCCCACTCACGCGACCCCATCAACCCAGAGCCGCTCTCCTTCTCCAGCAGCAGCAGCAGCATACGACAGCGCGCAGCAGGACATGCATCATGACAATCCCAGCACACCTGTCCGCTATGTCGCAGCAGGTGGCAGCCTCAGCCGAGCAGCAGGAGCAGGGGCAGTAGCAGTAGCCAACAGCCCAGCACTGTCAGACATTGACGACATCCCCGTCCGCCCACCAGTGTTCGAGAGCAGGTTCATGCGGGAGCTGGAGCTGCACAATGCCGCCACAGCCACGGTGACAGAGGGCACCACGGTGGCATCGACATCAGCGAGCAGGCTGTCTCCCCGCCCTCCCTTGGCCGTGTCGTACTCGTCCCCCGCCGCAGTCTCGTCGTCGGCTGCCCGCTCGAGCTCGCCCCAGTACCTCGGCTCGCCTACCGCGGCCAGCTTTGGGACATCGCCCGTCAGCGCACCAGGATCAGCTAGTGGAAGCCTCAAGAGCCGTCTGGTGCGCGTTGCATCCTCCTCCTCGCTCTTCAGCGCCGCCTCGAGCAGATTCACCTCCTCCGCTGCCGCCGCCGCTATTGACAACAACAATTTAAGCCAAAGTCACGTGGCATCACCCGGAGGAGGAGGAGCGGGACCCTCTTCATCGTCGCAGCAGCAGCACACGCACCGCAAGACCACCTCTCTGCTCACCGGATCTGCGGATGGCACTCCGTCGCCGCGCGCCCGCCTCGCAGCCTCCTTGGCCAGACCGGGCCCAGGGCAGGCTCTGCACAGGCATCACTACAGCGAGGATGTCAGGCATCTCCACCGGCATGCGCACACCGAGGACGCCGAGAACAGCTCGCCCCGGTCCAGACACGCTACAGCACCCGGGAGCGCAGTCGCAGGCATCCTCGGCATTAAGGACGGCAACGCAAATCACTCAACAACCTCGCTGGGACAAACGTCGGCGAATGGAGGCAGCGGGAACGACCGGTGGCAGAAGAGCAAGGACACCCTCTTCTCGGGCCTCGGCAGTCTCGGACGCAAGAGGAGCATGGACGGCCTCAGTGCCCTCTCGAGCACGTCAGTCGACATCATCCCAGAGGAGGAGCCAGGCCCTGCCGCTAGAATCGCAACTTCGGATGCTAGCAACCCACGGGAAGCCGTTCGGCACACGGATCCCGCAGAGGCGAGATATTCGACTGCCTCCACTTCGACAGCCTCGACGCGCACCTCGCAGTCGCACTCCGACGAGTCGCGTCCGCCTACCCAGAGCCGGCCGGGAATGAGCGCACGCGTCCTCTCGTCCGAGTCAATCGACACTACCATGGACGGCCCCAGCACCTCATCCCGATACGCAAATCTCAAGTCCACACCCGGGTTCCCCCGTGTGCCCACATCCTCTTCGGCGCTACATGCCACGGCCTCCACCGCGGGTACGGCCGGGCAGACGGGCATATCCTCTGGTCTCTCCGAATCGAGCAAGCGCTTCCGCTCAGCCTTCCGTCTCAACAAGAGCAGGAGCGGCGCGCCGATACTCGGCGGCGGCGCAGCGGGTCCCGGGTCTCGCGCGGATGGCGAGGCACCAAACACGGGCGGCCTGAGCGTCCGGAGGGCAATGCGCGTCCCGCTCAGCCAGCAGCTGCAGGAGCAGCAGAGGCAGCAGCAACAGCAGGAAGAGGACGAAGATGCGGCGACTGGGCAGGGACGCGACACCAGTGAGTTCAACCCGTGGTCGTCGTGCGAGTGTAGCCCTGTTGCCTGCCGCTGACGCGCGCCGGCCGTCTCGCACCGAAACCAGCGCTCGAGGACAGCCACGCATCGCTCAGATCGGCGTCAGCGAGCATCAATCTCTCCAGCATCTTGTCAGTCCCCTCGCCCCCTGATGCCAGCTCCGCGCGGGCTCCCAGCCATGCCACCCCTGCCGCCGATGCGTCGACAGCGCATGAGCGAGCGCAGCTCGTCCCGTCCCTCCCGACTGTGCTCGAGTCCTCGAGCGCGCACCATGCTCGGCAGACATCCTCGCTTAGCCTCCGGCCCCGCCGAGATGCGCAGCCAGATGAGGCGAGCGCAGAGGAAGCTGCGGCAGCGGCCCCGCGCGCACCATCGCCTAGAGACTCGCCTGCTTCAGGTGCAGCCGGCCCGATGCCGGCAGACTTGAGTAGGGCAGGCCGGATCGTCCCTGGACCGTTCATGAAGCACAGTCGGTCTACCTCTCGCATAAGGCTGGATGACCTGGTCCTCGTCCCCGACACCGACGTCTCGGGTTTGCCCGCGTCGTCCAGCAGTACGTCCATCGACAGCGAGGGCAAGGACTCTGACACCCTTATCGCCAGGCAGCAGCAGCAACTATCGCAGCAGCAATCACAATCGCAGTCGCGTCGCTCGCCCCCACCCCAGTTACAGTCCGATTCGCGCCATCAGTCGCATATTCAGGCGCAGGCGCCTTGCCCTCAACCAGCACCTCGTCGAGCGGGCCGGGAGAATGCATCGCGAGACGAGGAGGAAGTCGAGATGCTTCTCGAGATGGACAAGGAGAACCAGGGGCAGTACGATCGCCAGCAGCACGCACAATCGCGATCGCAAAGCGGCGCTCTTTCCCAGAAGTCGCTTTCCAGCTCCGCTGCGGGCCTGAAAGCCAAGGTACCAGTGGAGAAGGAGGATGACCTGTCCAAGAGCCGCTATTCGCCGCCCATGCTCGGCGACTCGCTGAAGCAGCGGCAGATGCATGCGCAGCAGAACAGCCTTGTGCGAGATGCCGCTGCGCCGACTACCGACCGGGAGTCCGAAAGAGTCGTCTTGGGCGACATTGTGCGGAAGCAGCCGTCTCAGCCGGATTCCCTTCGCCAGCCTTTGCAGAAACAGTCCCGAGGTGCCAAGCTTTCTTCGTCATCTTCGAACGGAGGGCTCGGCTACCACCCATCAGATCGCCAGGTGCTCGTCAATGATTATGCTGTTCCTACCAAGCGAGGCGCCGACACGCCCCCAGACGACCGCTACCATTACCTTCAACCACAGGCTATCCCTCCCTACCAGCCACAGAATCAGAGCCATGCTATTCAGCAGAACCAGTCACATCAGCAGGACCAGCAGCAGGCCGCTCGGCCTCCGCCTACCCTCCCGCCGACCAGCTCTCTGCCAGCCCCACCTCTGCAACAGCAGCAGCAGCAGCAAGTTGCCGAGCCGCAGCAGCCTGCTCGCCGGACAACGGGCACAGTGACTGTAAAAGGGAAGACATATACCCGCATGGGTCTTCTCGGGCGGGGAGGGTCAAGCAAGGTCTTCCGCGTCTCTGACCGGGACCACCAGGTGTTCGCGCTCAAGAAGGTCGACTTGGGCAAAGGTGCCGACAGCGAGACGTACCAGTCGTTCCTGAACGAGATTGATCTGCTCGAGCGGCTGCGCGGACATGACCGGATCATCCAGCTCGTTGCATCCGAGGTCAACGAGGCGCGGCGCAGCCTCATTATGGTCATGGAGATTGGAGAGATCGACCTCAATGCCCTGCTGCAGGAGCGCACGGGCAAGAGCATCTCGATGAACTTTATCCGGCACACGTGGGAGCAGATGCTTGAAGCCGTCTATGTCATTCATGAACAGGGAATCGTCCACACGGACCTCAAGCCCGCCAACTTTGTCCTCGTCAAAGGCGCACTCAAGCTCATTGATTTCGGCATCGCAAAGGCCATCCCGAACGATACCACCAACATTGCGCGCGATCAGCAGGTGAGTACTTCTGGGCCCTGATGGCTCGAGCATTTCCCGTGTTGTGCATGCTCATGAAGCTACCATGCACCTCTTCAGATCGGCACAGCCAACTATATGTCGCCCGAAGCGCTGAACCCGCACATCTCGCACGGTCCGCGTGGCGAGCGCGTCATGAAGCTCGGCCGACCTTCGGATGTCTGGTCCCTCGGATGCATCCTCTATCAGATTGTGTATGGGCACACGCCATTCGGGCGCATCAAGAACCTCGCGGCCAAGATGAATGCCATCCAGACGCCCGGCTACCAGATCGACTTCCCTACCCACGCCGTGCCCACCACACTCAAGGGCGAGGCCATTCCGGACCTTGCTGTGCGCGTCGAAGCCGACCTGCTCAAGTGCATGAAGGACTGCCTGCGGTACGAGCCCAAGCGTCGTGCGACTATCCCGGAGCTCTTGGAGGACCCTTTCCTCCGCATCGATGGTCACGCGCGCGCCGCATCGGCAACCGCCGAAACGGAGGGCGATAACATCTCGCCGGACCTCATGAGCGCCATCGTCGCAAACACGCTCAAGTGGTCGCAGGGCCGCACGCCTTCGCGAGGCGAGCAGGAGCGGTTTGTCGAGGCCATGCTTCGGCAATTGCAGCAACAGCAAGCGACGACTCGATAAGTGCCCTCAATAACTTATCAATAATGACTACCTCCGACCATTCCAATTCGTGTATCACTTCGTCTTTGCGCTTCTGATTCACGATGACCTTTCACAGCAGTACTAGTCCGGTCTACGCCGTCCATGCTTGTTGTTTCTACGCTTCAGAGTACGGTCCATAGGGTGTACCAGGTATCACATAGACGGGTGATGAGCATGCATGGCGTTTGGTTTGCTGCCGTCTTCCCAGGTGACACGCGCTTGCTGCCGACGCGAAGACCCGGCCAAAACGCCTCTTCCCCTCCGCTCGACGTACCGACCAGCATGCGCGTCCTGTACAGACTACACTGTACATGTTGCGCTCTCATTATTGCAGACGCTCACACCCACTTTTTGCTGTACACTAATAACAGCTGGCCGTGCTGAGCGCTGAGCTGACCTCAAGGTGGCGGGTCCCCGTCCGGCCATCTCGCAGCCCGGCTCAGCTCGCCATCTCCGAGAGAGGCGAAGAGGATGAGCATGGCATCGCATCACGATTATGACCGAGCGAACGTCTTGCATTTACCTGCCCGAGTTGGTAGTTCTGACTCTCCCGCTCGCTCATTTCCATTCCCCCTTGCGAAAACCGCACTCCCGGTGCCATGCGCATGGACGAATTATCGAGGGAGACGCGCCAGCTAATTCAGATGCGCTGAGCGTACGAATCGTTCCTCTCTTCTCCTTCTCCTTCTTTCCTGTTACTCTCTAGCACATACACCACTCCGCAGCAGGTTCTGCACGCAGGCACCCGCCCAGCTTTGACAGCTGCGCTTCTCGCATCGCTGGACGACAACCCCGCTGCGCGGATCACCCCTATTCAGTACTTCAAGATGCTTCACATTCACCTTACCCGGTTCATGGCCGTCCTAGCGACGCTCATAGCGCTGCAAACCAATGCCATCGCAGCCGGAAGCCCGAGCGAGCTGGCCGTTATCGACCAGAGTCAGTTTGGCCGGCGAGCACTGGCTGCTCGGCATGCAAGTAGCAGGACACGAGAGCTCCTTGGCTCGGGCCGCCGCATCAAGGCGGGCAGGATGATACGCAGGAGCCTTGGGCAGATAAGCAGGCGGCGGAAAGAGGACGAGGACGAAGACCGGGATGACGAGGGAGCAGGAAGCGCGTCAGCGGCCAAGTCATTCCTGACATCTGATGACCTCGATGCGGCTTATGACCGGGAGCACGAGAGCCGCTACTCCACTTCAGACCAGCTCGGCAGTCGGAGCGCGGCTGCTTCGCCAGATGACAATGACGATGCTCTCGACACGGTAGAAGAGACACCCGGAGGTGACATTCAGGTAAAACCGGCTCAGGTCGATTCATCGAGCGCTGCAACCCTTCTGCGTGGCGCGGCCTCCACAGAACTCGCCAACCCAAAGGGCAGACTCGCCAGCTCGCTTTCGACAGGTGCATCTGTATCGAGCCTGGCCGCCTCGAGCTCGCCTATCACATCTGCTTCTAGCGCCCCTATCAGGACCACCTTATCCTCTTCACCTGTGGTGACCGTCACCGAATCGCCGGCAGTCTCTTCCCCGTCACCGTCGACCTCACCGGTCCTCGTCACATCAACGGTCACAGCCGATGAGTCGACGCCTTCACCCACCTCGTCCCTCCCCTCCTCAACCAGCGCAAGTGGCGACGCGAGCTCGGCCACCAATTCGACGCCTACTAGCACAGCAACCCCCTCTTCCGTTCCTTTCACGAGCATCTGGTCCGCTTACAAGACCGGAAGCAAGTGGTTTCCTGTGGCCATCATTCTCACCATCCTCATCGGTAAGTTTCATGCGCCATCGCAGACTCGCCTTTCCTGAGCCTGAGATGCTGACGTGCTTCTAACCTACCTTCCATCAGCCATTGCTGCCCTGGTCATTGCCGTCGCGCTGTTACAGTGCATCGCGCGCTCGTCCAGGTTTTCCAAGAAGGCGCAGGCCAAGGAAAGACCTCTACTCATACCGCAGGACTCGACATGGCACGGTAGCGAAACATCACGCCGCTCCTCTCTCCTATCCGTCGCCGAGAAGAGCGGAGGGGCCGGCCTCGCGTCTGTGCCTGCGTCGCGTGCAGGAAGCACCATGGGTGGTGTGCGACATGCGGGTCTACAGTACAGCCGTGCTACCACACCCGCTCTGGAGGTATACACCGCCTTTCCTAGCTCGCCCTCGAGACCCTCTGGTCCTGGTCGCCGTGCCTCCGCATCCGCCATGTTCCAGCCTCAGTCGTACGATGCCGACCCCGTCACCGCCGATCTGGAGGACGTGTACCCCGCCCTGAGCCGCCGTGCATACTCGCAAGTGTCGGTCGCTCGATCTCACTCTCCGTCTCTCGCTGGCGCTCCCAGCAGACGCAATACGCCGGCTCCGGCCCCGGCCGTCTGGCCCTACCCGGAAACGGTCCCCGCCATTCAGCGCATGGCGCCCGCTGCCTACCCCTACTCCTCCCCGCAAACCGCATACGGCGGCGAACCCCGCACGCCTCACGCGCCTCGTCTGCCTTCACTGCAGCACATTCCACGCATCGGTACCCCATCCGCCCTTACGCCTGGCCGGCCATCGAGCCCCGCCGCACCCATGCAACATTTTCTCCGACATGCACCCACCCCGGCTCCCGATCACCACTTTCAGTATCAGTACCAGAACAACAATGCAGCCGGCTCGGTCTGCTCGAGCAGATTTGCAACGTCGCAGTATGGCCCGCGTCCGGGACGAACCGAGCAGCAGTCTGTCGTGCGCTCAAGCCTGAACGAGGATATGCTGCATCAGCAGCTGATGGGACGGAGGATGCTGCCGAGTACACAAGGCAGCCGCTACCTTGACGAAGCTCCAAGACTCCCTGTGGGCGTAATGGAGCGGCGGAGGTGGGAGAGATGCTCGACGTAACGCGGGCAAGAGCTTTTCATGAGGAAGGAAAGGAAGAGTCAGAAACTACATGTAGCATAGCACAGCAGGTCTCCCTTTCTGATGATCATGATGAATGCAACCTGTCCAGACCTCCCAGTTGCCACTGCGCAGGCGCGCATGCGGATCCGCCTCCAGGAACAGTACGGACACGCTTGACCTTGCTTTGTTTCGAGGCTATTCGAGTGCAAGTGCATAGCATCGCATTGCCGTTCCTCGTCGATCCGTCGGAGCTCGCATATCAGAATCCACCATTGACGCGCGCACGTCCCGTCCCGAAGCGCCTGACCACGGTCTGACCTGGACCTGGACTGCACCTCACCGGCAGGCCCGACCCGTATTCAACCCGAGTCCACGACAGAGAGCGCCATGCAGGGATTCGCGCGCATAGACTCTGGCAGTACGTCGACCAATCCATGGAATATTCCTGGCTATACGTTCAGCACGACCTCGTATGGCTACGACGGGTTCGACCAGCCTGCGGGTGCGGGCGCTGCAGGAGGTCCGAGTGGGGATGGGCAGCAGCAGCAGCAGACGCAGCCACAACAGCAACAGCAGCCGCAGCCACAGGTTCAGACGGCGCAGCGCAGTCACGTCACGGAGGATATGTACGCTGTCCCAGAGAACTACCTCGAGATCGAAGGTGCGTGCGGCAGATGGGGCGCGACAGGGCCAAGGAACTGAACTCGCAGCTGACGCCCTCCTCCCTGTATCGCCGTCATTGCAGTGCGAGACCCGAGGACGCACGGTGCGTTGCCGATCAGCGTATTCCTTGCAAATGACCAAGCTGAGCGAGACCTGCGTGCTACGTTTCCTAGACTTCGGGCGCAAGATGTACACAGACTATGAGATCATGTGCCGGGTACGTTTGGGTTATCGGCCGCCGCGTCTGGACTAAACTGGCAAGAATCAGCAGGCCTGCTCAGCACTAATGGATCAACGCGTTTGCATGGTGGCATTGCAGACAAACATTCCTGCCTTCAAGGTCAAGTACTCTTCTGTTCGCCGGCGATAGTAGGTCGCTCGCACGGGCGTCCTACCGTACCTCGCGCGACAGCAGCCACTCACCGTGCTATCTTCGCTACAGCTCGGACTTTGAGGCCTTCCGAGACATTCTCGAGCGGGAAAGCACGCGAGTCAACATCCCACCCTTGCCCGGCAAGGTCTTCACGAATCGCTTCACGGACGAGATCATCGAGAGCAGACGGGAAGGGCTCGAGCGCTTTCTGCAGATTGTAGCAGGACACCCGCTGCTTCAGGTGAGGTCGCCCCCTACTGCTATCTCGCTAGATCATTTCTGGCCCAGTCTGACTTCTCGCGGCATGCTTACCTTGCGCTCACCCTTGCCATCTGCAGACAGGATCCAAGACCATGATCGCCTTCCTGCAGGACCCAGCCTGGGACAAGCACCACTATTGATGGACGCAGTGGCGTTCGGCTGTCTGCCGCTCGATTGCCATCTGTACATGCTCCTTGTTTCATCCGTGTTCGTGTCGTCGTACTTTGATACCCTGATCCCGCCCAGATAATGCAGCATTCGACCTACTCCAATCCTCTCCGCTGAGCGCGGCAACCCTCAAGATCCCCTTCCGGGAAGATGCACATCAGATGATAGTTGCAGATAACGGTGCTCATATTCTAGGGAACAACGACAAGATGGCAAGAACGGCTCATCGCTAGTCCACGCGAGCAGCACCGCATTCGGGCCTTAGGTCTGTGGCTGAGGTTGACGGCGCAATGCCTGCAGAGCCGCGCGCAGACTAGTCGTATCGGTCGGGCCAGAGGCAGCGCGGCTCGGAAGTGGTCTGACGTTGAGTGCCGGCTTGAAGGCGGGTCTCTGGCCAGCCCCAGCCTTCGGAGCTGTGTGTGACCCGGCAGCCGATGACGATGTCAACCCCCCAAGTTTCTGCGATAGACTGGCAGTCGTTGGCCCGGTTGAGGCTGGCTGCGGAGCTTGCGGCTGCACAGCTGCAAGTGGGCGGCGCGGCTTGGTGGAGGCATGGGCTGTGCTTGCCGCTGTCAACTGAGGGGCACCAGACGCCTTGGATGGCTCTAGCTTGCCGGAGGAGTTAGTGCCAGCCTTGTGCGCTGGCGCTCGAGGTTCTGGTGTCGTCGCAGGTCTAGCCGCGGTGGTCGCCTGTCGGCCAGTAGCGCTCGACTCCCTTGCGGCAACAGCGCTTGTCCCCGAAGCTAGTTCAGCAGTGCTCGGTCGGCTGTCGCGGGCACGCGGCAATGGGGCTACGGTGCGGGCGGCCGCACTGTCTTCCCCTGCCGGCACTACCTCCTTTGCCTGACTCTGCAAGCCTGTCCGGCTTTGCGCCTGTGTCTGAAGACCTGGTCCCGCGATGACGGCTTGCGGACCGGGATCTTTACCGACAAACTCGCTGGGCAGACCGCGTTTCTTGGCGGATGAGGGAGCAGGGGCCATGATTTCTGCTACGGCATACGCGCCAGGACCACCCTCGACCACTTTTGGCACGGCGGTGTTGAGCAGCGTGTTCGCGCGCTGCAGAGCCTCGACGCGGACTTTGAGCTTGTCCGTGACCAGTGTGAGCTTCTTGATCGTTTTCAAAGATGCGAGGTATCGGTCATCGGTCTGGATCCGACACATCGATTGTCAGCTAGGCACATCATGACCCCTGGCGAACTGACTCACCTCCTCAACGTCAAGCTGCTTGGCCTCCAGCTCGCTCTCGAGTTCCCGCTTTCGCCGATCGAGCGCCTCTTCTCTTGCAACGACTTCGGCATGCTTGAGCTGAAGAGTCTCCAAAGCCGCCCGCGCTTCTAGTAGCTGAGTGTGCTGCGTCTCGCTGTGCAGCGTCTTGGTCTCGTGTTCCATCTGCTTCTTCTCAAACTCTTCACTCAGTAGGTTGAAGTCCGCCACGAGGTTCTTGCCCTCCTCCTCGGCCGCCCGAAGGCTCTCGCGCAGCGCATCTATCTCGTCTTGCTTCCTGCTGACTTCGCCCTGGACAGAGGCGATCTCCGCCTCCTGCCGTGCGATGTCGCTCTCGAGCCCTGCAAAGCGCCCTTCACGCTCAGCGGTCTCCTGCTGGAGCGCAGCGAGGCGCGTGGAGAGGTCGCCTTCCTTCTGCTTGCTGTCCTCCAGCCACGTCTCGAGCTCGGTTGTCGCTCGGACAAGGCCTTCCATCTCTGACGCGTGGTCCGTCCGCATGCTCTCGACAGCGCGCTGGCTCTCTTCGAGTGCGTATTGCAGTCTTGCCCTGTTCTCCTCCGCTCGCAGCAGCTGATCCGCCAAGGCACCCCGCTCCTCCACCTCACGAGCCAGCACGTCGACTTTCTCCGGATGCGCAGCACGGACTCGGCTAAGCTCCCTGCTCGCTTCGATGAGGATAAGTACTAGCAGACTAAGCTGTTGCCTGTTCTCATCGGGGTCTGCGGTGTGCAGCTCAGGCTGTAGAGTCTGACGGTCGAGGCTGGCTTGGGCGGCAAGCCGTTGCGCGGTGATATCGGCTAATTCCGCTTGCGTTATGGCCAGCGCATTCCAGGCGCTGTGTGCTTCCGTCCGCAGATTCACCATAATTGCATCCGCTGCTGATTTCATGCGGGCAGCTTGCGCAAGACAGATGACCAGCTGAGATGTTGTATCATCCGACTGGATCCGCTCCGTGTGCAGCCTCCGATTGCTCTCGAGGATCTCCAGAAGCTCTTCTTCCGTCTGCACTCGCCGCAGCTGGGCCTCCGCCAGCTGGGCCTGCAGGCTGCCGAGCTGGTGCGAGAGGCCTTCCTTCGCGCTCGCGAGGCGCTTCTTGTCGTCCTCGAGCTCAATGACGAGATTCTGCGCACCGTCAAGGTACGTGCGCACATAGTCGAGCTCGCCCTGCAGCTCCTCTTTCTCGGCTGCAGAGTCGGTGCGGTAGTGCTCGAGACGCTCCATCGTTGCTTCGCACCGCTGCTGCAGTTCGAGCGTAGCGTTCTGTGCGCCGGTCAATGCGAGACTCCGCTCTCGTAGCTGCTCCGACAAGGTGTCGCGCTCGTCGACCAGGGTGGCGATGGTAGCATCCCTCTCGGAAAGGACTGCGCGGACCTCCTCGAGCTTATCGTGCAGCTGGCTTATCTGGTAATGGATCTGCTCCGCGGCGACCACACTTGGACGTGCCGCTGGGCTGTGTGGAGTGGACAGCATCGATTGATCCTCGGCTGGGGCAGGTGACAGCGGTGGGTGTGCATCCCCGATAGTCTTGTCCGGTCTCGCTGCCAAGAGCGCCTCGTAGGCTTCTTTCGTGGGCTCAAGCTGTTCCACTAGCGTGGTTATTCTTGCACTCTGCTGAGCCTCACGCTCCTCCGCCTCTAGAAGCCTCGCCTCTGCCTGCTCTCTGCCTTCTGCATCGGCGGCACTGCTTTCCTGCAACTCTTGCAAGGCAGCTGATAAATTCTCCCTCTCCGCTACGAGGGCGTCCAGCTCCTCCTGCAGAGCCTGGCTGGTAATTCGGTGCTCGACGAGGTAGAATGAGAGTGACGATACGGCTTCATCCCTCTCCTCGCGGAGCCTGGCGATCATGACGACGGCTCTCTCGGCCGAGCTGTCTTTCTCTGGAACTCCATGCGCAACCCGCTCGTCGTCGGGATCGTACAGTTCGTCTGGCTCGTGTGACAGGGTTTGCGAACGGCAATTCTGTACCTGGACCGCAGTCGCAAGGGCGTCTGGCGGGTACGAAGCGTGTCGCAACGGGCTGGGCGAGAATGGGGCTGATGTGCTCCTGAAGTGCTCTTTGCGGCTGTCGCTGGCACCACTGCGTGCGACCGGCGTCGAGAGGCCGCTACTATCTTTGCTTCCCGCTTCCTGGTGCAAGAAGACGAGCTGGTCCCGCAGTGCCCGAGCGTCACGCTTCAACAAGTCTAGCTCGGAACTGAGCGAGAGAATCTCATCGTCCTTCTCCGACAGCAGGGCGGCTGTGTCGCCTGAGATCGAGTGCTGGCTTGCGAGGAGACCCTGCGAAGCTTCGAGCTCGGTCTGCAGCGCAGCCACTACTGCCTCCTTCTCGAGCAGCTGGGCTCGCAGCGTGCCGCATGCAAGCTCAAGCTCCTCCTTGACCGCATTCAGGCTGTAGACCTCTGCCTCCGTAGACGCGAGAGCCGAGCGCGACGCTCCTAACTCGCGCCTGGTGACCTCGTGAATCAGACTCCGATCCGTCTCGTCTGCGTCGAGTGCGCCCGTCTCTGCCGCGTGCGTGCGGGCGGCAGCGAGCGTCTCGGCCAGGCGCGTCTCGACGCCCTCGGCGCGCTGCTCCGCGTCCCCGCGCAAGCGGATCTCGTCCTCCAGCTCGGCGCGCAGGGACAGCACGTATTCGTCGTCGAAGCTGCGCTTGCCGCTCTGCGCGGCCTGCGAGTCTGGCGAGAGGCTGTTGAGGAGACGCTCGAGCTCGCATAGGCGGGACTCGGTGTGCCGCAACGCCGAGCGGCAGGACAGGAGAGACGAGTTGGACTCCTGGAACGCCATCTCTACCGAGAGGTTCTGCTCCTTCAGCAGGGCCATTTCTTCTGCGTGTGTTATAGAGGAAGCCTGGCCGCGCGGAGCATGCAACGATCAGCGTCCGCACTCATCAGCAGTCTGTCGAACTGCGCCGAAGCGGTGGTATGCCCGCTCACATCCAGCTCAGCTTTGAGAGCCTCGTTGCACCTCTCCAGCTCTTGTACCTCCTCCTGCAGAGCTTCTGACTCTTGTGTGGCTGCAGCAAGCCGCTGCACGGCTTCTCCCTTTTTCGCCTCGGCGAGCCGCAGCTCTTTCTGCAGAGTTTCGATCTCTGCCGTGTGAGCCTCTGCCATGTCATCCTTCTCTAGTCTGAGGTAGCCCTCTGACTCTTTGGCTTCCTCCAGCACTTCCTGCAGCTCGGACAGTTGACGAGATGAGGACCGCTCGAGAGCTGCGTGCTGGTTCGTGAGGTGGAGGAGCTTGCTGGCGATGATGGCCTTTGCCGCAGCGATAGAGGCATTCGCGGCCTCGAGCTTCTGCGTCCTGTGCTGCTCCTCGTGCATGCGCCTTTCAGTATCGGAGCAAGCATTGCATGGCGTTGCCGACGTCGCAGACTCCTGGCTGCGTGTGGCGTTGCTTGTGCGAAGGCGCTGGTTCTCCCTCTCGAGCTCAGCGATGGCGGCAGCCTGGTAGCTCTGGCCGTCGACCAGCTTCTTCTCTCGCTTCTTCACTGCGTCAAGTTCATCTTCGAGCCTTCTCAGCTCGGTGTAGTGGGCCTCAGCTGCGCGTTCGGCCTCGCGGTCGCCTGTCCGCTCGAGGCTCTGCACCCTGGCCTGCGAGTCGTTCAAGGTATGCTCGAGGTTGGCGAGGGTATTCCTGAGGGTGCGCAGCTCTTCGTGCCGTAGCTCGAGGGTATCTTCGGCCTTGCTTGCTCGTTGCGCCTCTAGCTGAGCCTGTTGTTTGGTGAACGAATACAATTAATGCCTGTCAGCGAGCGAGCACCCTCCCGGAGTACGGGCATCAACGCAGCACAGCACAGATGCAGGCAATCCAGTCCGCACCCTGTACAGGTTCTCCTTCTCTAGCAGTCTGACCTCTGCCAGCTGCTCCTTCGCCTGGCGGTGAGCTTCCCGCTCTGTGGCGAGCAGCGCCTGCAGCTCGCTGTTGCGCGTTGCCAGCTCGTGTGGCTGCACCATCTCCCCTCCTTCCACCTCAATATCGGCCAGACTCGGCTCCGAGTGCGTGAGCCAGGACATTCTCGCCTCCTCCTCCTCACTTAACGGTGCACGCGACCTGGATGGGATCTGGACGAGGTGAAAGAGGAGGAGAGCTTCCTCGACCCCGGTAAACACGCAAACAGGAACACGTGACCCCGGTCGGGAAGAGACCCAGAGGACACCCTTCGCCAAGATGCAACGGCAGGAGGAAGGCTGCGTTCTTTCATATGGTGCACAGTGTGTGAAGTAGTCATGCAGGCGCTGCCCCGATGCTCCATCTTCACCCTTTGACAGCTGACAGTATTTCGTGGTCTACCCAACCGGGGTTGCTGGCCTGGCCTTGACGACAAGGTCGCAATCGATTCTGGCGTAGGGGAACCCACACATGCGTACAAAGATCAAGGCACTACGCAGCCTACACTGTCTCGTTCGGACCCTGCTGATTGGTCGAAGATCCTGTGGGTCACGCGGTATCACCCTTCAGGTCCCGCGCTGAGTAAGCGTCTCCACTTCCATCTACTGTACTCGTACACACCGTCACCACAGCCGCCGCAAAGGCCCAGATTTTCAGGGACAGACTGATCCGAGACAGTCACACGCCCACGCCGCCTATACAGTCAGTGTCACTGACTCTGTTATGCAAAAAAGTCAACTGACCAACAATGCCCCATGGAACATGGTCTGGCCTAGGCCCTAACTCCACACACCTGCTCAAAAGCCTGCGCGCGTACCCGACAGCCCCCCTAGAGTTGAATGCGCGAAGGAAGCTGCACATCTGACTCGACCTGGGCTATCTTCCAGCCATGCAGCCCTCTGCGTTGACCTGGTTCCGGTGTCACCCCTCTCGGAGACTTCGAGCACTGAGCACCGAGAGTGATAGCCATCCTCCAAAAGCTTCACACCGCCTTGCCCTGCCGTCTAACCAGCTGATGTGTGTTCTGCAGGGGAGAGCAGTGTGTCACACTCCCGACGTCTCGCTGGATAGGCTCCGGCCGGATCGACGTCTCCGCACTCTTGGCCTCTCAACCATATTGGCCATCTTCCGTCCACAGAGCAAGAAGATGATCAGAAACAGCCATGCGACGTGTGCGGCTGTCCTGTACAAGGCCTACCACGGCCATTCGGACCCCACATCACGCCCCGGCAGGCTCGAGTCACGAGTACACCGCAAATGTCCCGACGCAGCCCTCTACAAGGGTGTCTGAGCGAGTGGGCCAGGGACGTCCTTCTGTAAGGTCCGAGCGGAGCTGATTGGCACCCACGCCGGTCACCTCAGCGACGGGGCTGTACATCTGGTCTAGGCCATGAGCGCCGCAGCTGGCGGATACGCAATACTGCGCAGGATGACCCACCGAGCAGTCGCGCTGTGTGATGAGGCAGTCACAAGACACTGATCGTGCCCCGCATACGCCCATGGGAGAGCACGCACCCTGACAGCTATATGACAGCGTCCCGCTCTGTACCTTCGCCTCTCCTTTTCCTCCTTCACTATCCCTCTCCACTACCGCATCCTCCTGCTTCCGAGTCAAATCCCATCCCAGTTATTCCACACTAATCGATATGAGGCAGCTCGTACAGACCCTGACCTTCGTTCTGGTCGCAGCTACAGCGGCCTACGCAGGCGGCCTTCCGCCGCCGCCTACTTCTAGGGGAAACCCCTGTTAGTGCACAGCGCCGGCCTGTCATGTGTAGTCCATGCCATCGGAGAAGCATAGTAACTCCTCTACTGCTTGATCCCGCTGGTCTTCCTCTCCACCCTTCCCAGACGACCTCATTGGCACCGATATCGACCTCATCTCGTACCCGGAACTCGAACTGGTGGGTCTCCCAACACCATGCTGCCGGCCTTCTTCTGATGTATAGTCACCGTCCATCCCCGCATAGGACGTGTGCCCTGAGCTCAAGGCGTTGCGGCAGACATGCTACTCGCAGGCTAGGAATAAGCAGGACTTGTGAGCTCGGTATCCTCGACATGAACACATGTGCGGCAATGCCTACATCTGATGCATGATTCTGGTCGTCCTTACCACACAGCGATTATGAGAACCAATGCCTGTGCAGCCCTGACGTCGCTTACGCCGTTGTGCGCTGCGCCTCGAGCCAGTGGAGCAATATCACCGACAAAACCGAGCGGGCTGCCTACTTTGAGACATTTGTCTATTACACCTGTGCGTCCACTTCAACTACTCGTATAGTCTCGCAACGGATACGGACTTGGCGAGCGACAAGCTAATACTTCCTGTGGCAGACGACTGCTATTGCGTTGCAGGACAGGTCGACGTCTCGTATAACGCTACGGCCAGGCCCGTCGTGCCTTACGTCAAGGGATGGGTAGGCGACTCACAATTGCCGCCCACCGAGGCCTGCCCTGCTAAGCCTGAGGCTCCGAGCGGCGGCGGCGGCGGCGGCGGCGGCTACGGCGGCGGTAATACTGCTGCGGCTGTAGTCAAAGTACCAACGCCTCCTGTGAGCGCCTCTCCTCCCCGAACACCCTGCCGTCGATTCCTTCACAAATTAGCTGACCCGAAGCGCACCGCTACCAAAGTGCAATTGCAAGCCCCCTCCTGTGGTCAATGTGCCTGCTCCTTGTGGGGACGGTCAGACTCGTTGCGCGGGGAAGTGCATCCCTGGTGAGTTTCGATGCCGCGCATGCACGAGCAGCGGTGCCGATTTGCCCTTGGCTGATCACAGCCACACTGGTCATCCTAGAGCCACCGAAGTGCGCGACCTGCTCGTGGCCCTCGATCCCCGACAAAGATGACTGCAGCAAATGCACATGCCCACCCCCCTACGTGTTGAACAACGGCAAATGTGGACAGCCTCAGCAGTGCCCGACCAATACCTGTTGCGACGCCTCGAAGAACGAGATTCTAGTTCGGGGCTGCAAGAAATCCTCCTGCGAATGCAAGAGCGGCTTCACCAGATGCGGTGGCAATTGCATTTCCGCCTGCAAGAAGGGCGAAGTCCTTCAGAAGGACTGCACCTGCAAAGTCACCTGTCCCGGCAACCTCCTACCAGACATGAAGGGCAACTGCGTGTGCGACAAGGGCTTCAAGAACGACGGCAACAACAATTGCGTCAAGGAAGAGCCATGCAAGGTCAACGAATTGTTCGACGACTATGTGCGTATTGCATGGCGCTGCTGGCAGATATCCACCGAGGAGAAAGGCCGGTCCCATTCTGACGATGAGGGTTCGATACTGCATCGCTCTCCATACAGAACAACCAGTGCTACTGCCCCCAGCCGGGTTTCCGCTACGACCGCGCTGGAAACTGCGAGGCGGCAGCGAATCCGTCCTGCACGGCTCTCATTCCAGAGTGCTATCCTGAACTCCCGGAGGACGAGTGGACGACCGATCCCGTTGTCATCGTCACGCCGGAGCCGCCTCCCGAGATCGATGAACCAGTTGTTGAACCGACGGATCCTGATCCTACTGTACCAACGGATCCCACGGATCCCACGGATCCTACGGAACCTACGGACCCTGCGGATCCCACGGACCCGACAGAGCCCACCGAGCCCACCGAGCCCGCAGAGCCGACTGACCCGACAGAGCCTACGGATCCCACGGACCCGACCGAGCCTACCGAGCCCACCGAGCCCGCAGAGCCGACTGACCCGACAGAGCCTACGGACCCCACGAACCCGACGGAGCCTACCGAGCCCACAGAGCCCACCAATCCCGGAGGCGATGGCAGTGGCGATGGAAGTTCGGGAGATTCGGGCGGTGATGCTGGAGGAACCGCTGGATCTGGCGGTTCGGGCGGGTCAGGCGGTTCGAGCGGGTCTGGCGGTGGAGACGAAGGTGGAAGTGGAGGTGACGGCGGAAGCGGTACCAGCGGCTCTGGCGGCGGAGGCGCTGGCGGGACCTCAGGCGGGGACTCCGGATCCAACGGATCCAGTGGAACGGCTCCGGCCACTCCGCCTGCTGTCAAGAGGAAGAGACGACAGGCCCCGAGGCGGATGCGGTTCAGCAGAGACTATAAGTGAGAAGGAAACGCGTTGCGAAAGTGACGGGATCAGGCGGAGAGCGGCCGCAGACCATTATGCCAAACAGACAGTGAAGGGGGTTATAGGGAGTATAGTCGAGCGAGGGCCGATATGGGTGGAAACGCGAGGGGACTTTGGGAATGCACGGTGACTTGATGAGCTTGTACAGTATATACTCGTCAGTAGCTGTGTGGCCAGTAGTTGTGTGCCTCTGCCAGCGATGGTCGTTTTGACTGACTGTCAATGCCAAGCCTGTGTCCTCCGAAGTCGCATCAGTCTCCATTTCCTGTATAGAGACGCTGCTCCGCCTGTTCTTCTCTCTCTTGCGGATGAATAGCAGCCGAGGACATGAGCTTCCTCTACTCTCTGCCCACGACGGGCGCCATCAAGTTCTCGAGCATCGTCTCTGATCCCACGAATGCGCATGCGGGCGACCTGGCGCGGGCGACGGCAGCCCGGAGTCGCGTGAGGGCCGTCCTGAAGGAGACGCGGAGGGCGCAGGCCAGCAACAAGGACTGGACAGGATGCGCGACAGTCAGTTCGAAGAAATGCTCTGAATGGCTGATGCGAAGCTCGAGGCTCATGCTAAGTCGAGCGGGCTGAGCTGTGCCGTGCTTGCAGGCCCTTCAAGACTATGTCCCGCACTTGCTAGCGATCATACGCTGCACCGAGAACGACAGCCTCCTCGTCAGGGGCATACCCGTCTTCGACTGGAGGTCTACCCTATCCACAACCAATGCGAAGCTAGGCAGGGTGTCCATGCCGTCGTTGTGCGTGGGCGAGACAGGTGTTTCGGGGCCGAGCCGTGCAAGCAGACACTGACATGGTTACACCCGCATCACAGCCACTACGAACTCGTCTTTGTCCTTCTCACGTACGCTCTCGCCCTGAGCAACTCGGCTACCCACATCGTTCACTCTGTCGGGCAGTACGAGCGAGACGCCGGTACGCCCGAGCCAGAGCGAAAGCGCTGCGACGAGCAAATCAATTCGGCTGCGGACACGCTCTGCAGAGCCGCGGGGGTCCTGCGCTACTTGTCGGAGAATGTCATCCCAGAGTGGGAAGCAAGTGGCAACGATATCAAAGGAAGACCGCCTGAGACGACGAGGGAAGTTACGAGCGCTCTCGGAAAGTAAGGATCGATCCATTCTGCCCCCGCCTCCGCGCAAAGCGTCGACCGGCCGTACAGACATGTGCCGCAATCTGACCACACCATTGCCGCTCCCGCAGGATCTGCCTGGCCGACGCTGAGAAGCTAGCCATTCGACGTCTGCTCTCAAAGTCAGTCAACATGGCCGAAGCAACGATCCGCCCAGGGCCGCCCTTAGCGCGCGGACATCCTTCGCCATCACTGCTCTCAAAGCTCTACCTCAACGTGTATACGCAGTACGATGCAGCACGGTCGCTCGGCAAGTCCGTCAGTAATTCCGGTGGCATCGGCAGCAGCGACGGGATCGCCTCTCGCGGGCTGGGCGGGAAAGCCAGCACCCTACTCAACATGCGCAAGGACAGGCAGGTTTCGTCCAACTCCTCGACGGATGAAGCGTCCGAAGGGATCTCGCAGGATCTCCGGACGTACCTCTCTGACGGACGCGCCTTCTCATCGGCACTATCGTACAAGTGGCTCGGCGTCGATGCCGGCGAAAACGGCAACAAGATTGGCGAGGCTATTGCGTGGCTCGAAATGGCACGGTCGGGCGTGACGGGCTTGCAAGGCAAAGGGAGAATATCGCTGCCGGGGCGGAACAAGGGCAAGGTCGAGCGTGCGAAGCGCAAGGATCGGCTGAGCGAGGAGCTCGAGGACATTGACGCTTTCCTGAAGGGGTACAAGCGTACGAACGGGACCGTCCTCTTTCAGCCCATCCCGGCAGAAGCTACACTGCTCTCGCAGACTCCGGCCGGCCGATCAGCGCTCGCACAGCGGCCGTACACACTCCCAGCACCTGCTTTTGCATCTCGGAGAAACGCAGACCTCGAGGCGAGTGATGCAGCTCTAGCAGCGCAAGCGGCGGCATTCAATCTCCGCGAAGGCGAAGTTAGCGATAGCGATGCATCCGAGGTAGACCAGCCGCACGCCCAGAGCAACTACTTCTGATGCAAGAGTTGCGGACATTGACAATAGCGAGGACTGCAATGACACTATGCTACACGATTGAGGCCCTTCCGAGCTGGACGGCATACGAAACGCACCGGGGTAATTGTGGTATCGAGACTCCCTAAGCGAGACAAATCCATCCGCACGTCATGTCCTCAGAGCGAAGTAGACGCTCATGTCCTGCTGCGATAGCTTCCAGCCATTGCTTGTGGCCAGATCATCCGCGTCGCTGGCCTGTATGGCAAGAAGTGACTTGGTCAGCTTGCGCCCTTTGAGCCCTCACGTCTTCGCGAGAATGCTCACCGTCTCCACGCTGAGCAGGTTGGCGATTTGCTGTAGGCGGGCAAAGCTCTCTCTGATGACACTGACGCCGTACGGCGATTGGCTCGACAGGAAAGAGGTGACGGAGCGGAGGTCACGATCGAAGCGGAGAGCCCCGAGTTCCGAGACGCGCATACTCTTGAGGTGGAGCTCCCACAGACGCGCCAGCACGCTGATTATCAGGCTGAAGACCATCTGGTAATTGGCGGGCGTGAAGGTCTCCCTGTACGGCTCGAGGAGGCTCTCCCAGAGCTTGACGAACCGCTTACGGACCACGTCCTGGTACTCGGCTTCTCCATAGCTGTCCTCATCGAGGACGTAGCTGACGTCCTTATAGCAGTCAGCTATCAGGGGTCGGAGACGTGGGCGCACGAGCTGGTTGAATAGCTGCTCCAGACCAGACTACAGGCACGAAGGGCAACGATGGTCAGCACAGCGACCGAGTACAGATCCTGCACAACACAAGGCCTTACCTTCAGAGTCGCTCTGAATTTGTCCTGCAGAGTCTTGGTGCCCTCAATGGCTTCCCTTGCCTGCTGGTACTCGCCGCGCAGGAAGTACGACTGTTCGAGCGATTCAGACTCGACTACGTCATCGACGAGCCTTGCAATGTAGTCCGCAGCAGTGTCGAGGTCGTTGGCGTAGACGATGAAGCCTTGCCTCGCCTTGTCCTCCTCTTTGGCCCTGGCCGCCTGTGCCGTGCTGGTGATGCCGCTCCAGACGCTGTCCATCCTGCGTCGGAGAATGTCGCCAAAGTCCCTATCCATGACTGTCCGCACCTCCGAACACATCCTGCGATGCGTGGTGAGCGATGCACACGTGACGAGGCGGAGGAGGACCTTCTTGAGAATGAAGAAGGCGTCGTCGAGACTCGAAGAGAGGAAGGGCCGGCTGTACATGTCGGGCTCGTCCAGCTGATGGGCTTTTTCGAGACTCGAGCGGAGGTACCACAGCTCGAGCGGCTCAAACACTGTATGTAGCTGCCTGTCCAGACTGGCGCGGAAGGAAGACTGCTCCACAATGTCTAGCGTCGCTTCCTGAGGCCCTACTCCTGCCGGAGGCTTCAGCGAGGTATCGCTCTCCGGATGTGGACTCCGGAAGTCAAATTGTGGGCTGTCCTGGATTTGCGGACTCGGCAGCATGCGATTTGAAGATGTCGGCTCGTCTTCAATCTAGTAGTCGGAGAAAGCAGGTATCAGCATTGCCTTATCCACTTCGGTGAAGGGCCGTGGCAACAGAGAAGGAGGGAAGATGTGGGCGAGCGAAGGAGGGGAGGCTCAGACGTTTAAAGAGAGCTTTCGTCAATCTGGAAGTCAGAAAGCCTTGCATGTCTTTGTTGTTTCTCTATCGAATATGTTGTCATCATATGTCGAGGATGTGGGGGAGAAGAGTGGAGACGTGCTGTGTGATGTGACGAACAAGACCGCCAATCTCACTCACGTTGAGGCGACCATAGAGGAATCTCCGGTACAACTGCCAACGGCCGCTGATCTGCGATAGCTCGGTGAGGAGGGCGTCGATGTCGCGCGGATCGACCGCTTCTTCTTCTGCGGCGATGGGAGCGAGATTCGACTGCGTGCCTTGCCTTGACAGCTGCTGGTACGGCCGCTTCAGGGCAGCGACGCCTGCGGGCTGCGCCGTCTGGGGCGGCGCGGCAAGGGCGGCCAGGTGCGGGTAGCGGTACCGCTGCGTCTCCTGTATCCGGCGTGAGGGACGGCGCTCTTCTTCCCATTGTGATAGGATGGCGTTGGCCTGTCTGTCGCATTCGTCCTGTAACTTCGCAGCCACAGGCAGCATGCGACCTGCTCCATAGTACTTTTCGACAACGGGTTGGTGTTGCGAGATGATGAGAGCGATCTGCTCGAACAGTGGCGTAAGAAGTGATGCAAAGAAGGTCGGAGAGGATGCTATGCAGTGGGACTGCGTCAGTAGGCGCTCTCCGCAATCATGTGAAGGGGGACAGGCCCACCCTGTTGCTGTAGCGAGCCTTTCGAACGGCTGCTGACGATACCGCATACGAATTTGGCATACGCATCCAGACCTTCGTGCTCGGCCGAAATCATAGGGAAGAGCTTGAAGAATCTGGGAAGAGCAACGTGGAAATGTACAGCATGCGTTAGAATGGGCGATGTACTGAAGGAGTTACGAGCGGGACTGACCGGCTTGTATTCGCCTCATCGCGCTCTGAGCTGGCCCGCTCAAACTCGCGCAGGAAGGTGGTCAGGAGCGATGCCCTGAACTCCTCTATCGCTTGCAGCGGCGGTAGGGGGAGCTCGCCGGTAGGCTGTGTGGGCATGTGTCGCTCATCAGGTCAAAGCCCCTATATCTATAACGGGTAATCGTCGATAGGGCGCTCACCACCACTGCCTCTGCGAAGGCGCTCCCGCTGATGGCTTTATCGACGGCCATGGCGCGCTGGATGTTGCGCGTCGCGGCCTCGAAGTCGCCCTTCTCCCTCGCCGAGGCCAGAGCTGCAAGCGAGGTCTGTGAGGGCCACAACGGAGGGAGATGAGCTGCACGTTGTAGTCCCTTCCATCGAGCCGGTATGCGCTCCCCACCTTCAGATCTTGGACTGCCTGCACCATTTCAATCGACTCGAGAACGCGAGACTGGCCGAAAGCGCGCTGTAATCAGATGCGGCGGTACGACACGAGACAGCGGCACCAATTCACATCTATGCGCGACCCACCTGCTCAAGATCCAGCTGCCTGACCTTCCCGCTGATGCGCTCTGCGACGTCGGCCGTCTCGTCGACGCGGCGCGCGAGCTCGCCCGCCTCGAGCTGGACCTGCTCCACCACGGGTCTGACGCTGTCTATGCGGTCGAGGAGCGTATCCAGCAGCGCGTGGTCGTCCATCATTGCGCTGAGCTCCTCGTCAATCTGCGACTCTTCCGCCTCGAGCTGCCGCAGCGCCGCGAGGATGTCGGCGGGCGTCTCGAGCTGGCCCGGGTCGGGCAGCCCGGCGGCATAGTCGTCAAAGGCCGGCTCGAGGAGGGACATTTCTCGCCTCTCTGTCTCTCTTTCCTTCCTTCCTCCTTCTGCAACGATGAGCTGCTCTGGGCGGATTGATGGCGGCAAGGAAAGGCAAAGGGCAAAGGGCAACGGGCAAGTGGAGGCCACCCGCGGCCAGGCGCAGGCGAAGGGTCACAGGCTCCGCAGGACATGTCATTGACCCAGCTCGAATGGCACCCGGATCTGTCACTGCTAGTCATCTGGTACACCTAGCCAACAAGGGCGGACACCGCGCACCCGCTACATGCGCTCGAGCGGCGTCAGGCTCAGAATCTTCATGGCTGAGGCGAGCACGTCCCTCGCGCCGACAAAGAGCCACAGCCTGGCAAGCGCGACCTCTTTCGGCTGCCCGCGGACGAGCAGGACCTCCCACGCGGACGAGATGGCGTGGCAGAGGCGGAAGAGGTACGTGACAATGTTGCTCGGCTCGAGCGTCTCTTGCGCCTTCTTGATGACGTCCGGGTAGCTGCCGAGGAGGATGGCCAGGTCGCGCGCCTTTGCCTCGGTGAGGACGCTCGTGTCGATCTGCGCAGCTCGCTCCGAAGGGGGCGGGAGCACGACCTCGGGCGCGCTCTTACGCTCGACAGAGGCGAGGCGGACGTGCGCGTACTGCAGGTACGGGCCCGTGTCGCCTTCGAACGACGTCATGCGCTTCCAGTTGAAGTCGTAATTGTTCCCTCGCTTGCCCGCCATGTCCTGCACCTTCACCGCAGTGATGCCCACGACATCCGACGTGTACTCTGGGTCCTCGATCTGCGCGTACTTTTCCTCGTTCGAAGCCATCTGCTCGTGCATGACTGTCTTGGCTTCGTTGAGGATATCCTCGAGGAACACGACTGTCCCCTTTCGGGTTGACATGCCTGCAACCATGCCGAAGCTGCAAAAAGGGGAGAGGAGGTCTAAGACATACTGCCAGCGCGACGATGTTAACCGCAATGTCGGCCACTCACCCGACATGCTGCAGGTCGTTGGCCCAGGGGTACTCCATCTGCTTGCAGATCTCGAACAGTTGTTGGAAGTGCAATTCTTGCTGATTCGCGACAACATAGATGGACTGCGGCGGTGCGTGAATACGCATCAGCTCTGGCCTCTGTCCCTTCGGATGGGTTGAGTGGAGCTCACCTTGTCGAACTTGTACGTCTCGTACCGCTCCTGCGCGCCGCCAATATCCCTCGTCATGTAGAGCGTCGCGCCATCCCGCTTCCTGATGAGGACCTTGCCGAGCTTCTTGCTGACCTGGCACAGGAGCGCGCCCTGGTCCGTGTGGACGAGGCCCCTCCTCTCGAGTTCTGCAACCGCATCGTCCTGCGATTTTTGCTGCACCTGCGACTCGCCCCAGTACACGTCAAACTCGATATTCAAGCGGGCGTAGATCTCCTTGTACTTGAGGATTGACAGGTCGCGGAACCGCTTCCAGATGGCGAGCGCGTCCGGCTCGCCGTCCTCCATCCGGCGGAAGAGCTGTCGAGCGGCGCTGTGGATTTTGGACTGCGCGTCCGCCCACTCCTTCTCTGATCGCTGCACTTCCAGCTCTGGCGTGAGCACAACGGGCACCTTGTCGTTGCCGATGACAGTCGCCTTCTCGCCCTTTGCCTCTGCCTCTTCTGTCAAGCGCTTGCGCTCGCCTTCGATAAGCGCGGCGACCTCCGCGCGGGCATCGTCGTTAATCTGCACATACAGGTCGTACAGGTGCTTGATCGGATCGGCGAGCAGCTTCTCCTCCGAGCCGTACCGCTCAAACCCGATTGCCAGGATACCGTACTGCTTTCCCCAGTCGCCGAGGTAGTTCATCTTGATGGCGTTCCATCCCGATGCCGTGTAGATGTTGGCGCAGAACATGCCGATAATGGTGCTCCGCAGATGACCCGCGTGGAAGGGTTTGGCAATGTTCGGCGAAGAGAAGTCGAGGAGGACCGTCTTGCCTGCTCCGAGCGTGTTGGTGCCGTAGCCGTGGTGGATGCCAAGCACGCGCTTTGAGGGTGCGGCAGCCGTCTCGCTTCCATTCTCCTCGCTGCTGCTCGTCGTTGCTGCAGCAGTGACGGGCGCGGTCTCGAGGTAGTTGAGCTGGTTGATCTGGTGCAGCACCAGGCGGTTCAGGGTGGGCGTATGGAAATGGAAGTTGACAAACGGCGAGCCGGCCGCTGCTTCCGCTTTTGCGATAAAGTCATTAGGCACAAACTTGCATGTGGTGCGGTGCATACAGAGACCGGGGTCAGCACGGCGTAGACGAGGCACGGGGATGCCCAAAGGCAACGGCAACGGCAGCAGCGGACAACACACCTCGTCCGCGATCCGCTTGGCCAAGACTTTGCCATCCTCTTTGAGCCTGAACCTGGGCAGCGCGATATTGCAGTCGCATCCCTTGGCTCCGACCATGATGCCCTCGTAAATTTTGGCGAGCTCGACCTGCGGCAGGGTGCGGTGGACCTGCTCGGCAATGGCGAGGCGGAACGCGTCAAACACATTGCGCTCTGGCTGCGTCCCTGCCAGGACCGGGATAGTGGGCAGCCCTGCGAACAGGGTCGAGTTTGTGGAGGTGGACGCCATCCTGCGGTTGCTGTGAAAGGTGGTGAAGCCGGGGGGAGAGAACGGTGGAAGGCGGCTGCAGCTGAGGCGAGCGGGTCGTAGCAAGGTCGCGATGCTCCTCAGTGACCACAGCTTGGCGTGTAGGAGCGGTATGAAGCAATCGAATCGCAGTGGTGAGAAGCTCAAGGGTGCCTCAAGGGCTGACTCGTGACAGCAACGCGCAGGCACAGACAGCTACAGTACGTAGAGTGTGACTCACGCCCGTCACTCGGAACATCCATCTTGCGGACGAACAGACGCATCTTACGATTGGTGTGGGTCGTACCGTACGCACTACATGCACAACAGCAGCTGCGCGTGGTCTAATTCATCCTGCTTCCTCCCTCCCTTGCTTTGCACGGCACGTGCACGCCCCTCGCGTTGGTCACTGTCGTCGACCGCCTTCTGCGGGCACTTCCATCCGTATGGACCCTCGTGATATTCACATACCTCTGTGCTTTCTTGCTTGGATGCGTGGTCAGGCAGCGTCCCGTTCTTCTCTGCTGCCCACAGACAGCACCGATGTGCCATGTTTCCTTCTGCCACCTGCTTCCTCCAGGACCTCCACTTCCGTGAGCCCAGGAATACAGCTCAACAGACGCTCGCGTACGCTATGCAGAGCTGACTGAAGGATCGTGTGGCCGGAGGCGAGAATGCAGACTGTAGTCGTCCGGGCGAGAACGGGTGACTCGTGCAGCCCATGTAGCAGCAGCGTGTCTGCAGAACCTCCTACTCCCTCCTCATCATCTAATAAGGCACTCTCGAAGAGGGCGTCGTCGTAGCAGAGGAGGCAAGGCGATAGGGAGAGGTGCCTGGGCCGGTAAGGACTTCGAGCGAGGAAGATGTCCATCTCCGAACCTGAATGGCAGCTGTCCCACGCGATCGACAACGACTGTAACTCGATGGTTCCTGACATGTCCGTCAATCCGGAGCCGTTGGCCGTGATGCTAACGTGCTGTAGATTGGGGCATTGCGCCGAGAGCTGCCTGACGACATCGTGGTGAGCGGCGATTGTGTCACACTTGAGCTCGAAATGCGTGAGGAGAGCTCACGAGGTCTGTGGAGATGTGCCAAATCCGACCTGGATGGTGCGATCGCCGCCATTGAGAAGGGTGAAGCGCTCAAGGCGAGGAAAGGCCGATAGCACTGAAAGCGAAAGGGACACCGGGAGCGTCTCCTTGCAGTGCGTGCTGATGCAGTCTACCGAGAGAGACCTGACGTGGTGGCCCATCTGGCTACGCTTTGCAATGATTGCCATTTGCTCGAGTAAAGGCCGCTCGGCGGTGCCTCGTTGGCCTGCGTATGCAAGGCAGCGAATGTTCCGCAGGGACGTGGGCATCAAGGCGGACGTGAAGCTGTGAGAAACGAGGCGGAGACGGAGGAAGTCTCGTTTTCCCTTCCGTGCATTACTTTCGGCAGATGCGACGAAGCTTGCAATGCGCTCGAGCATTTCGAAGGGGAGGTCCATGAGTTTGACCATCCTTGCGCCTTCAGGCGGACTGACGGTCAACCGCACTCCAGTAGAGCAACATGACCCTCTTGAGCCTCACCTTGCGTGTCGTGCAACACGTTGAACTGCAGAGCCTTAGGTTCGAGTGTTGCCTATGAGGGTTGTGCGGGTGTTTGGTCGGGAGACAACTCGGCTTCTCCGCGTCGACACGGTGGGAGTGCAGCCTCAATTGCTCACTCCTAATTCACGCACACGCACTACAAAATCGGTCCACTCCTCGCGCACTCGCACTCGCTCTCGTGCCCGTGTGCTGCCCCGCACATCGCCTAAAGTCCGTCTAGGCGCGCGTGCCTTCCATCTCGCCCCTAGTCCTCTCTCGCTGAGACGATCGACTTCTACGCATGTGGTCTCGCCCTTGGTGACGATTCTCGTCGCGCTGCCCATCCCGTCACTTCGTCGCTATCATGGCCGAGTCGACCACCCTCACGGTGCTCCCTGATTCCTGACGTCCCTCCTCCGCCATGTCTACATGCCTACGTGCTCACCTCCACCTGCAGATTGCTAGCCTGACGCAGACGAGCGGCCAGCGCAGCGAATGCGTCAAACAGCTCTGGGTTGCCGGACGCGACGAGCCGGAGTTTGGTAGCGCCGGATAGGACGGGAGATGTGAAGAAGGCGGAGAGACCGTCGCCTGCAAAATGTGCGGCAAACGCGGACGTGTCCTCGGTATCTATGTAGTCGTCGAGCGCAATCGACAGCACCTTGGGTCGATAAGCGCTCTCGGCGAGGAACGATCGCAGCATGGATCCGGCTATGCCGTATTCGACGTATTCGAGAGTCAGGCCGAGTGAGGGAAGGTTGATGACAGGCCTTTGATGTGACTGAGACTCGTCGTCCCAGACTGTGAGGCTGACATGCTGCAGCCTGGGGCAGCGTTGCGTTATCTCCATGACCAACGTCTCAGAGCTCCCGGCATCGCAACAGTCGATTGATAGCAGGGTGAGTGTATGCATGACGATGTCGTCGGACAGAGCTTTCGAAAATCTGAAGCTGCATTGATGAAGCGAGAGGCGCCGTAGACCCGGGAAGGCGGACAGGAGGGACAGATCGCCAAATTCCCTTGATACGCGGCATCTCTTTTGCAGGCCGTAAATCGTGAGAAACTGAGTATGCTTCCCCATCTGAAGCCGCGACGCAAGGGTCGCCATGCGCTCGAACACCGGAAGCTCGGGCCGCTCTTCTGAGCGGTGGACGTACGTCTCCAGGTCCCGGAAGAAGGCAGGCAGAAATGCGGCCTCGAAGATGCGATTGATCAGGCGGAGTCGTAGGCTGCTTCGCCTCGGGGGGCCGTAGCGTCCATCGTTCTCTGCGGTAACGACGCAGCTCGCAATGCGTTCGAGCATTTCGAATGGGAGGTCGAGCAGTTTGATCATTGTTTGGTACGTCGTCTGCGTACTCGTAGGACGGGCCGGACACGGTCAGCCGAGGCACGAACATGCAGAGTCCGCGTCGCTGCGGCTCACAGCGAGCGCGATGCGTAGGGCGTTGACTGGGAGCGTTGACTGGGATTTGCAAGCGCGCGACGTCTGCCTGGTCAAGAGGCAACCCGTGTGGACGTCCTTTCCCGCCGGTGTCATCGATGTCGTTCACGCACGTGCGCACGGACAAAGGCTCGGCGGGATGCAGAAAAACGCTTCAAGCTCCTGCTTCTGCCAGCTCGCAACGAGATATTTTATACTGCACTCGTCGTACTCTCCGCGACAACCGTCAAGATGCGCATCTCCGTCTCGACCTGGAACGCCAACGAATTTCTCCAGCGCCGCCGCAAAGGCCTCGACCTGGCCAGCTGGCTGCGGCGGGCGGACGACAAGGCCGCAGGAAGCAACTCCGACGAAGCGCCGGCCATCTATGCCATTGCCTTCCAGTCAGTGCGATATGCAAGTCATGCCTTGCGAGCATCGCTAAAGGCGCTGTCGTGCTTTCAGAGAAACGGTTCTCCTGCCGAACGCGCTCGTAGGGATAGGGGCAGCGCAGCTTTCGCGATACGAGAGCATCATCAAGAACGAGATAGACTCGCATGTGGCTTCATCTTATGGCTCTACCAAGTCTTCCTCCGGAGAGGGTTCTTCCGACAGCCAGTACTGTGCGTGCGGCGGGGCGGCCGGCGGCATAGACCTTCGTATGCAGGCTTGCGACTGACACTTTCAATCATCTCTCCCTTCTCTGCCTCACAGCACTCATCTCGAAGAAAGTCTCAGGCGGTGTCGCTCTTCTCGTCTATGCGCGGGAATCGCTCAGCGCCCAGATAAGCGAGGTCTTGACAGCATACATGCCCTGCGGCCCGCTATGGATGTCCAATAAGGGTGAGCCCAGCTCAGCCATATCGATAACTCCGAGCCTAGCTGATGCGCCGTTCAACTTTTGCTGCAGGCGCTGTCGGGATCCGGCTTACACTGGGCGACCCCGCCCGCACGAGCTTCACCTTCCTCTCATGCCACCTCGCCCCGCATGACCACAACGCGGAGCGGCGAAACGCAGACTGGGCGACAATCGTGTCTGGCCTGATCTTCGCATCTTCAGGCTCGGGGAAGCAGCACCAAATATACGACACGACGTTCCTCTTCGTCGCCGGCGACCTCAATTACCGCCTCTCGCGCACACACCCGGAGCGTCTGGCCCTCACGCAGATCGGCGAAAGACTCAGCCCGAACCGGCTGCCTGAGTTGCTTGTTCACGATCAGCTCCGCATCGAACAGCGAAAAGGCAACACCCTGCACGGCTTGCAAGAAGGCGAGATCCGATTCCCGCCATCGTACAAGTTTGTCAAGGGAACAGATCGCTACAAGGTGCGGAGGCCATGCATGCATCCGGCCGACACAGTCCAGCTAATTCGGAGCGCGGGCTTCCTCATTGTTCTGCCGTTTCTGCAGAACTTTGCAGAAAGAGTACCGGCCTGGTGCGACCGAGTCATGTACGCCGGCCCAGCCACCGATAGCGTGACTGTCGAGCAGTACCGCTCCACGACCAGCATACGGACCTCAGACCACAAGCCTGTCGCTGCGCTCTTCCTTATTCAGTTCCCATCATCCAGCCAGAGCAACAGCTTGTCCGTTCGCTCGCCATACCCGGTGGACCCGCAAGCACCCTTGAAGCGCGCCCTCGGCCTCGTGCTCAGCAAGCTCGTCGGCGCTGTGTGGGCCATCCTTCGTACCATCGGCTTCGGCAGCCCGTGGGTGGGCGCCGCCATACTCCTCCTGCATACCGCCGCCGTCATCCTCGAGTTCGATTACATCGGCCACCTCCAGGCTTTATGGCATTGGCTGCGGACAGCCGACAAGCTCGAGGCGTACAATAACTTCGCAATGGCCACGACTGAGCGAGTCCAGGCATTCATCGATGAGCGGACAGACATCTTCTTCGGTCCTTTCAAGAGTGCTTCCAAGCAGTCCTAGGAGCCGTCAAAATGTCTCCAAGCAGTGCAGTGTGACCCGTACTCGCATGTCTCACCCTGTGCCGATAAACAGACAATGTGCAAAGCAAGCCTCAATGCTATTCAAGGAGAACGACCTTCTGCAGGGTGGCCGTATCGAACTAGCTTACATTGGCTACCCGAGCCCACCGGCGCACCGACATCGTGTGCACCGCAGGCAAGCCTGCTTATGATTACTACGATAGCAAAAGCAACAACATCTCGACCTTCGTACATCCGGCCACCTGTACATTCGTTCTACGCACTTCTGAGCATAGCGGTCTACCAGCTGCAGAGTTTGCCGAAGGGGTTGTCAAGCCAAGTCAGCGGTTCAGCTCAGGGTTCGCTGGCAACAGCAAAAATAAACTCACAAAGCACACCAGCCGATAAAAGTCTGGCAAAGATTCTCGACGGATGTGGCCTGCAGGATCAGCCTCTGCACCTGCTCCTTGACATCAAGCACTTGGGTCGGCTTGAAATCCCTCCCCGTAAGCTTCTGCTGCACGCGGTCAATGACCTGGAGCGCGCGCTGGTTGAGCGCCTCGTTGGCCTCCTCGTCGCCAGGATGCGTTTCGTCGACACCGCCTCGCCGGTTCGTGCCGCCTGCGCCCGCCCCGCCACCGCCAGTCCGCTGACCACCCGCTCCGGGCGCCGCTGCGGCACCGGCTGCACCTTCGCCGGCCGCTCCACCGCGCCGGCTTGTGTGTATGAGACGCCAATTGATGAGCGGGTCGTGCACGAATGCCTCGAGGACGGCGGTGATGGACTCCTTGTTGTCGCGCAACACGCGCATGCTGTTCTCGCACGTAATGCGGAAGGTGCCCTCGATACCGCTGACTTCCATGGCTTGGACGAGCATCCGCGTGAGTCGGAATGGCACTCGCTCGGGATACTTGTCGCGCACCATGGCAACCTCGACTGGCGTGAGGGCGGAGCAGTGGCCGAGATCAGCATGCTGCATTTCGATGTCTATACAGCCAGGCTGTACTTACAGCAGTCTCCGAAGTCGACATGGACGACCGCTCCACCTAAGCGGTCCAAGAGCAGATTGGAAGGGTGGCGGTCTCCCAGGCCCAAGATGTGGCCGACCATGCTCATCCTGAATATCGCAGGCAGGTCGAGGAGGAGGAGCGGTGGAATCGGCAGACGGTCAGCAGGTGGACATTGCCATCAACAGGGAAGCGCCAACTCACGTCGCCAGCGTTCTAGTGTAGTTCGTCCGCCTGTCGAGCCAGGCCTCGGAGTTCCGGCTCTTGAGCCAGAGAACGCGGTACAAATCCTGTCCGGTGGTATTGTCCAAGGCGTACTCGAATACCTCAATCTTCTGCATGAGGGCCATGTGATCATAGTCTGGTGCCATCTGCAGCATAATACGGTGCTCAATGTTGAGCAGAATCTTGCGCGAGTCGCGGTAGTTCTTGACCAGGACATGCAGGGTGTCGGTGTTGTCGACCCAGCCGATAAGACCCGAATTGGGCGCGAGCGGAATGATGGGATACCCGAGAATAGTGAGATGACGCTTGAAAGTCTCGGCGTCTTTCTGCAAGAGCGTGTTGACAAGGCCAAAGAGCTGCATCACTCGCTCGTCTTGACGGAGATCTTCGTGTCCTTTCAGCAGGAAAGGATGATCCTTGCCGTCGCTTCCGTCCACCTTAAGTTTGCGTGGTCTGCAAGCAAGCATACGCGTTCTTTAGCTGCCGGCGCCATAAGAGGAGATGAAAGGACCGCATCGACCCACCTCTGCTTGGACGTCAGGACATCAAAGGATTCTGCGAACTTGATGATGCGGATGATAGGCTTGCCGACCTGATACGTTCCAGGCACGGCCAATTCTAAATCGTGCACCTCCAAAAGCCGAGGCGAGACCTGCTGGAGTTCGAGCACAGAGAAAGAAGGGAGGAGCCGCGCTATCCGCTTGAAGATCTGATAGTAGAGATCCCAAGCTTGATTGAGATCGCTGACTTCGTTGTATGCCTGGAAGCGTCGACAAGATTCGCGGGCATCCTGCAGATCCCGTCCAAACGACTGCTGGAACGCAATTTCGCGTAACGTTTCCGGGCCCTGCGAGGTGATCGGCACGCCAGCTATCAGCTTGATGCGCTCTTCTTCCATACCTCAGTTTACCGCTCACCTTCTCAAGCATGTCATGCAGCGGATCAAGTGTGGCAAACATCGCCTCGATGTTGCCGTCTCCGTAGTAGAGCCTTGATGCCTCTTCGAGGCCCTCGTGCCACATTTCGTGCCATAGAATGGCGACGCGGATGAGTTCTTGTGAGACGAGTCTTGCCTGGTCGACGAGCTTGGCTGAGTGCTCCGACATGCGATCCATGATGGCCAACGCAGCTCGCCGCCTCGGTAAAGACGGGTACTTGGCGGCCACAGTGAGAGGATAGACGAGAGCTTGTGGATGTGCTTTGCCGACGTCGGCTAGAACGGCGTGAATGAGCTTGCGGACAGGTGTGCTGGTGGCATGGATGCGCGCAATGAGCTGGATCGCAGAATAGTTCGCGACAGAAACCGATCAGCACAGTGCGCGGTGTAAGCGCACAGCCAGGTGTGGCCATCCGGACAAACCCATAACTCACCTGAGGGATGACGTCGAGCCAGATATCGACGCTAACGCTTCCAAAGCCTTCGGAAATAGCAGCGCCCACCTCCGGGTGGTACCCGTACTTGAACCAAAGTGTCAGCAGTCTGAGCGTGTCCTGGAGAGAATTGCCAGGAGAGAGGGCTATAGACTGGAAGAAAGCCCTGACGGCAGGTACGATATGACCAGAGAAGATCTCCGGCGGTACCGGATCTTGCGAGCCTTGCTGCTGCGCGCCTTGAGTGTAGTACGCCACGACTTCCGAGTTGGCCAACGCCCACGAGTGCCACGCCTTGTACCATCTCCTGTCGAGATTCGTGGCGAAAAGGTAGGATGTGAGTATGTCGTTGACGTATTCCTGGAGGAGAGGAGGTGGCAGTCGTCAGCCAAAAGAGCCCGAGTTCAGCAGGTACAGCCTCCTCGCTCACGGATCCCCAATCTGGCTGCAGCATGCTCTGCCATTCGCCAAGCTTATAGTAGCAGCGCGCGAGCAGATGAGTGTACTCCTGCAGCTGTCCAGAAGCAGCGAGCTCTGCAGCGGCATTTGGCTCATCGCTTTGCGGGTTGAGACCTAAATCCTGGGTAAGGCGGCCTGTAAAGTCCCGGAGGTATGCTCTGGGAGGCGTAATGCCTTTAGCTGATGTCGACGACGTGTCTTTAGAGCCTCTTCCGCTACCCACAGAGTCTCCTCCCGGGCCCCGGTTGCCCACATGTACTTGAGATGCGCGTAGATGACGTGCGGTGGTCCTTGCATAGCCTGCCAACCATCGAAAGGCGTTGCATCAATCAGTCGCCATACGCCAGCTTCTCAACGCATCGATACTTACCGTTGATTCGAAGTCGGCTTCCTCCCCAAACAGCGAGTTGAGCGTCTTCTCGGCCAAGCCGAGCCTTCCAGACTTGCGGCACAAGTTGGCGAATTTGATCCACATTTCCATGTTCTCCCTGGGTGATACGACCAGTGCGCGGACTTTGAGAATCCGCTGCCACACCTCGACATCCCGCTGGCAGCCTCGAAGACGCTTCATCCACGTCTTTTGGATGACGACCCGGCGATCGCGGTTGTCGCCCGACTCCTTGTACTGGATGATCTCCTCGAGCTCGGCAAGCATCTGCACGCGGACGATCTGGTTGTAGGCTCGGTTGTAGCTCTCGCCAACCAAGGTGGTGAGCTCTGTATCGAGCAGGTCGCGCGCCTTGCTGACGTGCGCCTGTGCTTTACCGAACTGGTTCCGGTGGATAGACAGAATGGCTCGGAACCAAGCGCGGTCTGGGGAGTCGTGCTTGAGGACTGCAATGTAGTCGTCCATGGCTTCCCACTGCGCAAGACCCCACGCAGCAGCTGCAGCAAGGGGAGCGATGCGTCGCCGCTGCTCGCTGCTTGCGCTACGCCAATTCTCGCGAGCAAGAGTCGACAGGCTCTCCCACTCGCCGAGAGCGTGTAGACACCGCATACGCCCATGCGTCAAGTCGAAATTGGACGGATCCTCAACCTGTTTCCGCTCGTAAGCTGCGAGAGCATCGTCCCATCGCTGCAGCTTCTCGTACCAGTCTTCCTTCAGCTCGATGCCGCGAGCGTGCTGAGCGTGATTCAGAATACCAACTGCCACGTCGGGCTGCTGCAGCTGGTTGTTTATGCGTATCAAGGCCTCGATCGTGTCCGCGCTTGGCTCGGCAGTCCACTCGAGCTCCTTGTAGTGCAAAGCTTTGGCGAAGGCATGACACTTCTGTGCGTACGAACCGAGCTCCCGCGGCATGATGGGGAGTGACTTGTCGTCGTGCTCCATGAACTCGGCGAGATTCAGCAGAGTCTGCGTAATTTCGGGCGGGATGGTCGGTGATGCAAATGCCGTGTCGATGGCGCGCACCAGCTCGTCCTGCAATACGCGGTCGGCGATTTATAGTCAGCAAAAGCTCGTGGCCGGACTAATCTGTCCCCACTTGGCGGGCACATACCTGATACGACTCGTAGAGCTCGGTCCAACATGACACGAAAGCCGCGTTGAACATGTCCCGCGCCAGCGGATGGTACATCTCGGCAAGCCCAGAGCAGGCACGAAGAGAGAGGGATGGCGACGCCTTGAGCAAAGCGACGCTGAGTCTCTTCATCCAGTCCCGCCAATCGTCCGCTTTAGCGCGGTCTGTCGTCTCCCATTGCGTCTTCAACTGTTGTTGATTGACAGGAAGCTTGTTGACTCCAGCATCTGCAGCCGGATCCAGTTCTGTGACTGGGCCCGTGACGCTGTGTACGTCGGTTGACAACATATCAGTATGTGATACATTTGACGGCTACGAAGCGTCGACCCATACTGACTTGTCGATGAAAGCCAGATCCGGCAACGGCTCGCCTCGCAGGAGTTTCGTCACCAGCTGATCATAGTTGTTATGTTGTATGCGATTCTGAACGAGGCACTGCAGACCGGCATGGACAGCAGATCAGCTGTGCAGACTCGAGTACAGAGGAGGCTGCTCTTGCTCACCTTGTTGATCATCGGCACGAAGATGGCAAAGTCAGACCCAATTTGCGAGACGAGCGAGCAAAGCGCATCCATCGTGTCGTTCCTGAGTTCAGGTGGTCCATAACTGAGGACTCGAGAGAGCGGGTGGATGACCCGGGAAGCGTGATCAGAGAAGTTGATCTTCCTGCAGAGGACGCCCATGACCTGAATAGCGTGTCGCCGCAACGGGAGCGGAGGCTCGCTGCGTTCGAAGGTCCGAACAATGACGGGGATGACGAGGTGCAGGTACTCTTCCAGATTGGCGCCAAAGATACCAAAAGCGTGCAGAATGCGTTGCAGCGACGGCAGGCGGCGCTCTCCAAAGTCCGCGTCGAACGATGTGAGCATGAGAGGGAGCAAGGTTGGGAGATACACCTTGAACTCCCCCTCGAGAGCGACGGCGATCTTCTCGACAAGGTCGACGAGAATGACCTGGAGAGCAGGTCCCGATGTCCACGAGTCTCGGATGAGGGCGAGAATTGGAGTGAGGTGATTCCGGATGTGCGGGCCGACGACCTTGATGAGCTTGCTCAAGTTCTCAAAGTAGTACTTTTCCTGCATCGATCCTTGCTGGACAGTCCGCATGGCGCTTAAGAATGCGGGGATGACCTAGACAGGGTGTGACACGACCATTAGTTGCTGTACAGGGCGGGATGGTGTTGGGGTTCGACGAATCGCCGGACACACCTGAGGAAGGAAGGTGACGCAGCGCAGCCGCAGCGAGTTGAAAATATACATGACGGCCTCGACGACCGCAGTATGATGATTCGCAAGGGATGTGTCGCGCAAGATGGACAAGAGAGCGTGGAATGCGACCGTGGGGTAGTACTCGTCGTGAGATGGCCCAATGTTCATCGGGTGCGAAGGATCCGTGGCGTTCAAGGGCAGGTCGACATTCTCCTCGGCCGACTGCTGGACGACCTGCTTGTACGGATCGAGTGCACCGAGGATGCCCATGACTTTGACTGTCTCCCGCCGCGTCGCGGGCACGTTCTCGGTCTTGAGAATGTTTATGAGCGTGCCGAGGAGGGTCGGGTACTTGAGGTATGGCTCGATCACGTATCCAGAGTGAGAGGATAGCAGGCCTAGCGTATGTAGCGCGGCATCGCGCTTCACCAGCGACGCTTGGTCGTGCAGCATCTCGATGATGAGCGACATGTACTCGTCGAGCCGAGGCAGGACATCCTCTCCTCCCACCCGCGCCAGCTCGCCTAGCGCAAGCATGATCGCTGAAGCCACGCCCGCGTTGACGTCTCTCGCCTTCGGCAACAGAACACGCAGAACTGACAAGACGTAAGGCTTGGACAGCCTTGCGGACGCCCCGACAAGAAGACCGAGCAGAGTAGCGCATTCTTCACGATTGGTGCTATGATAGGGTCGACCGTGGACAGTCAGCACGCTTGGCACCGGTCCGGGAACCATGCGGGCCGTGCACTCACGAGTATGTCGAGTACTCGAGCTCTGTCAGTAGCTGGATTAGGGCTTTCCGCAGCGACGGCATGACGTACGCCGGGTTGTGCACCGAGATACGTCCGATGATCTTGATTGCGATCTCACGTATCGAGTAGACTTCGTCGTTGATGGCGAGGAAGATCGAGCGGACGTTCTCCGCCTGTGCGAGATGCCGGTCGAATTTGGTGTCGAGCGCAGCCAGGGTGCTTTGCCGGATATGCGGATCTGCGTGCATGCGGCATGACAGAAAGACGTTCAGCGCGTTCCGTGACTCGTTAGCTGGTCTTGACCTCCTCCAGCCTATGAGATGCTCACCTGGATCCGCAATCGCGCATACCAGCCTGGTCGGGTAGACACGACGCTCTTCAGTGATCCGCTCTCATCCCGCTCGCAGACCTCGCGGACGCGATAGACTTACAACTTCTCCAGAACCTCGGTGACGAGGTTGATGCTGTAGTTGCTCGTCTGAAATATGATCGGATCGCGCGCAAAGAGGCGGCAGCACGTCTGCGCCGCTGCCATCCTAACGTCCCGCGAGTCGTGATCGAGGTAGTTGGTCACAGTGTCGCGGACAAGCTCGTGCAGGAGGATGCCGGAGAAGTCGAATGAGCCCAGAGTATTGAGCGCAAGCGTGATGGTCGGGACATCGTGCGGTTCTTGCGTCGTCTGCGGGCGTCCGTTTTGTAGATTTGCGCGGTCAGCTCGCTGCGCTTCTGGGAAAGTCGGTCATTTTGACGCACATTCAAGGCTGATAGGTCTCGCGTGATTGAAGAGGCAGGCGGGCGGGTCTGCAGGGGTGCGCCGGGCGTTTTGAAGAGCTCACCGCCGAGCAGCAAGCAGAGCAGGTTGAGGAGCCGTTCTGCGGGATGATGCGTAGGCAGTAGGTCTGCAGTCAGCTGCCAGTCAGGCGCGAGGTGTGCTCGACCTCTGCGCCGAGCTCGCTGCACCGACCTTGTATTGTCTGCAGGAGAGGCGGAATGTGCGTCGCCAAGTCCGTGAGAGCGCGCACGAGCGGCTCGGACAGGCCATAGGCAAACATGAGGTCGAGGAGCTCGTGCATGTGCTTCGTCAGCGCCTGTCCTACGGCGGTGGCTAGCATGCTGATGCACTGGAAGATAGCCATCTCGGACGGAGCGTTCTTGCGGCTGGAGAGCGGGGGTGTGCAGCATGTAGGGCGTCAGCCAGGGTCGCTCTTGGCCCGCCAGACCACGTGACGGACCACAGGGCACAGGGCAGCTATGGCGCGACGCTCGCTCACCCTCGAGCGGACAGACCCTCCTTGATGCTTGCCAGGACCGGATCCAGATATGGTGACATCGAGTTTGTCACCGCCAGCGCAACATGTCCGATGGCATGGAATGCTAGACAGAATGAGAAGCCAAGGCACCTGCTGTGAGCCCGACTGCACGCATACCTCGGTACATGGCAGCGGGGTGCGACACCCACATGTCGTGCGGTCCCTCTCCTTCTTGAGCTGACCCAGCAGGTAGATCATGCATCGGTGCAGGTAGCTCCCAATGAACTCTTGGTGGTTGTACGATGCCAGGGTGGGAATGAGCTCGATGACTGCGCGGCGCACGAGGTTCTCGCGATGGTCTCGATACGAGAGGACTTGCTCGCAGACCTCGTTGTAGCGCTCTTGCATGAACTGCAGAGTCGCGTGCGCCATGCTGACCATCAGTCCTTGCTGTCCGCCTCTACGGGCGCGTGCACCATTCAGGTTGTATGCATCGCGAGACGCACCATGTTCCCGTTGGTGAAGAGCTCCTTATACCCGAGCAAGCTCCCGTGTATCGCATCTCCATTGTTGCTCTTGAACCCCTTCTGCGCCTGCTCAAATACCATCGCAAAGCACTCGTTGCGCGTTGCTGCATCGCGCGACCCGGCAATCTTCAAGCAGCCAGAGAGGGCCGACGCGGCTGCTTCGCGGATGTTGACCTTTGGGTCGCGCAGTGCCGTCCACAGGTAGTCGAGGATGGTGTCGACGCGATCCGCGACGCTGAACGGCGCGGTGCGTGCAAGCTCGCGGAAGACCAGAGCTGCCGCGTACCGGCGCGACTCGTTGCGGTCGTCTGCAGGGCGCGAGCGTTCTACCTCATCAGCTTGTGCATCGCCAGGCTATGACTGGACGCTCGATAGAAGCCAAGGCGGCCAGATTGGCGGGACGACCCACCCTGCAGCCACTCGCTCGCCGTCTGCACCTGCAGCTCTACATTCTTGACAAGCGCCCCTCCACGCGCCACGAGCCGGGCGTACGTCTTTGCGGCGTGCGCCATGATGAGCGGGTCTACCGAAGGGATTGCGAGCCATGGCTGAGTGGCCAGGCGCGCTGCGATGCTCGGATCCTGCGTGGCCTCGAGCAACGTGTCTGCGGTGCAAACGACGACGAGGACGACGGCGGCGATGACGACGACGGAAAAGCAGAGCAGCAATCAGCTACTTGCACATCGCGGAGTAAATCGCACACGCGCGCGCGCGTGAGCTCGCGAGCGAGATGGGGACCGGGCCGCACCGATGGCATTCAGTCCGGCGAGCTTGTCGGTGAGGTCGTTCGAGTTGATGAGGGCCGTCAGGCGGGGTGCGAGCTCCTGGATGGAGCGGGCGTGGGCATCGACGGTGTTGCCTCGGGTAGCTACCTGCGGATGCGAGCGAGCGAGCGGGTATGGAGTGAGCACCCCGTGCGTTGGGAAACTGTCAGCGGGGCTGCTGCATCCAGCGCCCATGGCGAACGGCAGCGGCCAGGGGCGGCAGCTAGCTCGGTCCGTCGCAAGATGCAGCCCGATAAACGCACCCACGCTGCCAGCTCGCTGCTCGCTCGGAGGCGATTCTCCTCGTTCCTGCATGGCAGAACTCGAGGTGGTTCAGCTCGCGCTCTTTCGCCCAGCTCTCTCGTTCTCGCAGCAGCAGCAGCAGCATCAACCCGCGCACCGTGAGCGCAGATCTGCGAGAATGTTGGCGGGATCCCGTGTCATTGCGAGTGCCATGCTGGGCAGGCTGCCTGGGGCTGTTCGCAACGCTGTCGATGGGATACGGGCTGCTTGCTCGTCACTGCCTTTACTGCGCGGCGGCGGCCTTCACCTCTGGCAGGGACAGCAGCAGCAGAGCATGGACCGGGGGGGGTTCAGAGGAGCGCGGCAGCAGCAGCAAGTCTGACGCTGTCCTCTCCCTCTGTGGAGTTGCCCGTGTGTGTGTCGCAATATGCACTAGTATGTAGAGTGGAAAGCCGAAAGCGAGCGAGCCCCGGTGGAGTGGAGAGCTTTGACGAGGTTGCGGTTTGTGGAGCGAGTAATGCTGGGATCCAGCAATGAGTGCAGCTGCACACACGCACATGGTGTGAACACCGTCATGCCACACCAGATCAGCTTTGTAGATGCATCGCAGCTCGGCGCCCTCCTCCATGCAGGGTGTGCGCGAGTGGGTATAGATTGCCACCAGGACGCGCTCAGAGCCGGCAGCTGCTGCCTCGACGGGCTTGCTTCTCCTCCTGCAGGGCCAGGGCCAGTCTCATCTCAATCAGCATCAGCCAGAGAGACGTCGGGGAGGGGCAGACATGGCCATGGACGACCTCCTCTCTGCATTCGACCCTCTCCATCAGTCTGCAGCTGCAGCTGCCAGTGCGACCGCAACCTCTCCGCTGTCTGCGACGTCAGGGGCAGCCACAGCAAGCGGCAGAGGCAGAGGCGGCAGCACCAACACGACTACGGCGAGCAGGCCCACCCATGGGCTCACTGCACCAGATGCTGTGCCTATACCTCTCGCAAAAGCGCCACTGGACCTGCTTTCATTCGACGACACGGGCAACGGCAGCAGCAACGGCGACGACGTCAGTTTTGGATCACCGCAGAGCGCACCGCTGCATCACCGCTCGCCCGCCAGAGACGGCAACCCGAGCTCCATCACCAGCAGCAGTAGGAGCGTCCTTGCGTCCTCGTTCGCGCAACTAGATATCGGCACGGCCGCGGCGACGACGCAGGCCCACCCAGAGGCGCGTCGCGCGGCTGCAGCGCAGCGCCAGCATGACGTCCTGTCCGAGCTGCACAAAGCCGAACAGCACGTCGACTGGGCAGACGCACCAAGAGCAGGCACGAGCAGCGACACCGTATACGGAAGGCAGCGGCGGCCTTCGTATACTGGGGGAGTCACCTCCAACAACAGCAGCAGCGGGACACGCGTGCGCCGGACGAGCTCGAACGGCAACGGCGGCCCCGCTGCTTCGACTGCGCCCATGCCGCGCCCACCGAGGCGCATGAGTCGATCCGGCCTCATGCCAGAGTACGACCATCCGGCTGGGTCTGCCTCGTCCCTCGATGCGTCGACAACTGCTGCCCCCGCTGCCGCGTTTCACCACGCCCCGGCGAGTCCGACTCTGCTCGCAACGGACCAGAGCCACCTCTTTCACCCGTCGTCATCCCCGCCCGGCTCGACCACTCTCCGCGAAAGCATGCGCGCAAACAGCCACTACTTTTCGAGCTTGGGCAGGAGTGCGGCGGGAGCGGCAGTCAGTGCCCTGAACGGCGCGAGCTTACCACATCCGGGCCAGGGCGAGACGAAGCACGGTAGTGCGAGCAGCAGCGGCAGCAGCAGTGGAAGGACTCATGCATCGCAATTTTTTCCGATACCAGCGCCCGCTCCTGCATCTGCGCCTGCCGGTGAGGAGCAATCAACACGCCCCGCCCGTCACTTTTCGCACAACATCGACAATTCCGACCTTTTTCTATCGGGTCCGCTGCGTCCGGGCCCTTCATCCCAAGCCAACTCCCGCTCGCCATCCTATTCTCACACACCATCAGCAGGATCGTCAGGGAACTCTACATCCCCGCAGCGAGCGCACGCGCCTGTGCCCCCGCTCGCACCTCCCTCATCCGCGTCCGCAGCCACCTCGAGATCTCTTGGCCCAGGCCCACAACTCAGCACCCGTGGAGCGGCTTTCCAGCCGCAGTCACAGCGAGCGGCAGCGGCAGCGTCGGCGCCATCGCGGCGATCGGCGCCCAGCACGAGCAAGCGCGCGCACACATTTGATTTCTCCGCCGATACGTTTGCGGAGAAACAGCTCCCTGCACCTGCAGTGTCGAGCCCGGCTCCGGCACACGGCCTCGCCATCGACTCGGAGCCGCTGCCCGGCCTGCGTCTGCAGATGCCCGCGAGCGCGCAGGGGTCGAGCAACCGAATCCTGAGCGAGGATATTGCGGACGGGGTGCGTGCGCAGCCTGCCGTCTTTGCTTTGGTCGGCGTGGCAGCGGAGGAGCAGAAAGCTGACAATTCCCTCATTGCGTCTGCTTCGTGCACATGCGTGTGCAGATCCGCGGCTCGCTCTCGTCGCGCCTGCGCCTGCAGCGCACCTGGACCCTGCTGTACTCGCTCGACCTGCACGGGACGTCGCTCACGACGCTATTTGCGAATGTCCAGCGGGGCCTGGTGCGGAGCGCGGGCGGGTGCGTTCTGTGCGTGAGCGACATGCGCGGGGGCGTGTTCGGGGCGTACGTCAACGAGGCGTTTGTGCGCCGCGAAGGGTACTACGGGAACGGCGAGTGCTTCCTCTGGCGCGTCGAGGCCTTCCCGCCGTCCGACGCCTTTCGCGTGGGGCCCATCGTGCGCACGTACCGCTGGACGGGCGCCAACGACTACATTGTCCTGAGCGACGCGAGCGCGACCCTCTCCGTCGGCGGCGGGGACGGAAAGTTCGGACTGTGGATGGACAAGGACCTCGAGAAAGGCTTCTCGGCCCAGTGCCCCGCCTTCAGGAACGACGTCCTCTGCGATGCGGGATACGTCAGGGACAATGGTCAGGGCGAGCAAGAAGGGAAGTTCGACATCCAGGCGGTCGAGTGCTGGGCTGTAGGCTAGATGTCTACAAGCTCTGCGTACATCTGGTGACTACAGTGTGGATGATATTGAGGCTTGCGAGGGTGATGCACATCCAGCGCAGTGCGCCACGGCAACCGGATGCCCATGACTCGAGACGAGCATCCGCCAGACTGGCTTCGCAGCTGCAGGCGGAAGTATCAGGTTGTCCCTCCTTCTAATTGCTGATCACGGAGGCTGCATATGAGTGAGAGCGACGTCACAAAAGCAGCGCGCAAAATGGCATGACTCCGCTTCCTCTCCGTCCCGCCTCTTGTTCAGCTATCTTGTCGGGCATCGTGTGCGGCCGATCATGGAGAGACAGCAATTACGCAATGAGCGAGTCCTGGAGGTTTATAGGCGTGCCCACGACGAGAGTATGCGAACCTCCACCTGCGAGGCGTGGGGGGCCGTCTTCGACAGTGGATCGCCTCGAGGACCTCGCGATCGTGTCCTTCAGAATACTTGAGGCTGGAGCCTGGACGATGCGCGTGGGTAAATCGCCATGACGGACGCAACGCTAGCTTCCGCAGGCTCTGACATGGTCTCAATGGGATGGTGGACCGCCGCAGTCGGCGGCGTTCCGTAGGCCGGCCCTGATGGACCCGGATGGCCGAGTCGTTCTGTGATCGCCATATTTGCATCACTGAAATTGTGCCTCGATAGACAGGTTCGCCAGTACGCTCGCTGAGATCTAGAGACTCAGCGTGCTATGCGATGCGACTGCCGCATTTTGCTGCATCGTCCGGGCTCTCGGGTGAGCTTGCGCGCGCGGCCTTGGCCATGGCGAAGAAGTGAGCACAATCGGCGGACACGCTATGCCTTTGTAGGCTTGTTACTCTCGGAAACCGCCTGCGCGAACAGGGGCTCGAAGAGAGCTCTATCAAGCGCAATGAACCTCCTGCACTCGCCTGCCGCTTCTCCCGTCGGATCGTCCTCGCACAAGCAAGCTACCGTCCTCTTGAGATCGTCCTCGAGCGCGGCTGTGTCTGCCACGCGCCCAGCGTCCGTCTCGTACACATTGCACCAGACCCTGGCGATGCTGGCGAGGCACGCGGCTCTCCACCTGCGCATGCGGTCCGTGCCGGCGCAGAGGCGCACGACGGCGCGGAGGGCGCGCAAGGCCGCCGTATGCAGCGCCAGCGTCTGCGGGCTGAAGAGCATGCAGAGCTTCTTCGCGGCGGGCGAGTCGCCGAGCGCGGCGCAGAGCACGGGAACCGTGTCGCCCAGGTACCGGATCCCGCGCCTGTCGAGCCCGAGGTGCCGCGGGTGGAGGAGCGTGGGAAGCAGCGAGAAGGCCAGCTCCATGAAGGGAAGCGAGGTAGACTGGTAGCTGAAGATCGAGAGGATGAGCGACTGGTAGATGCCGCGGAGCGCGTCTAGGCGCAGAGCGCGCGGAGAAGCAGCCATCTGATAGTGCGCCCGCCGCGCAGCCCCTGCCTTCGGCACGAAAGCCGGCGCTGCTGCAGTTACCGTCCCTGCGTCTCGCTCGTCTCTTGACACAGGGTGGAGCAGGTCGATCAGGGCGAGGTGGGCCGAGAAGGTTTCGCGTATCATGGGGATGTTGTCCGACTCGGACGTGAAGCTGTACGTGGTATCGAGCGACTGTGGGAGAGTGCGCATTACGGTAACAGTCAGCGAGCTGGCCGACCCCAATTCCTTCACGCACTTTGCAATACAATGCATCCGATCCTGACGTCGCGCACGCGCGCACCTTCTGGATCAGCTCGCCCAGACCAGTCCGTACGAGTAGCACTGCCGGCGTCCTCTGTAGGAAGAGGCGCAAGCAGCGCACGCCTTGGCGCCTGTAGTACGTCTCGTGGTCGTCGAGCAGGGTAAGGAGGGGCGGGACGACCAGAGGCCAGCTGCGCTCCATGTCGCCTTTGCCACCAAGCGCAGCGACCGCGGCCTGCAGGACGCGCCAGCACCCTACCGTTCCGCTCAGAGCCTCTGAGCCGCTCGTAGCGGAAAGCTTGTCGGAGCCGCCCTTGCCCTTCCACGGAGCCTCGAGCCACGTATCCGAGAATTGGTCCCCGCCGCGCTGCCGTTCCAGTCTCCGTCCTGTGCCCGGGTGCAGGCTCTTGTGCGGCGTCTGCGAGAACAGGGGCTTGATGTGCTCGAGCAGCACGCGCGCGATGAGCGGATGGCCCGGATCGCCAAGCGGCTTTGGCTTTTGCTTTAGCCTTTCCTCCTGCTTGTGCTCGTCTCGCTCGGGCTCGTGTAAGGCGGCAAGGAGGCGCGTAAGGAGCTGTGTGGCCGTGCGAGATGAAAGCGGTGTTGTCCAACTGCAGGCATTTTCTTCCTCAACGGCACGAGAGTCGGTCTGCGCGTCGTCCGGCAGGCCCGCTTGCGCCTCTGCAGCCTCCGATGGGACCGAGAAGCGCGCCAGGGTGACAAAGAGCTCGACCGGCAGTGCGGCAGAGGGAGGGACGCCCTCGAATACCGCGTGTCGTTGAAGCAGGGCGTCGAGCAGTCGCAAGAGCGCAGTCGCGCCCGTTCGCCAAAATGTCTGTGCGTGAGCGATGCTTGCGGCTGAGACCGGCAGAAGCAGAGGCAGGTCAGGATTCGACGCTTGGTGGGCCGCAACTGTGCGGAGAGGAGATGCAGACAAGCCCACTGATCTCGTATTCCGGGAGGACGAAATGTGCAGGCACGACCAGGACCTCGCAGATGGTCTCGAGAGTCGCATTTGCGGAGTCATCGAGGGGGTCGCTCCGGCTCAGGGGAGTTTCTGGCAGCTGTTGAAGCTCGAGGATGAGCTCCGCCAGGCGGTCCACCTTGCCCGCGTCCTGTTGCAAGTCCAAGGCGCCGCATGAGTGTGGCGAGGAGGGACGGGCGTGTCAGCGCGAGTTGAGGTGGCATTGCAGCCAGGGGCGCGTGCGAGCAGACGACATACGACATCGTTGGCCAGTGCACCTCCGAGCAGCGTCTGTATGCACGACAGCACGTCCTGCCAAGTCTGCTGGGCCGTTGCGGGGTCCTGCAGGAGGTCGATGACGCTTCTGCCATGGCGTTCCGAGTCGTGTCCTGAGGTCAGCTTTGCGGCTGCACAGCGCGGAATGGGTCACACAAGGGATGGCACACCTCTGTGCCTGTGTCTGACTCGTCGAATCAGCAGCTAGCAAGCTGCTCAGGCTGTCCTTGTGGGTGAGTGGTGGTTGTCGCCGCCTGGCTGCTGCACTGGCACTGGCACCTGGTGGCTGCTGCCTCGTCTTTGTCCGTGGTGGCTCAAAGTAGATGCCTGCGTTGTCATTGTCGTCATTGCTGTGCCCTGATTGGCTGCTTCTCGCATCCGTGTCATCCTCCTCCTCCTCCTCCACCTCTATGATTGCCATCTGGGCCTTGTCAGTGGTGCAATACTACGGTAGACGCCCTCTCAAAAGCGCAAAGGGGGAGGGAGGGAGGGGACAGGACCAGCGGTGTCCCCCCTTGTTCTTTCTCCCATCAGCAGCAGCAGCAGCAGCAGCAGCAGCAGCAGCAGCAGCAGTACGAGATAGCCCGAGGGGCAACACTGGTTGGGAGGATCCGCTATCGTCTGTCGCATCTTGGAAGTAGAGTACAGTCGAGTGGAGCGTCACGCGGCCGCCGCATCTCCACGTTCGGTCAGACGCGCCCCGAGCAAGGCGCAGGCAGCTGTACGCGCGGACAGCCCAGCCCACACAGGCAGCACAGGGCAGCAGGCAATACAGCTACATAGACAGCTGCTGCACACACACAACCTGGCGGCGAGGATGGACAGCGAGCACACCAGCGTCGATGCGACCGGACCTCCGAGTCCATTCACCGGCGGCAATGGCACCGAATCGGGCAATGGACACGGACACGGTCACAGCCGCAGCGGGGACTGGGAGCCCGCAGGAGGGAATCGAGCAGGAGCACCAAGGAGCGACGTGGGCTACCCTGACGAGCTGGCAGGCAAGAAAGGCGCTGCTGCCGGAACTGGAGGAGGGGGTAAGAGCAGTGAGTTGGGGGACACCTCCACTGCCCAAATGAGGGGCAGCGGGCCGCGCTGCGACGTCGACGCCGACCTCGACGTCCCCAGATAAGGCTGACTGACGGGCCAATGGGACACGCTGCCTCCACACAGAGGATCTGGCTCATGTCCCCTGTCGCTTCTTTCGCGTAGGCGCATGCACAGGTGCGGCCGGGCAGGCAGGCGGGCCCATCTCGGACGACGGACCATCACAGTCGCTTTGCTGACCTTGCCTTCGCGTTGGGATGCCCGATGATCCGTGACATCTCGCAATACCGTGCGCACACACATACACGCTCTGCCACAGCCGGAGCAGCGTGTCCGTTCTCCCATTCTCCGAAGGAGCCCGGGCAGGGCAAAGCGACGTGCAAGTGGTTCCTCAAGGGGTGAGCGAGCCTCTGCAGTTAGTATGCACTGCGAGAAGGACGTCCTGACGGGTGTGTTGCCATGTCCGCACGTCCCCGCCACTCGTCACCGTGCCGTCCAGATCCTGCAAGTTCGGACACAAGTGTGCCAACGCACACATCTTGCCCGGCCAGCCGCCTTCAATGGACTGGTGCGTCCCACCCTCTTCCTTCTCGGCTCGCTAGTCGTCCAGCTGAACAGCAGCTAACGCCGCACGACATCGCGTCAACCTTCCCGCGCACGCAGGAAAAACAAGAAGGCCGCCAAAGCAGTCGCAGCCATCCATGCAGACCCGAACCAGCACTCTCCGTCCTCCGGGGGACACGGCAGTACCTACGCGTCCACGTCCACATTCTCGAATAGCGCCGCCTTCCCTGTACCGGCCTCATCGTCCGGATCCTCCGTCTCGCCGTCAGGCACGCCCATCTCGGCCGAGCGGCCGCTGCCTCAGCTGGCACAGCAGTATAGCCAGGCTCAGTCGCAATCGCAGGGGAAGAGCCAGCCCTCTGGCCTCTCAAGCATGTTCGGACGCACAGCAGCCGGTGGTGGTCAGTCGCCCGCGGCGCCTCCGGGGCTGCAGCGCGATGTCGATGTGGCAGCCATCGGCATGTCGCCCATGGGCCTGCCAGGCCCATCTGGAGCCGACCTGAGCCTGCCTGTCCCTGCCGCTCAGCAAGCGACGGGACAATTGCAAGCGGGCGCCAATGCCAGCACCATCAATCGCCCAAAGCCGCTCTCGTATGCCTCGGCAGCCGCGACCGCAGCCGCGGCGGCTACTTCGGGGCAAGTCAAGGCCACACCAGCATCTGGCGCGGGGGCGTCTCCCTCGACCAGCGCGTTCCAGCCGCAGCGCGTGTATGGGGCACTCCCCGCAGGCTCAACGCGCTCCGGGTCCGCGGCGTCCCGGGCTGGCGAATCTCCTAGTGGAGACGCGCACTCGCACGCCGCAGCGTCATTCCAGCAGCAGCAGCGCGGTCAGGCACAGTCACAGTCGCAGACGCAGTCGCAGACGCACACTCAGGCCCTGGCGCAGGCGTACACGCCCACTCACCCTTCGCCCCTCGTGGCGAGGTCACCCTCGCAGCATCAGCATCAGCAGCAGCAGCAAGCGCCGCCCCTGGTTCACCAGTCCTACTCGCACTCCGCAGCGCTGCCTTCGCGCTCCTCTCTTCTGAACAATACACGCCCGGCCGTGTCGTCAGCGAACACGGGCGCGGCCACCCTCGCGAGCATGGGCCTGTCGTCTCCCCCCATTTCCGGGCCGCCGGGCTTTGCGGCGACCTCGCCGAGCTACTCGATGTCGACGAGCATTCCGCGCGCGTCGGCGTTCGGGACGAGCCCGTTCGGGAACAATGCCATTTTCCTCAGCTCGAGTTACGACGAGAAGGACGACGCTGGCTCTGGCGCTGGCCTGGCGGCGCGGGTCGCACGGTCGTCATACTCGGCGACAGGGACAATGAGCCGGCGCGAGGCGAGTCCGCGTCGTGCAGGCTTTGCGAGCGGAAGCCTGTCGTACGGCACGGCACGCAATGGCCATGATCTCGGCACCGTCAGCGATTTGCGCGGCGACGACGACGCTCAGGACGACGACGATGACGACGATGTCGAGTTTTTGCAAGGCGAGGAGCTCGTCCCGAGCAGCCTCAAACACCTCCTGACGCCCGACGAGCGCGTGCGTAAGGACAGCCGCTCTGGCGGGCGCTCGGGCTTTTTCAACCCGTTTGACGACGTCGATGGCCAGGAGGACGACGATGACGATAATGACCTTGGCGCAGGCGACGGCGACGAGGACGACGCACACGTACAGCAACGCTATTCGAAGAGCGTGCCTGCTGCAATCCACTTCAGGCAGCAGCAAAAGGGCATGGCTAGCCTGGCAACGTACAACAAAGCCCCGGGCTCACCCCCGACATTCCTTTCGAGCTATGCGAGCAATGGCGGCGGCTCGGCTGCTGGGATGGCCCCGCTTCAGTCTCCGAGCTCTGCGAGCCTCGCAAAGCACCTGCTCAGTGGCACTGGGCATGCGCATGCGCATGTGCATTCGACTTCGGGGCCAAGGGTCGAGAGGGGCTTCTACAGCTCGTCGTACGCCCCTCCTCTGCAGGCCGGAGGATCTGGGATCTCGTCTCTGGCCAACGAGAACAGAGGCAATTCCGCCACTGGCCCGCTGGGTACGTCAACGTCCTCCGGTGTGGTGCAGGCGCCGCCGCGCCCGCCCCTTTCCGCCGCGAATCTGGGGACCTCTCTGCCTCAAGGCCTCGCAGCGGGCTTGTCTCGACTGCATCTCATCGCAGCGGGGACTGAACGGACGGGGTACACGCCACCCGCATCGTACGCGCAGTCTCCGCCGGGGCACCTCTCATTTGGGCTGGGAGCCAGTCGACCCGCCTTTGCTTCTTCCCTGACGTCACCTGCACCGACGAGCGGTGCACCCGGTGGTGGGGGTGCTGCTACGCAGGCTGGAAACGGCTCGTCACCATCCATGTCACACTTCCCGGCATCCCCACCTTCAGTCAACGGCCTCAACCCGGCCGCGTCCGCTTTTACGGGCGGCAGCTCGCGGCCATCGAGCAGCTTCCGCCTCCCGACTCTATCGGCGCTTCCCCCGCCGTCGCATGCGCCTCCGAGCGTGGCGAGGCGGATCTCGGGGCACGGTGCGCAGGATGGCGGTCCCAGTCCCGGTCCCGGCACCGGCACCGCGCCCATTGTGGGGAGTCCGCTTGCGAGGATGGACGTGCAGCATGGTTTCTATCCTCAGCAGCAGCAGCAACAAAGGCAGCAGACACGTCCGGGTCCGGCAGCTGGCGGCAAGATTGGAGCTCAGAGAAGGACGAGCGACGCTGGGTCTCGAGAGGAAGAGGAGGGACACGGGGAAGAGGACGAAATGGTGTTTGAGATGGATGTGTGAGCATCGTTCGGTCGGTCTGCTCCTCACAGAGGTGTGTGGGCGCGCCGACCAAATCGGCAGCATGGCCGTCATACTTCGTGCTGGAGCAGGCCAAAGTCAAGTGAAACATGTAGCCCGGATCCTGCCATCTGCATTGTCTGACGTGTAGAAGTGAAGGATGCCAGTGTCAGTGTCATTGTCCGACTGGTTCCTTGTACCGTTCCCTGTCGGTCAGGGGCGTCATTTTGCCACATGTGCCCCCCTGTTTGGGCATTGCAGTGCTTGCCAGCGTGCCTGCTCTTGCCTCTCTCCTCCAGCAGCAATACGCACACGTACAGAGAAGGGGAAGGCTGTCCACCCGCTTCCGCTCGTCAGTCCCTTCACCCTCGCGCGATACAGTACGGCCTCTCCAGTCGTCTGCGCCGCGGATCCCTGCTGACTTGCCCGCTCGCTTCGGACAGCCGACATCTCGATACTCTGCAGCAGCGCACCGGCATCGCTCACCATGGCCAACGACGACAGCGACCTCAGCGATCTCAGCGACACGTACGACGACGCCGAGGACATTGAGCTCGATCAGGACAGCACGGGCGGGCACGGACGCGCTCGCACTCAGGGGCATGACGATGGCGACCCCGACGCAGACGAGGACGAGCTCATGTCGGATGGCGAGAGTGCGTGCTAGATCTCGCTTCAGGGCGACCTCATCGTATCGTGGCGTAGCTGACTGGATGTATGGGCCACCCGTCCCCCCGTTCGTACCTGCAGTCGACTACGGAGACGACGACTCGTCGGTCGGCGAGTCTGGGTACGACGCCATCGACAGTCAGGACATGCTCATAGGCAGCAATGGCGGACCGGGAGGAGCCAAGGGCAAGGGTAAAGCCAGCGCGTACAGCGTCGACTACACCCCGCTGAGCAGCGAAGAGCTCCTGGACGAGATGAAGAAGGAAATCGGACACGTCGCAGGCGCATTGAGTCTGAAGGTGAGAAGCTCCTGCGCACGGGCCACGCTTCCGATAGAGACGCTAGAGCTCGCGCTCGGACGGGAGCGCAGTCCATGACTGATGGGTGATTGCCGAACTTCACGGTGCCGATCCCCTGTCCGCGGTTATTGCGCGACATAGGACAAGGAGGCAGCCGCCCTCCTCCGGTACCTCAAGTGGAACAAGGAGAAAGTCATTGATGTGAGTACACGTCTGATCCGCCTCTGATACACCCCCTCAGGCCTTTGCACTGGCTGTCGCTCGACCCCGAGGGAACAGCCACGCTGACATTCCGCCCGTGACCGTTGCCCTCTCTTCTATCAGCGCTACATGGAAGACCCAGACAAGCTCCGCATCGACGCAGGCATCGACCTTCCAGTGTCCTCGTCTGCATCAACATCGAACGGGAAAGCTCAGCCGAGGATCAAGCGCATACGAGGCTTTGTGTGCGAGATCTGCTACGATGAGCCTAGCGGATCGGTGGAGACTATTGCCCTGGGGTGCGACCACCGCTACTGCAGAGAGTGCTACACGAGCTACCTGAATAACAAGATCAAGTGGGTGGACGGCATAGCTGCCCTGGCCTCCGAAGCCGCTGGCTAGGCCAGCCAGCTGACATCCAAATGCGTCTGTCCTGCAAGGAACGAGGGAGAAGCCAAGGAGATCCAGTGCATGGCACCAAAGTGCAGCATTGTCATGGACGAGAGGACCGTTGAGCTGCTGGTGGACGAGGACGCCATGGAGCGGTAAGGGATTCTTGCCTCTCACGACCGGAACAAAGCGGACATCGGACTGACTCCGCCTGTCGCGCACACGTACGCAGATACCGCGAGCTGCTGAACCGAAGCTACGTCGACGATGACCCGTCCCTGCGGTGGTGTCCGCATCCAAACTGCGACTACGCCGTGCGATGCCCGGGGATCAGCACCAAATCGCTCGACGCAATTGTGCCGACCGTGAAATGCAGCCTCGACCACAAATTCTGCTTTGGGTGCGGCCTCGACGTGGACCACCAGCCCGCAATTTGCCCCATTGTCAAGCTCTGGCTCAAAAAGTGCGCAGACGACTCCGAGACGGCCAACTGGATCCAGGCAAATACGAAGGAGTGCCCGAAATGCCAGGCGACGATCGAGAAGAATGGGGGATGCAATCACATGACGTGCAAGAAGTGCAAGTACGAGGTGAGTCCACGGGGCGTTCTCTCTGTCTGACGCTGGTGCTGTGCAAGCTGCGATGTCGGCACTGGCTGACATGCTGTTGGGCATGACGTTGGCGACGGCAGTTCTGCTGGATCTGCATGGGCGAGTGGTCAGCGCACGGAACGAGCTGGTACAACTGCAACCGCTTCGAAGAGAAGAAGGGAGACAGCAAAGACGAGAAGAGCAAATCGCGCGCATCGCTCGAGCGCTACCTGCATGTGAGTCCCAATCTCATCGCGGAGATCTAACAATGTGCTCTTCCTGGCTGTCGCTGATTCTGTCCGGTGCGGTCACGATGCCTGACAGTACTACAACCGCTACTCGAATCACGAGCAGTCGGCCAAGCTCGAAAAGGAGACGTACGCGCGCATTGAGCGGCGCATGGAGGAGATCCAGAATCAATCATCGCTTTCGTGGATCGAGGTGCAGTTCCTCAAGAAGGCCGTCGATGTGTGCGTTGCGCTCTCGTTCGCTTTGAAAGCACGCCATGGCGTAGCTGACGAGGGTTTCTGTTTCTCTGCGTGTGTTCGGCAGCCTGGGCGAGTGCCGCGCGACGCTCAAGTGGACGTACGCCATGGCCTACTACCTTGAGAAGAACAATCAGACGCATCTGTTTGAGGACAACCAAGCCGACCTCGAGATGGCGACCGAGAACCTGTCCGAGCTGCTCGAGGCGCCCATCGAGGCCGAGACCATCCCGGAGCTGCGCGCAAAGACGCAGGACAAGAGCGTCTACGTCATGAAGAGGCACGAGATCTTGCTCAAGGACACGTACGTTGTCGTGGTTTCGACTTGCTGCAAGAGGGCTCGCAGGCTAGGCTAACCTAACGCCGGCCTGCTTCGTCCGCTGTGCATAGGCTCGAGGGACTCGCGGAGGACCGATGGACCTGGACAATTACCATTCGACCATGATTCGCGCAGATTGTCATCTTCCTACGCAGCAGGCGAAAATTCACACGCGCATCCTCGGGCCGTGAGAGAGGTCGCCCACTGATGTCGACTTCGAGCAGCGCAGCGCTCGCTGCGAGTAAGTGACAGCAATTAGCAACATCACATCATTACAGCTGCAACGGCATGCCATGCACCGGGCAATAATCGCAGCAGGTAGCAAGTAATGTAGCACAGAACACCATGCCTTCCCATGCAAAGCGAAGTTTAGCCAGATCGCCAAAGTTGCGCGAATGCCTGCGATGTCTGGACATGCCGCAATCTGACTTCATGGTTTGGGAAAGCCCGGCGAACGCTTGTGCAAAGCGAAGGCACTGGTCTTGCAGCAGCCAGCTGGAAATCTCTAAAAGTACACGATCGAGGTCTGCCTGGTTGCGAACGAAGGAGAGCGTATGAGATGCAGCATCACAGCGTTGCTTTTCCCTGCCCGGTTTTCACTGCTTGCTTCTGTCTAATCTCATCGCTTAGTCGACCTGTGCAGACGGAAGAGTGGGCGAGTCAGCTCCCATTCTTGCTAGCATTCGACGGAACACCTAGAAGCACTCACCTCCTCCATCTGCGAAGCGGCGGGGACGTCCTCGGCAGGGGCAGCCTCCGAGGTCTCGGCCTCTGCGGACTCGATGACCTCGTCGTCGATGGCCAGACCAAGGCTGATCATCTTGAAGATGCGCGATGCGTATGACTGGGGCGCGTCGAGCGTGAAGCCGGACGTGAGGCACGCAGTCTCGAACAGGATCTGCGTGAGGTCGCGGACAGTCTTGTCGGCCGCGTCCTCCTGGACCTTGCTCTTGAGCTCGGCAATAATCGGGTTCTTCGGGTTGATCTCGAGCGTCTTCTTGCTCTGCATGTACGAGGACATGCTCGAGTCCCGCAGTGCTTGCGCCTTCATGATACGCTCTGATGTGCGTTGCAAAGGCGAGCCAAGTGGGCGTCAGTCACTGCATTTATGTCTTACCGTCTAAGAAGAAGGAGACTCACCCATGTTGGACGACCAGCCGAACTGGCCGGTGACGAGGACACACGGCGAGTCGGTGATGATGTGCGAGACGGTGACCTTCTCGACCTTGTCGCCGAGGATGTCCTTCATGACCTTGGTGAGGTCCTCGAATGCCTTGGCGTCGCCCTCGCGTGCCTGCTTCTCCTCCTCTGTCTCCTCGAGCTCAAGGCCGTCCTTGCTGATGCAGACGAGCTTCTTGCCGTCAAACTCCTTGAGCTGCGTCGTGGCGTACTCGTCAATGGGGTCAACCATGAGGAGAACCTCGAAGTTCTTCTTTTTGAAGACCTCGAGGAAGGGAGAGTCGCGGACGGATGCGAGCGACTCGCCGGTCTGCGTCGAAACGATCAGCAAGCTATACCAGACGCATGAGCAATCCAGCAGGCACTCACCAGGTAGTAGATGTTCTTCTGGATCTCGGGCATGCGGGTGATGTAGTCCTTGAGCGACGTCATCTCCTCGCCAGACTTGGTCGAGGTGAATCGCAGGAACTCTGCGAGCTTGGTGCGGTTCTGCGAGTCCTCGTGGATGCCGAGCTTCAGGTTCTTGCCAAAAGCCTCGTAGAACTTGTTGAAGTTCTCCTTGTCCTCTGCAATCTCCGAGAACATGTCGAGGACCTTCTTGACAATGTTCTTTCGGATGACCTTGAGAATCTTGTTCTGCTGCAGCGTCTCTCGCGAGATGTTGAGCGGGAGGTCCTCAGAGTCGACAATGCCCTTGACAAAGTTGAGGTACTCGGGGATGATGTCCTCGCAGTCATCCATGATGAAGACGCGGCGGACGTAGAGCTTGATGTTGTTGCGCTTCTTCTTGCTTTCAAAGAGGTCAAAGGGCGCACGCTTGGGGATGAAGAGGATGGCCTTGAATTCGAGCTGACCCTCGACCGAGAAGTGCTTGACCGAGAGGTGGTCCTCCCAGTCGTTGGTCATCGACTTGTAGAACGAGGCGTACTCCTCAGACGAGATGTCCTGCGGGTTCCGGGTCCACAGGGGCTTTGTCTTGTTGAGCTCCTCCTGCTCGGTGGTCTTTTCCTTGACCTTCTTGGTCTTCTTCTTCTTGTCGGCCTCATCGTCAACCTCTTCAATCTTTGCCTCCTTGGACTCATCCTCCTTGACCTCCTCCTCCTCGTCCTCCTCGACCTCCTTCTCCGTCTCCTTGGTAACGACGAGCTGGATGGGGTACGAGATGAACTCGGAGTGCTTCTTGACAATGTCCTTGATCTTCTTCTCCTCGAGGTACTCGAGCTGGTCCTCCTTCATGTGGAGGCGGAGCTCGGTACCGCGGCCGATGGACGGGTTGACAGTGTCCTGGGTGATGGTGAAGGTTCCTCCCGCAGACGATTCCCAGATGTACTGCTCGTCGTCATTGTGCTTGGAGATGACCTGCACCTTGTCGGCGACGAGGTAGCCGGAGTAGAATCCGACACCAAACTGTCCGATCATGGAGATGTCGGCACCGGAGGAGAGGGCCTCCATGAATGACTTTGTGCCGGACTTTGCGATTGTGCCGAGGTTGTTGACGAGATCGGCCTTGGTCATGCCGATACCCGTGTCGCGGATGGTGAGAATCTTGTTCTCGCGGTCGGGGGTGATGCGGATGTAGAAGTCCTTCTCGGTGTCGAGGACCGAAGGGTCCGTGAGGGAAGCATACCGCGCCTTGTCGAGGGCATCGGAAGCGTTAGAGATGAGTTCTCGAAGGAAGATCTCCTTGTTCGAGTAGAAGGTGTTGATGATGCTGCGGCGAAGGCGTGATGGTCAGCGTGGAAGCCCAAATTTCGGGTTCGGGCGGTCTATGCGCGACCCGTCAAGCAGGATACTCACAGATCCTGTCAAGGTAGTCGGCAGGACAAAGCGAATGCGCGACACAGGTGGGCCAAAGTGTCAGCTCGGGGATTGTCGCCACTGAAGATATGGAAGCCTGGTCCGCCAGGCCCTGGACGGGTCCTGCAGCATCCAGGCCCCATCCACGACAAAAGGGGAGGAGCCAACTCACCAGGAGCTGGGAGATCTCAGCCTGGAAGCCGAACGTCTCTGGGGTCTGAGCAGACATGACGTGTGCGAGTGCTGATGTGTGTGGTAAAAGGGCTGCAAGGCAATGCATCATTGGTTTTATTCGCGGTCAGCCGTGTCAGCGGATGGCACAGTCCCTGACGGTAGCAGCAGCAGCAGCACCGCCGACAGTGTAATGCAGCCAGCCCGCGCCCGCACTCACCTATTGCGCGTTGCTATAGACTGACTTGCGAAGGCTAAGTGCAGTTATCGCTGTTTGGGTTGACGGAGCAAAGTGAAAGTGGTCGTCCACTTGTGCAATCCTCAAATTTCAGGTCGAGCGCCTCGCCACAAGCCCCCAAGCAGCGGGGCCCAGAAGCTTCTGGAAGTGCAAGACACTTTCGACCGTCCGACAACGATGCTGACCGAGAACAGGGGATCGCGACACTGCTGTGCGCATTTATGCAGTGACTAACGCGGCACGATCTGCACTGCTTCCCTAATGCAGAGGCTGAGGGTCGGCCTCCTCGCTGGACCATGTGCCTCGAACGTGTATCGCCTTGTCCCCGCAAGCATGTACCGACATGGTCGGACAATGCAACGCTCGCCCACCTGGCTCTGCTTGGCTACAGTAGTTCGATCCGGAGACCATATGCAATTGCACATAAGCCCGTACCGCCGGCCTGGACGTGGCGATGATGCAGAAACCCCTACTGGCGCTCACTTCTGACTTCGGTTAGACGTACTGCTTCCTCTTCTTGAAGCTTATGTTTTGATTGCATTGCAGTTTGGCAATCTTCGTTCGAACAAGAATATGTGCAAGCGTACGCCGCGGGCTCACGCTTCGATAAGGTGAGCAGACTGCTCTACATGCAAGATTAGCGGACCACGCGAACGCGTCAGTGATTGTCAGGCTTCAGAGGCGCGAAAGCTCGCGTTCTCCCTGACGAGTCTGGTAATCAAGCTGCATGGAAGCTTGATCAGTTTCTCATCGTGGTCCCCGGAGGAAGGCGCAGCGAAAGCTTACTGTACTGTACCCGAAGGGAACATCCACGAGGAACTCGTCTGACCTTGACCAAGGCTACGGCTATGACGTTCCCGTTTCCGACCTTCCGAACGGGGCCGTGGCCGCCGGCGACCTGTTGACGGACGCTGTCGGCCTTTCTACGTCCGTGCCCATCTCTGCCATGTATCGTAGCTTGGACTGATCCCGACAGCTGATGAGGGCGAGATGTTGGCGCCAAGGACACCCGCTTCGCTGGCACTCCGGGACAAGCAGCAGCGCTGCAGAATCCTCCCGCAATCATTGCCCGGAACTACAAGCAGACGGAGGACGGAGGAAGGTCAGACTTCTCGGTCGATGCCAAGCCACAGGCTATCACCTCCCGAACAGACGCCTGTTCAGCAGATATCGATCCTTGGTCCAGCATTCAGACGCATTGCACGCCACCCTGTGTGCTTCATTATACTTGTTCAAGATGTATGACAGACGGTATTGTGCCGGAAATAGACGAAGCGATGATGCTGCATCGGCACGTTCTGGGGCGACCATTGGCCCGGCATAGGTTCAAAGAGTCAGCGGGTAAGATGCAACGCATTTCCTGCCACAGCCACGCTGCAGACCTTGACGTACAGTGCCCTGGCCGCGACTGCGAACTTGCTGTCGGGCAGGAGCGCAATTCTGCCGGCAAGGGCATGGTCACATCCGGATGCACGCAAGGAGGGATGTCGTGATCAGTGTAATAGTTAGGGCGTCTCCACAGCATTGCGTGAGAAGCGCGCCAGGTCATTCGAAACGAGTGCCGGTACGGTGCAGGATGGGCACATCGGGTGTACGACTTCGGGTACAGTGGGTAAGACGCTGGAGGCACACAAGCTCTACTGTGTAGGGTAATTGTCGCATGGCGCGCACATGCTGTCCGTGTGTCCAGAGCAGATGGGAAGGCCCTTCGGGTGTTCTGGGCAGGGGAGGGATACCCTCTGCCGGCTGGAGCAGCTGGAGCAGAAGTAAGGAGAAAAGTCTGGTGTCGAGTGATCGGTAGCATGTTCGCGTACTTTTCGGGATCTCTGCGCTCAGAGAGGGGAGTACGCGTCAAACGGTCGGTCGCCGGGAAGCCGTCCGATTGACTCGCTTTGGCCTTTCGGACGTTGCGACGGAGCTCGAACACTCCAGAGAAGGAGCGAGCAGCTTCTGGCCATCTTCTTCGGGACTCTCCAGCGTTGGGCTGCGTTGCAAGGGTGGTCAACCCAGGCGGATGTATAGACGCCCTACCGCCCCTCGGCGATAGGGAGCTGGGGCCAGCGCAGACATGCGTATGATATGAAGTGTTCATTGTGAATGTCATCGATCTGACTTGATTGTAGTATGTCGTACAATCCATGGCAGAGGAGTGAAGCGTGAGCTGCGGTTGGAAATCTGTCAGAGCTTGAGCCAGGGCCTTGAGCGACGTCACCGCGACGAAAGCCAGGAGAGGGAGACGAGACGGCGGAACCAGAAGCTCCTTCTCCTGCACCACACACCCGCACGATAGCAGCCCAGTTCACACACACACACACGCACGCACATTCAACCATCAGCATGTCCTTGCCATCTGCAGTCAAGACGCTGCTCAAGGAGGGTGAGTGCCGTTGGACCGATGCCGCCGGACGGCGATCTCCATGCTGATCCTCCTGGTGCGGTGCACAGTCAAGCGCTTCATCCCGCCTCTCAGCGAGAACCTGCACAAGGGCCAGGCTGGCACGCGATTCCAAAGAGACCAGACAGAGCTGCAGAGCACCGGAACTGAGGCTCCGTCTCGTCCGCTTTCCCCTTCCAGGCCGAGTCGGTGTCATCGGTGGTAGCCGCGAGTGAGCTTTAGAGAGAGAGAGAGAAGAGCCTGTCCAGCTCGACAGTCAGTTCCGCTCTTTCAGGCGCACACATTGACATTCTGCACGTTTACAGCTACACTGGCGCTCCCTACTTCTCCGGCTTTTCGTCGATGCGCCTCGGCGCAGATGTGCGGCTGCCTTCTCCGCACGCCCTCGAGCCAGCTTGCAAGGCGCGCTAATGCTCTTGGCTTTATCCCACCCAGCTCGCCCATGTCATCTGTGATCCTGAGGTATGCCGGCCTTTCTCCATGCCACCGATGCAAAGCAGCCTGCTGAGGCGCGTCTGCTCCTTCCACGCCAGGCCGGACAAGTCATCAAAGGCTACTCGCCCGACCTGATTGTGCACCGCATCATCAAGGAGGACGGCAACGCCGACGAACTGCACAAGGAGCTCGAGGGTCTCCTCTCGCGGCTGCACATCATTGTTGTCGGGCCCGGGCTTGGCCGCGAGCCGTACATGCAGAGCGCCGCGCGCGACGCAATCACGCTGGCAAAGAAGAACAATCAGTACATTGTCATCGACGCCGACGGCCTCTTCCTCGTCACTCAAGAACCAGAGATCATCAAGGGGTACCGCCGCGCCGTCCTCACGCCCAACGTTGTCGAATTCAGCCGCCTCTGCGAAAAGATGGGCATCAAGCCGGACGACGACCCAGACACGCTCGCAAAGCAGCTAGCGAGCGCCCTCGGCAACGTCACCGTGCTTCAGAAGGGCAAGGTCGACATCATGTCGAACGGAGAGGAGGTGCTCAAGTGCGACCTCCCGGGAGGCCTCAAGCGGTCCGGCGGGCAGGGTGACGTCCTCTCCGGGTCGGTAGGATGCCTCCTCGCTTGGGCAAAGGCATACGAGGAGGGAGTTGGCAAGGATAGCGGGGAGTCGCCTATTCCTGCAGACAGACTGCCTCTGCTGGCCGCGTACGGGGGCTCGTGCGTGGCCCGCTTTTGCTCCAACCGGGCATTCGCAAAGGAAGGACGAGCCATGCAGGCTTCGGATATGCTGCAGCAGGTCGGCAACGCGTACAAGCACTACTTTGAGGATGCTAAGCTGTAGGTAGACAAACTAATGCGTGTCATTCGGCTCTACGACACCGTATGAAAGAGGCAGCAGCCGTGCGTCCCTGCCACTCGACGGTCCCTGCCACTCGACGGTGACAGGTCACTGGGAGAGCCGCGCTCGCCTGTTCACGACATGTTTGACAGTACAGAGGCATGCATGATACGCATTCGTCTCTAGACAACGTGATGCTTGATCTTCCATGTCTTCACGGCCGCGTCGGCCCCAGTCGAGACGACCGTGTCCTCATTGACAAACTGCGCGCCAGTCGCTCCTCCCGCATGCGCATTCTTGATGGCAATGTTCTTGTTTGGCTTGACCGTGTTCCAGACATAGACGTTGGTATCGAGCGAGGTCGACACGGCGCGGGTGCCAGACGGCGCCCAGGCGATGCTTGCCACTTTGGCAGAATGGAAAACCCAGCTGGCCGTCTTGAGCTCGCCGCTCGGCATGGAATAGACAATGATCTTGCCCCCGCTGTCTCCGGCCGCGAGCAGCGAGCCGTCCGGAGAGAAGGCCACGGCTGTGACAGTCCCGCGGTTCTTGTCGAGCGCGGGGACAGAATGTGCCTTGAGCGACGATGCGGAGAAGAGGTACGCCTTCCCGTCCTGTAAATTTGGGCGGGGACAGTGCCGAGGGTTCAGCAAAGGTTGCGTAGCGGAATGGCTAGCGAGGGCTGTAATACTCACGGCGGTTCCAACGGCGAGGAGGCCTTGCGTCGAGACGGCAACGCTCGCAGCGTTGGCAGGGACCGTGACGCTCGAGCTCTTCTTGCCGCCTTGAATCACCTGGACCTCGCTTCCTGTGGCGACGAACTGCGTACTCTGCCCGTCAACAGCGATCGATGTGGGCTGACTGCCAGTCGGGACTGTCGATGAGCTGTCGAAGTGAAGATTACAGTATTGTCACCAGTCCGATTGACTCGGAGGTTGACAACTCGATAATGAGCTGCGGCAGGACTCACCTAAAGGCCTGTGAACCGGACTCGATCTCGCGCACCGTGTCGTCCATACCCGCCGTATACACACTACCCCGGTCGCTCGCTGCGATGCCGACTACACCGTTCGTGTGGCCTGCTCCGGCCAAGGGCTTGCACTCGCCGCGCTCTGTAGACAGATCATATGCGTTCACACGGCCGTCGTAGGACCCGGTGTAAAAGGTAGCAGCCGACGGAAGCTTGTTGGACAGACTCGTGACGGACTTCTGGTCTGTGCCCGCAGTGACGTTCAGTGTGCGTTGACTCAAGCGGGCGTGACGGAGCTGCGCGGAATGGCTCATCCGTCCAAATGCTCGACTCACGTCCATACAGGATCTTGGCAGGCCTGTCGCCGGTGCGCTTGTCAAAGACATTCAGGTTGCCGCCGAACGAGAGACTGACTATCTCCTCATTCGGGCCGCTAGACCACGCATTGCCGACTTGCTGGTGCTCGACGCCGTCCCCGACCGTCCAGCTCTGCGTAACCATCTGCTTCTCGACGTCCCAGATCTTGACCGTCTTGTTGGCTCCGCTGGTGCTGATGGACCTGGAGTCGGCCGACCACGATAGCGCAAAGATGGTGCCCTTGTGCTCGGAGGTTAGGGCGGAGACAAAGTCGCCGCTGGAACCATCGTACAAGAGCAGCTTGCCGTCCGCGCCAACAGAGGCGAAGTGGTCACCGGAGGGCTGTACGGACGCCACCGGAGTACAAATAAACCAGATGAATACGCGAGGATCCAAGGTAGCATCCGCACAGGCAACGGCACTCACGCTAAATGCCACATGCTGTACAAATCCGGTATGCTCGTTGAGCGTCTTTGCGTACTTGAAGGGCACACCGTGAGAAAAGATGAGGGTCCTGTCGTCGCCGCCTGTGACTGCTCGGAAAGGGCGCTGCTTGCGGACCGAGACGGCGTTGACCACCTTGGAGTGTCCGGACTGCGGGCATGTCGTGCGACCAGGCACGTGAAGCAGCGAACGTCAGCGGCTGGACCCTTGCGCGCAGAGTGCTCCGGCGGCGTGGAGAGGCGGCCTAAGAACGCACCAGCTCTCCTACGCTGGACCCCGTGTCGAACGTAAATGCCGCTGCGAACCTGTCGCGTCCATCACCGGCGACTACGACACGCTTGCCCTCGCCATCCCACTCGAGATCGTTGATGCGACCGCCGAGCGCCTTAACCTCGTTCTTGAGAATCTGCTCGTCACCGGCGATGTCCCATATGCGGACTGTCCCGCTCACGTCGGCGGAAGCGACGTAGTAGCCTGTAGGGGAGACCTTGGCTACCGTCGTGTCTTTGGCATGCTGAGAGTAGGCGATGTTGGGGGAGGACCCGGAGAGCGAGAGGAGAAAGACTGAGCGGGAGTTGCAGTAGACGATGCGATCGCCTTTTCTGCGTGCGCATGCATAGAGCCACAGCAAGCCGTCAGCGGTCGCGGTTCCTGGCAGGCGACGAGGGGGCGGTACACGGACGGGTCGAGGCCCAGCTTCACGGACGAGCCGCGCACGGTCGAGGGCGCAGGCGGCAGGAGCGCTCCTTTGGAATAGCTCATGCTTGGTAAAGGTGTCGAGGAAGGCAAGATGTGAGGAAGGAGCAAGCTGTTCACGGGGCAGACCAGTCATTCCAGTACTCTAGACATGACGCACGTGCATCGCCTGGGAGACCGCCGTCGGTAACGGTGCTCATCCAACGCTACGCAATCAGGAGAACGAGGACTGCATTGTCACACAGTGCCCTGCATATGCATCTACGACAACTCCCGCCTGAACCACTGCTCAAACGTTTCTTCCTCCCTTGTGTCGATGCCGAGCTCCTCTAGGGCGCCGTTCGACAGGTGGCAGTCACGCGGACGACGCGTCTCTCCCTCCTTCGGTCCCTCTCGCACAGGAACCAGGAAGTCAGCAGCGTTGTCGATCCCGAGGCAGGAGGCGAAGAAGTTCGACATGTCGAGCTTTGAGTAGACTTTGGACTGCGAGCTGAAGTGGAGGATGGTCGGGAGGGTAATGTCGAGCGAGTTGCGGTCTGTCGATGTCGAGCTCGGCATCAGTCTTCCGCTTTTGAAGGGCAAGTGCGAAGTACACACTGACACAGATCGCCAATATCGAGCAGGACTCGTGCAACGTCCTGCACGTTTGTGGGGTAGCGTGGTGACCAGTCGTCCATCTTGACTTGTTTCCGCGCTTTGACGACATCGATGAGGATGTTGACGGCCGACTCGCTGTTCTCCTCGACAGGACCGTATCTGTGCGCATTGGTCAGAGAAGAGATGGTCAGTAATGTAGTGAGCAGCATCGTATAAGTCTGCAGCACCCGCGCACAGGACTGGGACGCGCAGCACGACGGCCTTGCCTGGCTTGCCGTGCTCTAGGATCTCTGTCTCGCCAGCCAGCTTGGTCTCTCCATAGCTGTGGTCACGCATCATCAGCGATGTAGCAATCATCAGACTAGCCAGCAAAGTGGCTTACAGCTGCAGCGGCTCTGTCTGATCTTGCGGGGTGTACCCTCCGTTAGGCGCCTCCCCCGGGAAGACGTAGTCGGTGCTGGTGACGGACGCACAGTGACTACATGTCAGAGGCAGCTCAGCAGGCACGAATCGACAATCGCCTTGCCTGATGTAGACGATAACAATATCCAGGCGATGGCAGATCTGGGCAAGACTGCGCGGGACAGCGACATTCAATCGACGGGTAGCGTCCGAATCCCTCTCGGCGACGTCCTGAGTTGAAGCGTGTGTCAGGGCGAGACAGTGGCCTCGCTTTCGGGCTGGCTACGTACGGGTCTTCGCTCAGCCGCGGCGTGGATGCTGCCGAGCGCATATCACTTTAGCTGGACCACCCAGCCGCCCATCGGCGCCCGATGCACGCACACCACATCAGGCTTGAAATTGGTGCACAGCTCTTCGAAAGCGGCCGAGTCGTGCAGGTCGAGCTTGACGAGGTCTCCAGAGGCGCGCGTGAAGGCCAGCCCTTTCACTGTTTACGGCGGGCGCAAGTAGGGACGGAGCCAGAGACGCGTCAGGCTACGGGCATGTTCGTCGTCGCTGGACTTGCTGGACTTGCTGACCTTCGTGGCCGGCCGCTTTCGCTTTGGCGACCACGCTTCGCCCGAGAAGGCCTTCGCGTCGGCATCAGTCAAGATCAGGGCGTCAACACGAGAAGGCGAGCCGCTCCGATGGGGGGTGCGAAGCTGACCTGAAGCTCCAGTAACAATTACTCGCATGTCGAGTATTGCAGCTGGGTGCAAGCAGAGCAGGGCAGGGAAGCGTCGTCGGGACATGGCCGACTCGGACAGCTGCAGGCACGCGGACCGGCTCGCCCTACCATAAGTAGCGCAGGAAGAGGTCCTGCACAGACCAGACAGAGCTGATATGACGACAGAGGAAGCATACTGCTCACTTGTGTCCTCCGCCCTCACTGCGTTTGCATAAGGCGATGACATCCGGCCTGTATTGCCAGACAACGCTGCATTCCCTAATATTACAGATGATACAGCCAGAAAAGGGTGCGTGGCCCCCTGCCCTGCGACAGGACCGCAGAGGAACACGCAGTCCGGAGAGGTATGACACTGCTTCTTGTCGAAGAACTTACGATGCTGAGGCGCGAGCCGCAGAGACCGACGCTTTTGGTGGGGGTGGACGGCAGAAAAATCGACGAGCTTCCTACTGACTCGACCGCCTTATCGCCTTCCGCGAGGAGGTCCACCGACTGCAACAGAATGGAGAGGAGATGGCCAGACAATCAGCTCTGCTCCTTGCCTTCCAATGCAAGCTTGGCCAGGACAGGCTGGACAGCGCGACACGCCTGCCTGCCCGCCCGCCTGCCATGTGACAGAACAGCAGCAACAAGCGAAACTCACTTCCTCGCCCGCGTCCCCTCCCGCGCGAGTCGCCCCTGCCTCCTCGTCCGCCCCGTCCCCCGCGGTCCGCTGCGCCGTCCGTCTTCTTCTTCTTTGGTTTCGGCTGGTCATCGACGAGGAGCGTGTCGAGGGGCAGCGAGTCGGGCAGGATGTAGTAGCGGATGTGGCTCCCGCGGATCGAGATGCTGTCGAGCGTTGTCGGGTTGCGGTTCCGGACCGACATCTTTACAGCCTTGAGGTGCGTGTTCATGGCCATGTCGACAGCTGCTCGCTCGCGCCCGCACGAATTGTATTAGCCTGCCGCCGCGTCCTGCTGTTACAAGGCCTGCACGCACCCGTTATCGTCCCGTGCACTTGTGTTCCGTTCTTGAGCTCGACCGTGACGGACTCGTTGTTCAGCTTCATCCTGTGCGTTAAGTGAGAACAGCTCTCGAGCGAGTCAGTCGCCTGCACGCCCACGACGTAACGCCCGCGTTCGCTCAAGCAGCAAGCCAGCCGTCCTGAAGACTGCTGAAGCAGCGCAACTCTGCACACAATGCATCGACTCTGCGCTCCTCTCTGCATCATCTGCCGCTGCCCTGCCGGCGCTGTCAGACTCACAAGAATCTGCGGCGCAAGAAGGTCGGTCGGGGTCAGCCTGCTTGCCTGCCTGCCGCGATGGCGGAACAGCGCAAGGAGCGTCGTCTCTGTCGTCATGCTACGCACCTAATGAGCTTCATGATGGGCGACTATTGCTGGATTGCTTTTGGAGGCAGACTGGTGGTGGGAGAGAAGCGTGATGATGGGATGGCAGCGGCCTGGGCTACTCCAGGCGGGCAATGGGCGCAGAGCAGCGATGCCCCTCTCGACCTTGGTGCAACTTCCACCGATGATACGATAGCAGCAGCAGCTATAGCGTCCGCAGAGGCAGAGCAACAGAGAGGAGGGAAGGGAATAGCCCGCCGTCACAGTTGCTGCCATGGACTTGTCCGGGCTGGACCGCTGCCGCGACGCTCTGGCCAGCTCCAATTACACGGTGCGGCCAACACGGCACAATGACAACGCTGGCTGCTTCGCCCATGATCCGTATGCTGACAGGTGCATGGAATCTGCACAGCTCAACGCCTCAGTGTCTACTCTCTCGCACTCGCTGTCCGACTACCCTCGCCTCCTGCGCGTGCTGAGGACTCGGCGCGGGTACGAGCTTCTGTCTGAGGACGAGATCCACCTCGCCCAGCTCGAGGTCCGCAGAGAGGTCGAGCCGCAGATACGTGAGCTCATCAGCCGTGCAGAGAGTGGGCTGGAAGCGCTGCAGAGGAAGGAGCGAGGCTTGCACGAGAAGGTGCGGCCGGCTCGTCTCCCCACCATCTTGGCCGCGACCACCGCGCCTGCTCACGCTGTCCTCTTCCACTCTGGCGCCCCACGCTGACCTCATACAGCTCGAGAAGCGCAAGCGCAACTCTGCTCTGCAGCAGCAGCCTGTGGCCACTGCCGCTGCCGCTGTCGCTTCTGCATCAGGCAGGCCGCCATCACGGCAGTCAGCTCCAATCGCTTCGTCGCCCGAAGTGGTCAAGCTCCGGGCCCGCCTCATGGCCCTGCAGACGCAGCGAGGTGTGTCCAACGCCATCTCTCTCTCTCTCTTACTCTCTTGATTTGCTCTACGGAGCTGACGATCCCATGTGACGGTGCAGAGACTCTGCTGAAAGCCGCAGAGCGCGCCGACGAAGACCTGCGGAGCAGGCAGGCAGCCCCAGGGTCGCGTGGGATGCAGGCATAGGGCAAGGCTGCATTACGACCATGGCAGTGCAGTACAATGTTGTTGTTGTGTGGAGAGTACGGCAGACTGCTTGTACACAGCCGAGGCGAGTTCCTTCATCCGCATCGTGCGCGTGTCCCTCCTTGCCACCAGCACCAGGCCCCGATGACGCGCCGACCTCAAAGCGCACCTTGACCTCGCTCTACGCCATCACTGGACCTAGGCCCAGACAAGCATGACGAGCAACAGTAACGACAGCGTGCAGCTCAAGAAGCCGACATTCGAGGATCCCAACCGGAAATGGTGGAAGGAGGCCGTCGTCTACCAGGTGTGAGTGAAAGCCCGCGCGGGGGGGGGGTTTGCTCTCACTCGATGGCCACCGCTCGAGCTGAAAGCCCATCCCATGCATCTGGGCGGACACAACGCACAGCTACCCTCTGTCCTTCTGCGACTCGAACGGTGACGGCATCGGGGACATCCAGGGCATCATCTCCAAGCTCGACTACCTGAAGGACCTCGGGGTCGTGAGTCCCCGCTGCAGCTGGCCCCGCGTTCCACCAGATCACCCAAGGAAGCCTCTGACGCTGCTTTGAGCCGTCAGGACACGGTCTGGTTCTCACCCATCTGCAAGTCCCCGCTCGAAGACAATCTGTACGATATCTCGGACTACAAGGCTATTCATGAGCCATTCGGGACGCTCGAGGATGTCGACAGGCTCATCAAGGAGCTTCATGCGCGTGACATGAAGGTGCGCCCCAGACCTGCAGCATGCCCGCCGCTCGCAATACCATTGACTATATGCCTCGCAGATGGTCTTTGACATTGTCGGTGGGTGATCCTTTGCCTGGTTGATTGAGCGATTGTCAGTGCTGTGCATGCTGACCAGCACGCTTGCGTCTCCGCACGCTCGCTCCTCGCAGTCAACCACACGTCCGTCGAGGTTAGCCACCCTTCCCAGCTCAGGGTAGAACCGTTGTCAGCTGCCAGCTTAACTACCATTCTGTCCACTCCCAGCACCCGTGGTTCAAAGAGTCACGATCCAGTCGTGACAACCCGAAGCGAGACTGGTACATCTGGAAGGACCCAAAGTACGATGCAGATGGCAACCGCATCCCGCCCAACAACTGGCTGGCCGTCTTCAGGGTGGGCCGCAATGCTTTGGCCGTCCGCTTCAGCATCAGGCTGACGCGGCGCCCGCTTGACCCGCTGCCCTGTTGTCTTTCCAGGGCGGACCCGCGTGGACATGGGACGAAAAGACGGGGCAGTACTTCCTGCGCTTGTTCACGCCCGGTCAGCCGGACCTGAACTGGGAGAACCCGGATGTGCGCGATGCCGTGCACGACATCTTCAAGTTCTGGTGCGAGCGGGGCGTGGACGGCTTCCGCTGCGATGTCATTGTTTTCATCAGCAAGACGCCCGGGCTGCCTGACGCGGATATCACCGAGCCGGAGAGCAAGTACCAGCCGGCGAGCCAGCACTATGCGAATGGACCCCGGACGCACGAGTTCCTCATGGACATTCACAACAAGGTCCTCAAGAACTATGACCTCATCACGGTTGGAGAGTCACCTTGCAGCTACGATCTCGATGTCATGTGTGAGCTAATCTCAAAAGTCCGCCTCCAGCGCGTGGAGTCTCCCTTGCTGATTAATTGGAGCTGCGCCTTCCCTGCAGTGCGATACGTCAAAGAGGAGAGCAGAGTGCTTCAGACCATGTTTACCTTTGAGCATGTCGTCAGTAGCCTCAAGGCTCTGTCAGCCATTTGGCTAACCGTGCTGATGGGGATGGCTCTCCTTCTGTATCCGACTGTCTTGCGCAGGACATCGATGGGACGGGTGCAAGCCCGTATGTCCTGCGCGACTGGAAGCTGACCGAGTTCAAGAAGATCATCAGCAAGTATCAAACGGATCTCGTCGACGCAGGCGGCTGGCACGCGCTGTACGACAGCAACCACGACCAGGCCCGTCCGCTGGACCGCTTCGGGAGCAACACGCCCGAGTTCCGCGATATCTCGGCAAAGATGCTGGCGCTGTGGCACTGCACGCTCACGGGGACGCAGTACGTGTACCAGGGCGAGGAGCTGGGGATGGGCAACGTGCCCCGCGAATGGGGCATCGAGGAGTACCTGGACGTGGCGACGCAGACGTGGTACAACGAGGAGCTCGAGCTGCGCCGGGCGCGACAGGGCGTGCAGGACCCGGACATGAGCGACGCGATGAAAGGGCTGCAGCGCAAGGCGCGCGATAATGCCCGCACGCCCATGCACTGGGACGACACGGCCAACGCGGGCTTCTCGCCCGAGGGGGTCAAGCCCTGGATGCGCGTCAATGACGATTATCGCAGGTACAATGTCAAGACGGAGCAGCAGGATCCGAATAGTGTCCTCAACTTTTGGAAGAAGCTCATCAAATTCCGACGGGATAACCTGGCCTGCGTGGGTGCTCTCTCTCGCTTGACTGCGCGTGCTTCGAGCCGATTGCTGAGTCTCACCCTTTACTTCGCAGACATACGGCGCGTATGTCCTGCTCGAACCGGGGCACGAGCAGCTCTTCGCCTACACGAAGGAATACAAGGGTCAGAAGCTGCTCGTCGTCAACAATTTCTCCTCTGAGGCAGTGGCATGGAGTGTCCCGCAGGATAAGCTCGGCAACCTCGAGCGTTTGCTGGGCAACTACGAGCAGACGCAGACGGAGGGTGGTCAGATGTCTCTTCAGCCGTGGGAGGGCGTCGTCTACAACGTCAAGGCGGAATAGTGTGTGCATGCAGACTACAGGACAGCAGTGACGTGAGAAAAGCAACAACAAGGCGAGGCCGCATGCAAGGCCGGGAAGGACGTTGCTGCTCGAGCTTCAGCCCTTGGCTTCATGAGGCGTTGATTTGAGCTTGTCCACCTCGCTGCACGATGCTCCGAACTCCTTCTGCATCATGAGCACCGCAATGCTCTCCTCGAGCGCTTTTCGGAACCCCTTCTGAGCGCTGCGGAGCGTAATGGGCGGGAAGGCCGAGAACTGCTGTATGGGGTCGAGGAGGTACTCGTTCATTGCTTCGGCGTAGGCAGGTGGTTCCTGGTCTGGAGTTTCGCTGCCGAAACTCCCCGTCTTCTCGCTGGGCATGTCGCGGTCTCCATCGCGGGCCGTCGTCGCCTGCAGTCGGCGATGAAGATCGGTGCTGGTGTACGCGGCCGGCTTTTCCTCCACGAGCTCTCTAATTCCGCGCCCAGCACTGCTGGACGGGCTCACGCCCTTGGTGCTCTGCAACCTCAAATCGACGGGATCGCGTCGCTCGCGGCCTTTGCCCTTGCTGCCTGCCGCCGCGCTATCGGAGGTCTGCAACTGAGCGGGCTGCGCTTCAACAAGGCGGAAGGATGAAGGCTGAATGCTCGACGAGGCCACTTCCAAGTTGCTGGTGCGAATTGGAAGCATCGGTGGCGTCAGGTCGGGTCAAGATGGGCAGTCCGCATACGAATGCCCGCTTACACAGTCAGCAGCGGCTCGATGCGACCCAGCCTGAAGGACGCTGGCCCGACGCGGGCTGGACCGAGAGCTTGCTTGGCCTGTGCCAGATTGAAGAAGGCCTGGAAACGAGAGTAGGGCGAGCAAGGATCGGTGACGTTGTGGGCAGGCGGGCGTGGATCAGCATTCGGAGCGGAGCAGAGGTACGTTCCAGCAACTGCAGCGCCGAGACTGACTGCCTTGAGGTGATTGTCCATCTGTGCGCGCCTGCTCTGGTACAGGTCCAGCTTGTCGAGGGCATCCTCGAGCTGATTGTCGTAATCGGGTGGCGGTGACTGCTGCTGCTGCTGCTGCTTGTCGTCACCCACTGCGGGCACGTTGGGATATTGGACAGCCGAAGGAGCGAGATGAGCTGCACTGGGTGTAGGCGTCCCTGCACGCAGATCTATTGCCATGTTGATCTCGACGAATTGGTTGCTAGTAGGGATTAGAGTGAGCCCCCACCACACTTGGACCACCTCGGGGAGGGAGCACGCGACGGGCGGGCCGGGCACGGCACGGCACGCCTTGCCTTGCCTCTGTCTCCTCCTTGCACAGCGCGTGCTTTGGATCGAGTCGAGTCTCGTCAGCACCGTCATGAGCACGTCGTCGCCACAGATGGATCCTGACACTGCAGGAGCGCCCGCAGCTGGTAGCGCACTCGAAGATGCCGGCGCGACCTTGGAGGCGGCGGGAGTGGAGCACGGCAGCGACGGAGAAGGCGACAGCGACGGGCACGACCAAGCCGTGGCGGGACCGTCAACGACAGCAACGGACAAAGGGCCAGACAGCAGGACGCAGCCTTCGACGATCGAAGATAGCTATGCCACAACGCCGCCTAGTGCCGGAGGCACTGCTGGTGCACCGGCCGGCGAGATGGCCGTGAATGGGTCGAGTGAGGAGCGACGCGGCGAGGTCATCGAGAACGGGGACCACGAACGGCAACAGGCTCACAGCGGAGATGAAGATGCTCGGAGTACTGGCGAGCACGACGACGCACAAGGCGAGGGAGCAGGTCACACAGACAATGGAGACCGGATAGCGGAGCTCGAGGCCGAGCTCAACCGCGTCACGAACGAGAAGGACACGCTAGAGTCGCAGTACCGCGGGCTGCTCGGGAAGCTCACCAACATGCGCAACACGCTCGGGGACAAGCTGCGACAGGATGCGGTGCGTCCATACACGCCCCGCCTCGCTGCAGCGCGCGACCCGCAAGACCCGCCGAACGAGAAAGGCTGACATCCTAAGTGACCTGTCCACACGCTTGCAGGAAGAGCTTGACCGCCGCGAACAGCAGATAGTAGATCTGCAGGCTACGAACGAGGACCTACAGGAGACGGTCGAGACGCTCAAGAGCGAGCTGATTGGAAACAATGACGAGTGCGAGCGGCTGCACGCGCAGGTCGAGCAGCTACGCCTGCGCGCCGACGACAGCGCAAAAGCCATCATGGACGAGAGCTCGCTGCGTGAGGTGCAGCTGCGCGAGGTGTCCGAGGACCTCGAGCGGTGTCGCCTCGAGCGCGAGGACTGGGAGAACCAGGCCATGAAGGAGCGCGTCGACCGCGAGAAGCTCGAAACCGGCCTAAATGCCGCCGAGCGCGAGCTCGCTCAGCTCCGGCATGAAAAGCAGGCCCTCACAGACGAGCGCGATAGGGAAGCCGAGTCGGCTGCCAACTTGCATGCCGTGCTCGAGGAGTTCCAGGCGGCAAAGGACAACGAGATCCGCGCCACGCTAGGGGACATGCAGAGTCAGCTGCAACATGCCACGCGCAGCTTGCAGGAGTACAGACAGAGAGCGCACGCGGCGGAAGGCAGGCTGGCAGCATCGCAGAGCGATACAGAGCGGACAGCCGCCCTGGAGAAGGAGGTCAAGGACAAGAACTTGCATATTGGCAAGCTGCGGCACGAGGGTAAGTGCAAGCTTCTGTTGCCTGTTTACATGACATGAACGCTGATAAACGCATCATCCCTTGCAGCCGTTATCTTGAACGAACATCTCATCGAGGCGCTGCGTCGGCTGAAGAAGGGCGACTCGGAGAACAATGTCGACCGGCGGCTCGTCACGAACGTGCTCATCACCTTCTTCAACACCCCACGAGCAGATAGCAAGCGGTTCGAGATGCTGTCGTTGCTGGCGTCCATCCTGTCCTGGTCAGACGAGGATCGCGAGCGGGCAGGCCTGCAGCGCAACGGCTCGTCGGGCGTGTCGTCGAATGGCGCCGGTGCGAAACCCAATATCAGCTTGGGCAGCTCGAGGCGTAGAGCCATGAGCAGAGCTACGAGCGCTTTCGCTGGCAAGGGCAAAGGTCCGGAAGACAGCTTTGCGGACGGCGGCGGAGAAGGGTTGGAGCAGAGCTTCTCGAATCTATGGGTGGAATATCTGCGTGAGTGCATCCTTGTCATCTCGCGATCAGATAGTAGGGGTGCTGATATTGCGCGCCATCGCTCAGTCCGCGAATCGCAAAGCGGCAGCCCGCCAGCCAGCACAGCCTCCTCACATCAATCCATCCTGCCACCACTCAGCAGTCCAAACTCACAAATCACTTCCCCGCCTCTGCCCTCCTCCTCTCGCACAATGTCTCCCTTCGCCGAGCTCGCACCGCCATCTTCACCCTCAAAGTCAACGAGCAGCGCGTCGACAGCAGGGAAACGCGGCGCCCCGCCGCTGGGCCGCCAACGCTCCGATACCGACACGAGCGAGAGCGTCTTCTCGCGGATTGGAGAAACGAGCACAGCTGCTACGTCCATCGTCTCGGGTCACTGACGCGCTCCCTTCCTGCGCCTTGTTCGTTCGTCGTGTTTCGCTCAGTCTATTGTTGTGGTAAGATGGTCGCAATTTGCGCAAGACGTTTGCCTTTGACGCACTCACAGACGTCCCCACCCGTTACTGCTCGCTCTTCCCCGGTCTGTCATCTTCAAGCCAACGCTAGAGCTATGTCTGCTGACGCATGAGGCATTCGCCTGCAGACTGACCTTGGCGTGTCCTGATCCCCCTTTCCGTTCTAGTTCCCACGAAATGTCTTACGCATGCTCCACGTACCTGGTTTGCTATCTGAGCGATCGTGCACGCGCTGCGGCGTGACGCGGTGTCTGGGATTCTGCATGCGACGCCTGCGCAACCCCCGCAGTGAAGCTCCACACTCCTGGAAGAACAGAGGCTGAGCGAGCTCGCTTAGAACCAACGTGGGGTCCGATTGGGCTATATATTCTCGGCCTGTCCAGCATGCTGCCTCTTGCCTTCGCTTTCTCTCGTCCTTGTCCATCAGGCTCAGTCCGCCTAGGACCTACAGGACCCGCCTTTTGGCTAACGCTGTTGACCTCACAGGGCCTAGCGACGTCTTGCACCGCAGTCAGCTCGCTTGATGCGATGCCTAGCGTGGAACGAAGGTCTTCTACGCTCAACGTCCATGCTCCATCGCCAAGAGCCGGCATCCGCGTACATCGTGGTACCGCAGACTTGGCCGCGCGGTTGCCAGAGGTAATGCAGAGTCGTCCTCGCAGCAGACGAAGCCCGAGGCGGAAGACCGTACAAGCACGTACGGCATGGAGGCGTCTCGTTTTCACTGCCGACATATCGGCCGCGGCATACAAGCCTGCGCAGGAGTATGTTGCCCCCGCGCAGAGCGCCGCCGCTCCCGCTCAGGCAGAGGAGCCGTACGGCGATATGGAGGACAAGGTTGATTACGATTGGAGCCCCGACTATGCCCGGAGCCCCGTCCATCCTGTGCCGCCTTCTCCCATGCCCGCTGCTGGCCCCTCTACGCTGCCGGCTTTGCCGGTGAACGGAGAGCCGCTCACGATGGAGCAGGCCATGGCAAATCCAGAGTGCGACTCTGAGCCGGACACCGACGATGACGAGGGTGGGGAGGCCAGAATTGACTCCATTGCGGTCGCCGCTGGGGCCTACGTGGCCCTGTCAATGGCCCTGTACGGGGGTCTGCCTGGCTTCCGCGTCCTCTGGGCGCTGACGGCACCGCTGAGTAGCAGGACAGGCTACTCACCTTACTTACAGCAGCAACAGCTCGCGGTGCGTTACATATGTATCCACGGCAAGCTGCGTGTCATTCCGCAAAATGCCGAGAGCAGCGTTGGCGAATCTGGGATTTCGAAACTAGGATCGCAATGGCGGCGAAGTTCATATCGAAGGAGATCACAGCGAAGTCTCGGACGGAGGTGAAGAACAGACCAGTGCCGCGCGGCCACGGACGTAAGGGCGCCACGATCGAAGGGACGATCGCACCACTGCCGGGCGGCTCGACGCACGGAGAATCGGTGAAGATAGTGAAGAAGCGGCAGAGAGATGCGTTTCGTAAGGAAGAGCAACGAGAGCTCGACGAGAGGCCGAAGAAGCGACCGGGTAGCAAGCCGGGACAGAAGCATACCCGCAAGAGGGGGCGAAAGCTCGGAGCGGACGGACCGCTCGAAGAGGAGCTCGCTGTCGATGGATCGTACGACTCGTTTCCAGGACGAGGGAGCACCCCGGGAGGATGAGCTCTGGGAAATCTGGGGGGCGAGCGCCGGCTGGTAGTGGTGGGCCTTCTTTTCCTCAGTAGTGGATCAAGAGGGCGCTAGGCGCGGCAGACGCTGAGTGCAACTTCCTCCACGCTCCGCAGAGGTTAAGGCAATCAGCAACGGCTGGTCGGCATACTGGCCTCCGCTCGCGTCAAGTACGCCGAATGGCGCACGGCACACGGGAGTTTTCGCAAGCCGGAACAAAGGCAGAACTTCGAGAACTTCGACTAAGCCTAATCATGTCATTGCGGTAGTCAGCGCATATGCTGATTCGCTTTTCTGCGCAGCGACTATGGTATGCGTAAAGTCTCGACGACATCGACCACACAGGATTGTTGAGAACAGCGGCAAATCAGGTTGACGTGTGGAGACTTGGGGAGGACGACAGAAGAAGCACTTGACGGACAGCGGATCGCGGATGAGACTTAGTAGCGTAGAAGAGGACATTACGTGTAGGCCAAGTATCCGGACCGCGTAAACAGAACAGAATTCTGTGCCTGATCATCAGACTTCGCGACTCCTTTACCGCCGATCCCGCCGCTCTGCACGCGGAGGGCATCGCTTCTCTGTCATTGTGACTGCTCAGTTCCATGCTTTCACGACCATTGCTCTTGGCTGATTGTCGCTCGGTATGACACGTCAAAGCAGGACACGAAATGTGCCAATCGACCCGGATGACCAAAGGCAAATCGAGATTCTGCGACAGCAGCGTCGGCTCTGCGGCTGGGGCGAAGAGAACATCCCGACATGGCAAGCGCTCATACGGACAGGAGATCGCGTCCGTTTATCGACTCTTGTCGGACTTCCATCGCACGCGACTGAGCTGGCCCATCCGCCTCTTTCCCCTTGCAGCTGATGTGGTGGATCCATCTGAACACAAAAAGCAACGAAACCGGGGCCGAACCATCGGAATCTGACGAACCAATAGGTCACATAGCTCTGGACTGGGTGGATTACGCAGGCGATACCTCGCTAGCCAACAAAGAGGAGGGCATCATGTGTGTTGACTGCGTCCTGAGGGCGGAAACCAACCCTGGAGATGCTGACGAAGGAATGCTACTCCACGACACCCGCCATGGCTTCATGCTGCTGGACCAGTACAATCGCGACCTTCTTCATCCTGGAGCAGCACCGTGGTATTGGACTGGGCCGTGACGTGATGGACGAGATGGAGCGGACAGCTCGAGACGACTTTGGCTGCAAAACCATAACGCTCAACACGCTTCCAGAACGTATCGCTCGCTCGGAAGAGTTCTGGACGAGTCAGGGCATGTCACCCTATGAGTGCGATAGCAGGATCATCAACCAGTGAGACTATGGCGGCTGCCTCTTGTAGTGACGCAAGCCATCAGGGCGAAATCTGGCAAAGCGCCAGACCTGACGCATGTGTCAACCTACTGTCTACAGGCAATGGTACAGTCGAAGAGGCTATGTGCTATGTGAGCATCGATGTCGGAGTCAGGCCAGCGTTTCGATTTCTTCTGATTGCCCGAGTCTGCCATTACTCAATACGCCAGACAAGGAGGAGGACCGATATCACTACGAGACAACATCAGGAGAGAAGCGTATATGTCCTGGAGTGGTGAGTCTGCTAGGCTTGTAATGCGCTCGCAAGATTGGGAGGTCAGCCTCTTCAGTCGCCCGGAATAATGGCTGATCGTCTAAGAAACCTCGTCTCGCAACGGGGGAACATGTTTTGTCACGCTTTCGTTGTTAGTTTATGCGCAAGACATTGCAGTGATGGGCACAGTTCCGGGTCTAACGTTTCGTCGCCTTTCTCAAGTGGCGTGGATGGTGATGCTGGGGCGGCACGGACTTGGCTGGCATTGCTGATAGCATTAACGATACACGGTTGAAAGAGATGGACGCGCGAACATAGAGTTTGTAATCCTGCCCGTGCTGCTTGACGCTCGTGGGTGTCTGGAAGATCGCCGCTCACATGGGGGCGGGCCCGGTCCTGTATAGTGGAAGTGACGATGTCAGTAACAGCCACAAACTCGCTCTTCTGCTTCTCCTTCCTCACAAGTTGATGTGCACAGCTTTTTGATCCATGAGGTAGTAGAGTCAGCTCAGACCATTCGCGCGCTTGCACGTTTGCAAGACCGGGCTCACCCTTGACGTTGGTGTAGTTCGACAGCGCGTACTCGCCAAGCTCTCGGCCAATGCCAGACTGCTTGAAGCCTCCGAAAGGAACGCTCGAGGTGAGCTGGTTGTAGCAGTTCACCCAGACCTGAATTAGCCAGACGAGGTCATGTTAGCCTTCCACCAGATCCAGGCCGCCGCCGGAACGATCCCAGAGCAGGCAAATGAGAGCGGAAGCCACTCACGGTACCAGCCTGTAGCCTATTTGAGATGGTGATGGCTCGGGAGATGTCTCGGGAGAAGACGGCGGCAGCAAGGCCGTAGACGCTGTCGTTTGCGACCTTGATCAGGTCCTCGTCATCCTTGAACTTGCTGACAACGACGACGGGGCCGAAGATCTCCTCCTTTGCGATGGAAGCATCCGGGTTGACGTCGGTGAAAATCGTGGGCTCGATGAAGTAACCCTTGTCGCCGAGTCGCTTGCCTCCAGTGAGCGTCTTGGCACCCGACTTCTTTCCGTCGTCGATGTAACCCATAATGCGGTCGAACTGGAGCTGCGAGACCTGGGGACCCTGGAAGGTGTCGGCCTTGAACGGGTCGCCGACCTTGAGGCTCTCGACCTTCTTCTGGAACTTCTCCATGAACGCGTCGTAGATCGACTCCTGCACGTAGACTCGCGATCCGGCGCAGCAAGTCTGGCCGTGGTTGAAGAAGAGGCCGAAGGCGGCCCATCCAACAGCCTGCTCAAGGTCTGCGTCCTCGCAGATGATGTTGGGCGACTTTCCACCGAGCTCGAGGGTGACCTTCTTCAAGTTGGAGTCGGCGGCAGCCTTCATGACGGCTCGGCCGACAAGAGTGGATCCGGTGAATGCGACCTTCTCGATCTTCATGTGCGATGCGATGGCGGAACCCGTGATTCGGCCGTAACCGCAGATGACGTTCAGGACACCGGCGGGCAGGATGTCCTTAGCGAGCTCAGCCATCTTGAGGGCGGACAGAGGAGTCTGCTCGGCTGTCTTGATGACAACTGTGTTTCCGGTAGCAAGAGCTGGGGCGATCTTCCATGCGAACATGAGTGCGGGGCTGGCGAATCGCAGACTGCGTCAGTAACGGCAAAGATGGTGTGACAGAAGCGGCACTCACAAGTTCCAGGGAATGATCTGGCCGACGACACCGATGGGCTCGTGACGGGTGTATGCCATCTTGGCGTCATTGCACTCGACAACCTTTCCGTGGTTCTTGTCGGCCCAGCCAGCGTAGTAGCGGAGGCAAGCAGCGGCCTCGGCGATATCGAAGCCCTTTGCGATGGAGAAGGCCTTTCCGTTGTCGTGGGACTGTGAAAATGTCCGGACATCACGATGTCAGCCCTAACTTGCATCCCAGGCTGAACAGTGCGTGCTCCTCACCTCAATGGCAGCAATCTCATCGATGTTGGCCTCGATGGCATCCGCAAGCTTGTGCATGTATCGTGCACGGTCGTGAGGAGGGCACTTGGTACCCCAAACGGTGTCGAATGCCTTCTGCGCGGCCTCAACAGCTCGGTCGACATCCTTGGGCGAAGCTTCAGAGACCTCTCCAATCTTCTCGCCGGTCGTGGGATTGACAACGTCGATGGTCTTTCCTCCCTCACCAGCGACGAACTCGCCGTTGATGAAGAGACCTGAAGGTGAACAGTGGAACCAGTCAGTCTATGTGGTTGAAGGTCATCTGACCAGACCCCAAAGAGCGCGGACGTTCATGCGGTGCGCACCTCCGGAGAACTTGGAAGACTTGACGCTTCCGGCTCCCTCGCCGAAGTTGAGGCTGAGTGTAGGTGCAGACATGATGGTAGTGTGTACTTGGTACGAAATGTGACTTGTAGAAGTGCTACTGTCCTTTGCAGTGGGTCAGAAAGAAAAGAAGCGTGGACTCGCAGGAAGAAGCGGTGAGAAGACTTGCGAAGGTGGAGAAGGGGCAAGGCAAGGCGCATTTCCGGCCCGAGCCCGCCCGCGGCCGAGAGAGAGGGGAAGGGGCAAAGGGGCGACGTGACCAATGGCGGCAAGCGCGCGCTGGAGAACCGCACCAGACGCCACACAGGGCAAGCCGCAAAGATGTCCCGAGCCACGCATGAACAACTCCGCCCGCGGAGGATCAGCCCATCAGTCGGCTCAACGCCGAGCGGAGATCATCTTCATCAGCTGACCACCACTGGGCAGATTGGTCAGTCAGTCAGTCCTGATGGCTCGTTCGCGGAGAGAGCTGTAGGTACCGTAGGCCTTGTGAACAGAATACCAGTAGGGTCGTGACTGTCTTGTCGTTAGTGATGGCGGGACCGCCTCTGTCATCTCAGGAGTTGCGCCAGCGCGTCTGGAGCTGCCAGCTGGGCAGGCTGCCCCGCATGCCAGGATCCCGGGCCCGCAGCAGTCGGGAGTGGTCGGCCAGCACGGCGTGTGTCTCTCTCGGATATGGTCGCGTTCTCGTATATATGTGTTTGCGCGCGTGGCTGTCAAATTGCTTGCCAGGTCTGGGTCTAGACGCGTGCGAATAGCTAATGATACCCGACGCATATATACTGAAAGGAGGCCTAGGCAGCGGTTTCGTCCGACGTGGAACGGTGTGCCTGCGCATCAGCAGAGCTGCTCAATGCACGCTATAGACTGTGTGAGCCCTAGGCTCGTCGAGCTTGATACGCCAGTGAAGTCTCGTATCATACTGGATCATTCGCGGGCAACTCCGTACATTTTACGAGGTCAGCTGCTTCTCAGCCCTTCCGGGCCACATGTAAAACAGGCCGAAGTGAGGCTTGGTCAGAGATATTGGTCTTGAATAAACTGGAGGAGCGGCCTTCTGCGGAAGATCCCGCCAAAAGAGCTGCGGCGATCCCCGTTGGCGCAGGAGGTGGAGACACCGCAATCTCCTGCCCCTCCCGGGTGGCCCCGCTTTTCATATCTAGGCAAGGTCTCGGCTTCTTAGGGTGTTCACTCAGTGGTGATCTAGCTCCAAGCCCCGCTCCTGAGCCGGGGTATATAAGGGCAGTCGCGCCGAGCAGCTCTGCTTTTCTTTCCTTCCTCACGCTCCTCTCGAGGATATACAGCCATAGCGATTGTCTCATCTCCAGCCTCCACTACACCTTCAGCACATCCATCCCAAGATGTCCCTCGACATGAACATCCCCAAGGTGCGCTCCGGGTTGTCCTGGCAGAGTTTTGCGACGCATCTTGTCAGAAGCTGACCTGCCTTCTCCACTCAGACTCAGAAGGTGTGCTTGGATACCGTCCGATGAATGACTGCAGAGTTTTGCTGAATGGTAAACCCCCTCCATTGCATTGCCTTCAGGCCGCCATCTTCTACAAGAAGGTCAGTCCAATGTCGCGTCTCCGCAATCCGCCTTCTCCTTAGGCCTGGGCTCATACTTTCGCTCCCCATTTTCCAGGGCGGACCTGTCGCGATTGAGGAGGTCCCAGTCATCCAGCCTCAGGAGCTCAAGGCCGGCGAGGCGCTTGTGCGAGTCAAGTGTGAGTATCTGATTACACAGTCGAGTCGCCACACGGAGGTCCGACTTACAATACTGCCCACACGTAGACTCCGGTGTCTGCCACACTGACTTGCACGCCATGCTTGGAGACTGGCCTCTCGACAACAAGCTGCCCCTCATCGGAGGACACGAGGGTGCCGGGTGAGTGTCTGACCAGCGCTCGTGTCGTCTCCGCAATTCCGACACGTGCTGATATTGCCACCGTTTCGCACAGCTATATCGTCGCCATGAATGACGAGACGAGCGACCTCAAAGTTGGCGACAAGGTCGGCATCAAGTGGATCGCCCACTCGTGCAACCGATGCGTCTTCTGCCGACAGGGCTACGAGCCCCTTTGCAAGCAGGCACAGTGCTCTGGCTACTCCGTCGACGGATCGTTCCAGCAATACGCAGTTTCGTACACCTCGCAGCTTTCTCTGATTCCCGACGGTCTTGCTCTGGACGACGCCGCACCTATCCTCTGTGCCGGTGTCACCGTCTACAAGGCCATCAAGGAGTCTGGCGCGAAGGCTGGAGAGTGGATGGTCATCCCTGGTGCCGGAGGCGGTCTCGGACATCTCGCAGTCCAGTGAGTGGAAAGTGACCGATACAACGGCTGTGGCAGTCGGCTGAAGGAGCTTTCGCCATCGCCAATAGGTACGCGTCCCTCCAGGGAATCCGTGTCATCGCCATTGACACCGGAGCCGAGAAGAAGGCCCTGTGTGAGAAGCTTGGCGCCGACAAGTTTATTGACTTTAAGGAGGAGAAGGACATCGTCAAGGCTGTCCAGGCTGCCAGCCCCGACGGACTCGGTCCTCACGCCGCTGTGGTTGCCGCCTCGGCCGGTGCAGCCTACGAGCAGGCCCTCGAGTACCTCCGACCTCACGGAACCTGTGTTGCTGTTGGACTCCCGCCCGACAGGTAGGCCTTCTGGCCTATCAGTCTCGTGCTGCTGCATTCACACTGACCCTCCTCTGTCTGCAGCAACATTCAAGTCCCCGTCTTCTGGACGGTCTTCCTGTCCAAGCGAGTCATTGGCTCATACGTCGGAAACCGACAGGACGCCACCGAGGCTCTGGCCCTCGCTGCCTCCGGCAAGGTCAAGTGTCTCTACAAGACCCTTCCCGCCTCTGACCTCCCCAGGGTCTACGACGACATGCACCACGGCAAGGTCACTGGCCGGATCGTCCTTGACATGGACAAGGCTTAAACGCTTCACAACGCCTACGCCTTCGCGTCTACCGAATCCATCAGCCACCACGTGTATCGCTAGGGTCATCAGAAGCCAATTTACGAGTCTTCGGTGTCAGGTTTAGTAGTCGAGGGTATCTCCATGGAGCCAATGTCATGTCATGCATTTCCAGCCAGTGTCGCCCGCGAGCGTGTTCGACTCGAAGCGTCGTATCGCCTAGCTCGTGCATACCAGCTTCCGATGACGGATCACATGGGGGACGCAGTCGAGGACAGGGTTCCTACATCTGATGGAGGCATCATGCATGTCGTGTCGTGTGTGCATCGGTGAGATTTCCCCAAGTCTGTGGATATCCGATACGATCGCCATTGTGTGGAGCTCAAGCACGACACCTGACATAGGCGGAGCGGACAGCGCTGACTCCAAGGACTACTTGTGGCCCTTCAAAGACCGCCATTGGCTTATGCGTGTCAACGACTGGACGAGGATAGACCTGCGGAAGGCAGCCGAGGGCCGGGAACAAGCGAGCAGATGAGGCTACCCGCAGCGCGAGCGGGATGTCCTTCCGAGACAAGCAACAGCCCTTTCCTCCGTACGCATACGGCCTTGCGACTGTTCCGACACCTCGAAGACGGCACCGGACCAATCTGCAGCAGGACGCAATGTCGTTCCTTGCTTCGCGAAGTCCACCCCAGTCTCCGGCAGTCCGGCATCCGCAGCCCCGTCCGCGCGCCGACACCATGGACTCGGCCAGCAGTTCTGGGACGGTGTACGCCAGCAGGCGGAGGAGCGCAGATGGGCCTGCAGATGGAGCTGTGCCCACATCCCCTTCGAGCAATAGTACCGCTTCTGTCGGCTCTCCGCGCACCTTCTACTCGTTCGCGCAGCAGCAAGGGTCCATCCTTGATGCTGCGACGCCCGACTTCAACGGGAACGGGTTCTACGCTGCGGTGTCCGACAGAGACGAGGGAGGCGAGGATATTGGAGACCGTACAATAGGGCTGCAGGATGACACCCCGCGGAAGCTCATGCCCAGCGCCATCCCCATGGTGCTGCCCAAGCGTGACAAGGGGAAGCGGAGGGAGGAGACCTGGAGAGCCTACAACGATAATGGCGCTGCAGCAGATGGTGCAAGCGGGGAGGCTGACGGAGGAGATGAGGAAGATGATTCAGCGAGAGTGGAGCAGGTGAGGCGCGCTCCAGGCCTGCTAGAGCCCGGCGTCTGACTGACCCCTGATGCCGCCCGTCCCCGCAGAACCTGAGACGCTGGGCTGAGAAGGAGAAGCTGAAGCGTGCCAAGACACGTAGCAGACAAGGCAGCGTCTCCTCTGTAGCTTCACAGTCGGGCTTCATGACCGATGGCATTGGAGGTCTCGCTCGGCGACTCAGCAACGGGACCCGGCGGAGCAAGTCATTGCGCGACGGTTCGGGACAAGCCAGCCGGAGTAAGCACCGCGACGGCAGTCGCAAGCTCAAGTCTATCGACTCGAATGTGTCTGCTGCGGGCATGAGCAGCGCTAGCACCAGCTCGCCAACGGACGAGCTTGAACTGCAGCGCGTCAATCCGGAGCGGATGAGCCCAAAGCGCAGTCACACCTCTCCTGACGCACCGCCGTCTTCGAAACTATCTCCGGTGTACGGCAGCCCACCTTCGCTCAGCACAAGCAGGGTGGACTTTCCCGACCGGGTCGAGAGGGCCGCAAAGACGGGGAGCCGTTTCATCGAAGATCTTGAGGACCAGCAGGTGACCAATCCGTTCGGCGCTGGGCCTCCAAACACAGGCTATCAACGGCAGAGCTACCATGCGAATGCTCATTCGCCTCTAGCCTCACCGACCAAGTCAGTGTATGGCGGGACAGGCGCGCCGCAGGCGGGCTCAACCCCGCTCGGCAAGCTTGGGCGTTTGAAGCTGGGCGGCAGCAGCCGTGCCAACTCCGTCGCTTCCTTCGCCTCAATCAACAGCATTGTGACAGGCGGTGGCGCCGGTAGCGGCGGCAACCCCTTCTCTCCAAGTCCACTCTCGCCAGTCGGCCCTCACAATGCGGTGACAGCCCGGAGCAGCGTCGCAAGCTTGAGAAGCCCTACAGACAGCATACCTGTTCCACCTCTAGACAAGGCTTACTTCCACTATCCCGGCGAGTCTTCGTCACATCTTGGCATATCGCCGCGCCAGTCGCGCGATTTCTATCAATCCTCCTCCTACCGCGAACAGCCTGAAGGCGGTGACTTTCCGCAGAGGAGGACTACCCGAGGGAGCAGTGTAGCAGGAGACCGATACTCGGATGACGGAGACAGCAGTACTAGGCAGGTCGGCTGGCTGCAGTGGTTCTTCTGCTGCGGCTGTTTGGGTGCTGGGATCAGGCTGGACGACGACGATGTGCAGGCCGGGCGTACTGGTCCAGAATGACCTTGTTCTCTGTTTGGATGTCGGACGGGAGCGGCGCATCTAGGCTCCGGGCAGCCAATGTAGCATAGACATCTATCCCGAGGCAGCAATGCGCCCTACATCCTGCATTGAGCACTAAGAGCGCGAGCTTCCACGTTACTCTGTTAAGTAATACGGATGCGGGCTTAGTATTATCGCTGCGATTGTCCCTGAGTCGAGTGGAGTTGCGATGGCACTCGACTGAGCCGGACGTCGACAGAGTTGCGCACTCCCGTCGCAGCGAGGCTGTTGCGAGCCGGTTGCCCCTTCCTTGACGAGGCAACCACCGCACACAGTCAGGAACCCTAGACATCAGGATCAGATGGCACAGCAAGGCGGCCTGCCCCAAGGATGGACAGCCAAGTGGTGCGTGTGCTAGACGATACGGGGATGCTGCTCGACGCTCAGGCGGAGCGTGTCGCTCAGCACCTCCTGGCTGGGTGGGGCTGGACGGGCGAGCTGCAGGCTGACAGCAATGGCCTGCAATCTCAAAACAGGGACGGTGCCATCGGACGACACGTCTTTGAGCGTGAGTCGTTCATATGGGGTGGATGCTGCATCTCCGCGGTCAGGTCCCGCTCGCCGCGCTCGTCGAGGATGAGGTGGCAGGGCAGGCACGGATCATGAACACGAGAGGCAGCGCGCAAGAGCGGCAGCCATGCTGCAGGGCCATTCTGAGCATCTCAAAGCTGATCTCCTCTTCCTCGCATCGCTGTGCCCTTCCCTACCGCCGATAGACGAGTCCGGCCGCGTGCAGATGGAGCCGCCTAGCTACCACCAGGGCGTCAATGGGCCTTCTGGCGGCGGCAGCGATGCCAACCGCGCCTTCTCGCCGTCAAACGTGCCAGGCGGAGCCGTTCAGCAGCAGCAACAGGCACCTGCAAGCCCTCAGCAGGGGTCTGGTGCGCCCGCGCCAGCGAGGGCCGGCAAGCGCCAGTACGCCGCAAACCAGACCGCCGCGTACGGCTACGACCAAGCCGGCGGGGGTGGTGGACAGCAGTATGGCGCGCAGCCTGGCTACTCGGCGCAGGATGGCCAGGGTCAGGCACCAGGCCAGCAGCAGCAATTCTTCTCGCCTGCATTCGGCGATCCCAGCCTCCAGCAACAGCAGGGGTACCCGCAGCAACAGCAGAGCGGCGTCATCGGGCCTGGCGCTTCTGTGCATGGTCGTCAGTACTCCCAGCAGATGTACCCTCAGCAGGGACAGGGTCAGGGCCAGGCACCTGCCTTTGCCGGACAGGGAGGCTACCAGCAGCCGGGCGTTGCAGGACTCTCGAACCAGTTCGGCCAGATGGGCATTGGCGGCCAGCAGCGTTCGGTACGTACGGTCGCGGCTTGTGCGGCACAGACACTGCTATCAGGCAGCTGACGCATACGTCACGCTGCAGTACCCCGTCATGACGACCAACCTCATCGGGCAGAACCTGGACCCACGTGGACTCGACATGCCTCCTCCGGAGATCCGTCTCCCACCTGGCGTGCGTTACAAACGCTATGCTGCATTATGATCTGTCGTATCTCTGGCAGTACGCTGATGCTGGCCCATTCTCCTTGCGCCTCGGCGCTGCCCACAACAGGCCTCGTTCAGCAGCAGTCCGAAGATCAACGCGCATCACAGCTGGCAGCGCTCGACGCTAAACGCCATCCCAGCAAATCATGGCATTCTCAACAAGTCGAAGCTCCCTCTCGCCCTTGTCGTCACGCCGTACCGCTCAGTAAAAGCGGAAGAGGAGGAAGAGCACGCCGTGCCCGTGGTTTCGGACACGGTCATTGCGCGCTGCCGACGCTGCCGGACGTACATCAACCCCTTTGTCACCTTCCTCGAGAATGGCAACAGGTGGAAGTGTTGCATGTGCAACCTTTCCAACGAGATCCCGCAGCTCTTCGACTGGGACCAGGCAAAGAACCAGCCGGCTGATAGGTGGCAGCGAGCGGAGCTGAACCACTCGGTGGTCGATTTTGTCGCGCCAACCGAGTACATGGTCAGAGCCCCACAAGCGCTCGTCTATGTCTTCCTCATTGACGTGTCGTATGCTGCCGTCAACTCTGGTGAGTTATAACAAGCAAGGGCCTTTGGAAGCGTCCCTCAAGACTGATGCGTGGGCTTCCCGCTGTGACCCCACCAATGCAGGGATGGTCGCAACGGCCGCACGGACAATCCTCGAGTCTCTCGACCGCATACCGAACGAGGACAACCGGACGCGCATCTCACTCATGGCGGTGGACTCGAACCTGCACTTCTTCTTCATGCCGCCCGGCACTACCGAGCCCTCCATGCTCGTCGTCGGCGACCTCGACGACGTCTTTCTACCTAAACCTACCGACCTGCTCGTCAGCCTCTCCGAGGCCCGAGCATGCCTTGACAACCTCCTTTCGCGGCTGGCCGATATGTTCAAGGACAACCACAACGTCGGGAACGCCATGAGTTCAGCCCTGCAGGCCGCTTACAAGCTCATTGTGCGTATGCTAGGGGGGGGGGGCTAGGAGTATTGTGCGTCTCTCAGACAGCTGACACACCCTTCCTCCTCTCAGCACGGCATCGGCGGCAAGATTGTCGTCTTGTCGGCTTCGCTTCCTACGTTGGGAGCTGGTGCACTTAAGAACAGGGAGGACCCCAAGGTTTTCGGGACCGCGAAAGAATCAGCTCTGTTGCAGACGGCAACGGGCTTCTACAAATCGTTCGCCATCGACTGCTCTCGAGCGCAAATCTCGGTCGACATGTGGCTCTTTGCCTCGGCCTACACGGATGTCGCTACCCTCAGTGAGTGCCTTCCAGCACTTAGCGATAGAAGCCCACATCAGTCACTCACGTCCATACCGATCCTTAGGTGCACTGCCGAGGTACACTGGAGGGCAAACATACTTCTACCCGGCTTTTACCGCCGCCCGGTCCGAAGACGCGCTCAAGTTTGCGCACGAGTTTGGCGAGGTCCTCTCGCACCCGATTGCGCTGGAGGCTGTCATGCGGGTACGAACTTCGAGAGGCCTCAAGCTGTCTGCGTTCCATGGAAATTTCTTCGTCCGCTCGACGGACCTGCTCGCCCTCCCTGCGGTCCCGATCGACCAGAGCTACTGCATCGAGCTGCAGATCGAGGACCCGCTCACGCAGCCGTTCGTCGTCTTCCAGACGGCCGTCCTCAATACGTCGGCATCTGGCGAGCGGCGCATTCGGGTCATTACTACCGCGCTGCCCGTCACCAACAGCGTTTCCGAGCTGTACGGATCGGCAGACCAGTTCGCCATCGCTACCCTTCTCGCCAACAAGGCGGTCGAGCGCTCCATGCAGGCAAAGCTCGAGGACGCCCGGGATGCAGTGACCAACAAGGTTGTGGACATCCTCGGCACGTACAAGGCGACAATGACGTCTGCTGCGAGTGGGCCCTCTCCGCAGCTCGTCACTTGCGACAATCTCAAGTATCTCCCGATCCTGATGCTCGGTCTGCTCAAGCATGTGGGTTTCCGTCTCACCTGTATTATGAGCACGACGCGGATCTGACGAGGTCTTACCCGCAGGTTGGTCTCCGCCAAAGCACGACAATCCCTTCGGATCTGCGGGCATATGCGCAGGCCCTGCTTACAACGCTCCCGACGCAACTCCTGCTGCCGTACATTCACCCTACGCTCTACGGCTTACACAACATGCCGAAGGAGGTGTGTGGTCCCGATATGTGCATCGCTGATTATATTCACAGGACTAATGCTCCCTGATCTTCTCTGTGGGCAGTGCGGTGTCATTGGCGACGATGGCGTCCTTCTCCCGCCACCCATGAACCTCACAAGCGAGCGGCTCGACCGCCATGGCCTGTACCTCATCGAAGACGGACAGAACATGTTCCTCTGGGTCGGACGAGCAGCGGTGCCTGCTCTCATCAACGATGCTTTCGGTCTCGGATCGTACGAAGAAGTCCGCGTGGGCAAGGTGAATGCAAAGCGCTATCCATCAACTACATTGACTGAGCACGACAGCTGATACTGCTGTCGCGCGTCAAATTAGACGACGCTGCCCGTCCAGGAGAACAGCTTCTCGCAGCGAATCAACGCCATTATCGGCAAAGTGCGCGAGATGCGGCGTGCGCCGTACTACCCGCACCTGTATGTCGTCAAGGAGGATGGCGAGCCCGCGCTCCGGATGTGGGCGCTCAGCTTCCTCATCGAGGACCGCACAGATGGCCTACCTAGCTACCGCGAGTACCTCGAGACGCTCCGGAACAAGGTCAACTCGGGGTCGTTCAGTTAGGATTCAGGGTCGATCATAAGCGCCCGGTAGAGACGAGGCCGGTGCGTGGTCTGCGCAGCCTTTGAAGCATTGCAAGGGTCAAGGGTGACGGCAGGACTAGAAAAGCGGCATGACGTTGGCTTGAGCCTTTTGTGTAACATCGACCGGCGCCAATACAAAGGAGCGTAGCGTATGCATTGCATGGGCATGCCGACCAAAGCCAAGCCTGCCTATTTTTTGTGTCTTTTTCGCCCTGCCTACCGGAAGCGTGCGAGCCTCCTGTACCGTGTTCGCGCGACGCTTCAAACGAAGTCCGGCACCGCCTTCGCAAGGCTCTTGCAGAACGCATCGACGGCGCCGATGAGCGACACAGCTTCGAGAGAGGGCCGTTGGCGAGACTGTACGAGAATCTGGACTCGGCCAGTATGCAGCCGGCCGCAACGCTGAGAAACTGGGCTGCGAGAACGACGGCGGAAAGCAATGATGTCGCATAGTATTCCAATTGGCGCTCATCACTGCTTTTTCTTGGCTACGGCCTCGCTCTTTGTCCCTTGCTGTTCTGCCTGGTCCTCCCGAAGCGCCGTAACGATGTAAGCAAAGACGACCAGGTTGGCGACGATGGCGGCCGACACGGCTGCGTGGGTCGTGTTACTCTCTGTGTGCGGTGTGGAACAACGCAAAGGCGCAACAGGGCGGCGGCAGCATCAGCGCGCGCCTTTCGCGCCCGACTGGACGGGGCCATCCTGGCGTGGGACCGGCGCACCTCCCCAGACGTGCTTGAGCGAGAGGAAGTAGGTCCCTATCGGGCCAGAGACCATCAGGAAGGTGAAGAAGAGGAGTTTCAGAAGGGCGCTCTGGCTGTCGTTGGTCATTGGTGGGATCAGCATGCAGCAGCAAGGTCCGGACGTCGTCAACCACGTGTGGAAGGGAGTGGGCTTCGACTCGCCTTTTCTGGTCGGTGAGCGCTGCGTCGATGCCGGCATTGCGGGTCGCTGGCGTTGATGCTGGGGCTGCTGCGACTGGAGATGCTGCTGTGGTCATGATGGTGTCAATCAAGCTTTGGCAGAACGCAAGGCAGCTGCAAGACGGCCTCGAGCTTCAGAGACGGGCAGTGCGCAGTGCGGCCAGAGTCAGTGAGCCGCCGAACCAAACGCGTGCACTTAGTAGTACGAGAAGCACGAACAGCCAGTATCAGTTGCAAATAATCGCAGCAGCCTTGGTAGCATGGTGGTCCTGTCCTTCTGCGCGTCACATATGTAGGGCTGTGCCTGGCTGGCCTTCTCGAGCCCCCGGCGCTTACGCGCGCCGCGTGTCTCGAGCGTGGACGCGTCGCCATTCGTCTGCGCGCCTCCGCCCCGCTCTCGAAGAGAAATGTGCGACGTGAAAGGACGGAAAAGGCGGAGCAGACGTCAGCATCAGCGCAACGCTTGCATGCCATCAAGGCTCGCTGTCCGCCCCTCCTTCCCTTTTGCGCCGAGCCAGAGCACTGAAAACCACGCCTTCCGCTGATCCTGTGCTGCAGAGACCATCGTCCTGCGCACCTTCCTTCGCCTTCTGAACGCCTACAGCTACTCCAAAGCATCTCACGTCTGCAGACACTACTGATCAGCACAACACTCGTTATAGCGGGACATCGCACTCTACCCGCGGCCACTCTGCCTCTGCTCCTCCCCGTTCGCTCCTCCCGTCCGGCCCTTCCCGTTCACCCACCTTCATCCTTTCTCAGGCAGCGCACGCCCTTCTCCAACTATACGCCTACATCTGATCTGAACATCAAACAGTCATGCTCGGACAGGCCGTCACGTCGCTCCTCCTCGTCGCTGCTGGCCTCGCCAGGGCCGGGCTGACCGACATGCGTGCTACCAGTGAGTGCTCATGTACGCCCCGTCCGTTCAACACCTGATACGACACTGACACGAGCACACCCTCGCACAGTCCCCGGCTCCCTCCACCAGTGCGAAGACACCAGCGTCTTCTTCTTCGACACTCAAGACAGCGGCAGCAAGACCTTGCTCCTCGTCTCGCCCGCTGATGCATCGAAGCTCGGCTCAGGCATTCTTTCGCTCACCGATGCCCTGGCCCAGGTCAGCCCGCTTCAGAAGGTCGAAGGCATCTCGTCTGCCGACGCCGCAGCCTTCCCTTTCACTCTCAAGGTCGGCGAGAAGGTCGCCTTCTCGACATTCGGATTCCTGAGCAACGGGCAGGGCAAGAACATGAAGCTCGACAGGACCGTCATGTCGGCCCTGCCTGGCGCCAGCAACTGCCTTGCCGGTGCAGCAGCGCCTGCTCCTTCATCGTCTTCTTCCGCGCCTGTCGCGCCCCCAGCACCTGCCACTACCTCCGCCAAGCCGTCCACCACCCCTGCTGCACCAGCTACAACCTCCAGCCCGGTTTACGCATCCCGCTTTGTCACCTCGACCCGTCCCGCCAGCAGCGCGAGCACGACTGTGTAAGTCAAGTCCTGAAGGTGAGATGCCATGTAAGCCCGACACATGGGAGCTCACGCGCCCCCGCTCTACTCGCAGCCCTCCGACGGCAACTGCTGTGTCCACCTCTGCATCGCTGACGCTGCCACCGTCAAGCGCCACCAATGCTACTGCGGCAGCTCCTGCTAGTACTGCGCCCGTTGTCATCCAGGCCAAGTACCTGCTCGTGAGGCGACAAGAGCACTGGCTTGGCTGAAGCGGAGCTTCACACTGACGCGGATACCTCTCGATGCTCATAGACTTCGTTCGTCACCATCTCTAATGAGTCGACGACCGATGGAACCGTCTCATCCAGTCCCATCCGAGGCGGCCACATCACCGGCTCTGTAAATGGCACGATCCTCCCCATCGGCATGGCGCTCTTCACGCCCAACACTACCGTCGCAGCGCTCAACGGCACATCGGCGACCAACGTCACAGCCTCCGGCGCCTCCAAGGCAGCTGCCGCGCCCGTCCTGCTGTCGGCGAGCTACTCGTTCACCATGGACAACGGCGAGTCCGTCTTTGTTGTGGCGCAGACTCCCCTCAGCCAGAACTACTCGTCCGAAGCACTTCTCATGACGCTACAGAGCAGTAATGTCAAGGATTCGCAGTTCGCCAACATCACCAGTAAGTGGCCTGCCCAACGACCGCGATGGCTGCCTGACCCAGCTGACCGGTCGTCCTGCCGTGCCACTCGGTAGTCCTCGGCAAGCCGGAGTACATCAACTCGACGATGTTCCGCATCGATGCCTACTACGTCAACACCACCTCCATTGCCGTTTGAGCTGCGTCCGGACAATACGGCCTTCCTCTCGCTTCCGAATTCTCATCCCTTTCGTAGTTTCACATAGACACGGGGCAGGTTCCCTCCACAACTCCTTGCCGATCTCTTGGCGCAGAGCACTCCCCAGTGCTGGTACACCGCACGGACAATCCTTTCAATCACACATATGACAGTGGTCAACCCCATAGATCAGGCAGCAGCAGCCGGTCCTGCGTGCTCGCATATTCTCTTCCCGCAGTGGAGCCATCGTGACACTTCCATCGGCAGAACAACACATGTAGCTACCACACCACACTCATTTCAAAGAACGCTCTCTACCTGCCGCGGTCTGTCACCCGTGTACCACAGCAATGCACGCTAGAACTGAACGCTGTCCTGGCCTGACTCTCGCTAAGCCCCCCCCCCCCCCCCACCGCGTCCTCGAGCTAGGTCCGACAGCCGTATCGGTCATCTGCAAAGCTCGAAATGCGCCATGCCTCCTTGACTGGCCGAAGAGACGGCTCCGTCGTTCAAGAATTCGAAGGTCCGGTCCATGTGGACCGACTCACATGGACCGACTGATTGCACGGAAGAGCCGCGAGCTGGGTGAGCGCGCATAACTTGCTTGCGGTCAGCCTATGGTACACCAGGATCAGATGGCCGACGTTCCGGGCGCGCGCACACCTGCAGTAGCTGGCCGATGGAATAGTGACGGTACGGCATCGTCAGGAGTGGGGCGCGTGCCAACGGAGCCTGAGGGAGCGCTCTCGTCTCATTCCGCTGCGGTGCCGGATGTGTCTTCGCATTCGCATCGCATGCCACCAGTAGCGTCTCGTGAAGGGTCTCCATGTGCCTCTGTTTAGGCGATGGGGTAGGATGGGAAGGGCAGTACTGTAGTCCTGCGGAAACCACAGCAACCTCGATATGTAAGTGGATGGCGGCGCTGGTAGGCGCGTAGGGAAGGCGCTTCGAGTGTCTCCTGACTAGAGGAGAACGCGTAAGGGCGAAGAGACTAGTGATACGAGGGGGTCAGAAGGACAAGATGGATTGATCGTGGCCGCCGCCGGCAAGGACAGGTTGCGATTTGGGCGGGCTGGAAGAGCGGCCTTTGGGACGCAGTCCATTCGACGCTAGTCTTCGAGACGCGACTCGATTAGAAGCTGAACTCCCACTGTCACATCTTGCTCTGCGCGATGCGTCCGGCGAAAGATGTGTCTTGCCAGTGGCTCGGCCTACGCCAGCCCAAGTTTATAGGCGTCAGCTCGCTTGCGAGGCTTGTGGGCAACAAGGATGTCAGTCGGCAAGTCGATCTGAATGTCAGTATATTCTGCACTCCGCTTGGGTATATTAGTATGAGCACGTTTGGCGTTTCTGCGCATCGGGCGTGAGGATTGCTCTCCACTTGGTCGTACAACTTTTTCACGCTGATCTTTGTGGCTCAAAGTCCGGGTACAAGGGCAGGGTCAGGGCAAGGCAGGGCGACAGCAAGGCAGGGCGACAGCCAGTCGACTGCGGGCCTGCTCTGCACCGACTACCAACCTGCAGAGACTTCCTTTACGATGGCATCTGCAGACACCCAGCACGCCGTCAATGGCGACGCAAAGCTCCCATCGAGCATCACGCGCGTGTAAGCCGCTCGCTGCCTGGTCTGCCCTGCCCCTGACGCAACGTCACCGCTCGCTGCAGGGGCACAGCATCATCAAGCGGGCATTGGATCAGATTTACCGCAGCGGGGGATGGTGCTGAGTCCATACGTATCCCCTTCTGCATACTTACAGCTACGACATTCCAGTCGTCAAGGACTCTGTCAACTACGCCGACTCGCTCATCAAGTCGTACTCGCTCCCAGCGGCCGTGTACAGGAATGCAGAGGCGCTCGCGACCACCATCTACAAGAAAGCGGGAGAGCCGATTCAGGACAGGCTGCAGCCTCAGGTGAGTCGTTGACCATATGCTCGGGATTGGGGCTGACCCAGCTCGACCATACTGACCGTGTCCTCTTATCGCCCTTGCCGCGCCCAAACCGGGATCCGCGTGAAATTGGATCGTCCGTCGCAATTTCCACCTCCGCCCGAATGCAGATTGACCAGCTTGATGGACTCGCCAACAAAGGTCTCGACTATGTCCAGGGCAAGGCACCCTTCGTGCGTCTTCATCTTCCGTTTCGTTCCTGCCCGCTCTAAGGTGTCCCCCAAACTGACGTCCATGATACCGCCCAATCACTCCGCTTCACCCGCACACACAGCTCTTTGACGCCAAGACAGATGACCTCGTAGCGACTGCTCGCAAGCCGGCCGATCAGGCCTACTCTACCGCGCGAGGCTACCAGGACCTCGTCTCCGGTCGCCTGCACGACACCCTTGTACACTCGCAGCAAACCCTTGGTGGTCTACAGGAGAGGCTGAGCACAGCAGCTGCTACAGCTACCGCTGCTGTCCCAAAGAATGGCAAGGAAGCGCAGGACGTCGCACACCACCTCTACGAGAACCTCGAGAAGATCCGCGACACCGTTCTCAAGCAGAGCGGAGAGCTGGTGCGCCCTGTCTCTCGTAGTCCTCTTTCTACGTACCGCGAGTCTCCGCTAATCGAATCCTCTGATGTCATTACTGGCAGCCGGCCCACGTCTCCAAAGCTGTCCAGCCATACATCGAGAAGTTGCAGAAGGGCGTTGGCGAGGTCAAGAGCGAGGTGGGTTCCGCAGCCGTCTGCAACCGGAGCACACACACTGCTATTGCCTCGAACTAATGGTCTTGCGTTGTTACCGAGGACAGCTGGCGCAGAAGGATACCCCTGTCCACGTCAAGGCGCAACACATCATTGCCATCACCAAGGAAATCACGACCGAGTCCTTGCACGATGCCATCGAGACGCTGAAGCAGTTTGTCCAGCGCAACCCCAAGCTCAACGATGTCAAGGAGAACGGCACCAAGGCTCTTCACCAGGCAAAGGTGCAGGGTGAAGAGGCAGTCGAGTCTGCAAACCAGAACGGTACCGAGGCGCTCGAGAAGGGCAAGTCGGAGGTCACACGCGCCATCAATGGGGCCAAGCAGAATGGTGCGAAGGCCCACGATGAGGTCAAGCAGAACGGCGCAGAGGCACAGGGTCAGGCCAAGGAGGCCGGCGAGCGGGCCAAGGAGACTGGCGAGAAGGCCGTCGAGTCCGCCGAGCAGTTTGTCGAGGAGCACACTCCGGGAGACGTCAGCTATGCCGAGGCTGTCAAGGAGGGCGAGCACTAAGTGTGAACACGTCCTCCGCCGCGACGACCCGCCTAACCCGAAGTAGCGAAGTATTCTGCCGCAGTCCGTGTTCAGTAGAATAGACAATATAGACTCCGAAGCCCGCTGTATGCCAATACACACACGACCTAGCCCTGGCAAAAGGCCCCTTGCCTCTTCTCGCCACCGCGTTTTTCGGAAAGCCAGTAGGAGGCCGAAGAATGGCGAAGCAAGCTGACCCGGTCGAGCCTGAAGGGGTCGTCTTATCTCTGTCTACATCTTGCAAGCATCACCATAATCTCGCGTGCTCTCCTTTACGCTCCAAACCCCGCGTACTGACATCTGACAAGGACGCCCTGAGCAGGCAAGCAGCCTGCCCGCGCCATGATGAGCGCCCGAACAGCGCGCAAGGCCACCAGGATCTCGGTCGAAGGCTTCGCCATGGCTGTCCTCTTCTTCCTGCTCTTCGAATCGTTCTACCCGAGGCCAGAGGTCGCGCTAAAGAGCAGCGGCACCTGGGCAACGCGGACCGAAAACGATGCGGAACACAGGATTGCGGTTGGTACGCTCGCACATCTCCACCATCTCCTGGCACATGCAGGTCATCGGGCGCTCACGACTCCTCTGGCGCGTCTTGCCGGAGCGACCTCGCCGCTCGTCCTGTCCAGCGTCTACGACAGCGAGTCTGGAACCATCTGCACGACCTGCAACGCGTCCAGCCCTGGAGACTTTGCATCCTCGCCGTACTTCACTGGCGCACCACTGCTCGAGCGAGCCGAGGCGCGTACAGTATTTGCACAGCCGGGACAGGCCGGCGGAAAGGCGCTCCTCCGCCGTTTTCTGGTGCACCACATCCCTTTCGCAGCCGCTGTCAGCAAGGCATGGATGCGGGACAGTGCGCAGAACGCGATGCTCAACAGCTTCCTTGCCGCGCCGGACATGCTCCTCTCGTACAATTTCACCGGGCTCAGCCTCGACAAGCCGACTGCCTACATCTACACGCGCACCGGCGGCAAGAAGCTCGACAACGGAAGGCGGCTCGCATATTTCCAGATGCATCACGATACGATCCACGCCTTCCAAGACAAGGTCGCGCGCGAGGGTTATGCTGATGGCACCCAGGCGAAGGACCGTCAGTTGCTCTATATAGTCGTAAGGGACGACAGCGAGATCGACACGGAGGTGGATGCTTTTTTCCGCGCTCGCTCCATTCGTGAGTTGGACTCTCAGGCTACCCCACGCCAGTACGCTGTTGCGGATGTCTGTTTGAGCGTGCTTGAACACTCGTCTCTCGTGATCAGCCTACCTTTATTTCGCCGTGGGCCCGACGAAAGATCACGGTATAGCACAATGGAACGCCGTCGAGCGAGCAGTGGAGGTCGTCAGGGATAACTTCTTCGAGTACGCTCTGAGCCGGGCTGTAGCTCTAGCTTGTTCTCTGGACTGACATTGTGCTCCACGCGTGCGCAGGGACGGTCCGGTCTTGAACGTCGACGACGACGCGCGGATATTGCCAGAGCTGCTTGATCGCTTCTGGCGCGTGGACAAGCTCATTGCCTGGCCTGTCGGTAACATGTATCCGCAAGGCTGTAAGTCCTGTCCTGGCGACTTGCCCCAGCTACTGAGAGGGTCTCTGCGGGTCAAGTATCAGTTCTAAGCCTTTCCTCAACATGAAAGGGGAAGGCTTGATGTGCGAAGGAGGTCAGCAACATCACTGGCGGCTCGGATGGATTCCCGAGCGCGTCTTTCCTATCGAGTGAGTCACACCGTGTGCACGCCCCCACAGGCAATGGAGGACGTCGCTCATAGACGCTCACCTCATGCTCCCCCACTTAAGTATGCAGGGCTTCGCCATCAACTCGTCAGAAATCGGCACTGGGAGGTCAATATCGGGCCCACGCTACGTCGACTTCTCGGGACGCGGCGGCGAGAGCGTGAGCCTCGGGGCGTACACGACGCGGGAAAGGTCTCGGGGTCAGGAACTAGCTGACACTTGCCTACCATCTGCTTTCCTGTGCTGCCGTTACGCTGCCGTGCAGGCCTTCCTGGAGCAGATCTCGCAGAAGCGCGAGGAGGCGGAGTGCCTATGCGACAACACGCAGGCTGAGCTGTGCTTTTACGCTTGGCACAATTATAGGGACAAGGACGTGAGCAGCAACTCGGGACCCCTTTCTGTCGAGAAGTACCGCAAGTTCTACGAAAAGCAGAAGGAGAGGCTCGAGCTTGCTGCCGGCGTGGCGGAAAAGCAGGCAGGCGGCATGTAGGGAGGGCCGTGTGAGGTCTAGCGCAGTGCGCGTCCATGCTTTGCGGCTTGTTGTGTACAATGGTCCAGTCTTCCTGCCGAGAACGTGTTTTCAGTCGTGTCTTCGTCGTCTTCGTCGTCATCGTCTCTTTCGTGGTCCGGATCCGTCCGTCCGAGTCTCGAGCCCGTGCGGCTGTCAGCCCCGGGGCTTTTTCCAAGACGCATCCCCCTACGAGTAGAGCTCTCGCTACCAGCCCTTCCAAGCATCTCCCGCCATTATTCAGTCCACGACGCAGCGCCTCTTAGCTCTCTCTAGACAGATGTCTGCCACTTCAGGATCCCCGACGCGGCCCGTCATTCCCGTCTACCTTGGTGAGTCGGTCATCCTGCAGAGGCGAAAGAGCTACGACAGGGAGGAAGCGGCAGCGTCCGTCAAGCTGCCGCCGGGGCTATCTCCATGAAGAAGAAGAAGACAATACAAGGTATAGACTGCTAATGCGTGCACGTCCGCCTCTGCTGTTCCCTCTTCGTGCTTTGGTGCGACACAGTCGGAGCTGGCCTCGTCGGAACGCAGGTGCTCCACCAGATCACGCTTCCGCACATTGCCGCTCGACTCCGGATCGATGTCATCTCGAACAGCAAGTACCAGCTCGAGGTGGCCGCGACATCGGACCGGTCCAACATCGGAAACATCCTGACGCTGCTGCCGTCGTCGAGCAGCACGTCGCCTAAGCCCGTGCCGGAAGGGTTCAAGGTGACCAAACACACGCTCGAGGGGTTTGTGCAGGGCCTCACGCAGGCAGAGTCCGGCGGGCCGCGCCTCCTCATCGACTGCACCTCGTCCCAGACCGTCGCCGAGCTTTACCCGCAGCTCCTGCGCAGCGGCATCTCGGTCGTCACCCCGAACAAGAAGGCCTTCTCGTCCTCCCAGGCCCTCTTTGCCGACATCCAGAAGAGCAAGTCGAGGCGCGGGCTCGTCTACCAGGAGTCGACAGTCGGAGCTGGCTTGCCCATCATCAGCACCCTGAACGACCTCATCGCGACAGGCGACAAGATCAACAAGATCGAAGGCGTCCTTAGCGGGACGCTCAGCTACATCTTCAACGAGTTCTCCAGGCCTGTGAAGGGTGGCAAGGCTCAGAGCTTTTCAGAGATTGTCAAGATTGCCAAGGAGCAGGGCTACACGGTGTGTCTCGGCCCATATCTACCAGCCGCGCGTCCAGTCAGCGGGCTGATGCAGACGTCGGCCCACGACTCCACCAGGAGCCCCACCCGGCAGACGACCTCTCTGGATCCGACGTAGCACGTAAGCTCTGCATCCTGTCGCGTCTCGTACCGACTCTTCCCGCCCTGGAGAAAGGCTTCGAGTCGGTGCCGACAGAGACGCTCATCCCGTCCGAGCTGGCCAACATTGCGACCGGCGCCGAATTCGTCGAACGCCTGCCAGAGTTTGACGAGCACTTTGAGGCGATGCGGAAAGAGGCCGAAGACGCGGGTCAGGTGCTGCGGTACGTGGGCGTCATCGATGCGAAAAAGGGCAGAGTAAAGTGCGGCCTCGAGCGATACGCGTTCGACCACCCGTTCGCATCGTCCCTCTCTGGCTCGGACAACATCATCAGCTTCCACACAGCGAGGTACGCCAAGCGGCCGCTCATCGTGCAGGGCGCAGGTGCGGGCGCCGATGTAACGGCCATGGGCGTCGTGGCCGATTGCATCCGCGTTGCGGAGCGGCTTCTGTGAGGGGGAGATTTTCCGGCAGCTTAGACAGTCGCACCTAGACGCGCTATAGACATGTAGAAGCAGTCGCCCGATTGATATACATATTGGGTTGCAGGGCGTCGCCGCTCGGACCCTCCAAGCCGACATGGCGACACGCACGCGAACTTGCAGCTTTCCGGGTGACATATTCAAGAGACAGAGACACATGTGGTGCCCATCGTGTGATATGGCACATTCTGCATGGCTGGTCTCTCTCCGTTTGTCCCCTTCGTTGTGCGGGACTGACGGCAGCTGCAGGTTCCCCCGCCTCGTCCGCGTCCTTCTTTCTCCCTCCTGCCCTGTCAGATACGATTCCCGACCACAACGACGCGCAAAAGCGGGGCGTAAGGGCGTCACAGTAGTCAGAAGGGCTGCTAGACGAGTTGTAGACTCGGTCGTAGATACTCTGCCGCCATGGCTTTCACCTTTGGCTCCTCGGGCGGGTTCGGCGGGCAGCAGCAGCAGCAGAACCAGCAACAGCAGCAGCCCGCCTTTGGAGGATTCGGGGCCGCAGGCAGCACGGGAGCAACGCCAGGTGCGTGCGCGCGTAGCCTGCAAGAGCAATCGGGCTCAGCCTCAGTCTCAGGAGCTGACCTTTCCGCCTGTCCTCCATCTGGCTTGTTCTCCATGCGGCCCTGGCCTTTCGCTTGCCTGTGCTCGCTGGCTCGCACGTCCATGGCCTGTCCCGTCATCCCCCGTTCGATGGCGGTTCATCGTGCAGCCTTCGGTGCTTCGACTGGCGGATTCGGGCAGCAGCCTCAGCAGCAGCAGACATCTCTCTTTGGTGCGCTACTCCCGCTTGCAGCGGTGATGGGGAGCGATCGGCGGCTCAGGCGTCCAGACCGGGCGCGCTGGCTTGACTGGACTCGACTGACACCACCGAGTCATGTTGTCGCTTTCTTCGCTCCACAGGCTCAACTGGGGGATTCGGATCCAATGCCTCTTCTACTCCTGCCTTTGGCGCTACCCACACAGGCAGCACGGGAGGCGGTCTTTTCGGCTCCCAGCCTGCCAGCACGGGTACTGGAGCCTTCGGCGGCGGCTCAGGCTTCTCCTTCGGTAGGCTGTGCTTTTGCAGCTGCCCAAGTGATCTACACGCTGACGTGATTTCCACACTGTCTCGCCAGGCCAAAGCTCCCAGCCTGCTCAGACCGGAGGAGGCCTCTTTGGCAGCGCAGGTGCCGGTAGCGGAGGGTTCGGGACTGGCCTCGGCGGCGGGATGGGCGGGAACCCTAATGACCCTGTCAACCCGAACATGGCCTGTCCTGTGCCCACGAATGGCTCTGCCGACGCGCCGCCTCACCCAAAGGATAGTCAGCGCATCCTGATGTGGAAGGACAACCGCTCCGGAACGCAGACTGGGCCAGACGGCAAGCAGACTTCCATCACGGGCGAACAGCTCCTGTTTGACAATATTGTCGCACTCCCCATGTACTGGCACGTCTCGCCCGAAGAGCTGCGCGTACAGGACTACCAGCAGAACCGCAAGGCGGCTCCAGCTCAGCCTGCAGCGGGAGCTACCTTTGGCGGCTTTGGACAATCCGCAGGAGCCACCACAGGCGGCTTCGGCGCAAGCGCCGCACCTGCGACTGGAGGGTTCGGACAGCCCGCAGCGAGCGGTGGGCTCTTCGGCTCAAATTCCGGCGGCACGGCAGGTGGCGGCCTCTTCGGTAGCGGTGGAGGCTTTGGCAAACCGGCAACAACTACAACAGGATTCGGCCAGCCTGCGGCTTCCGGAGGACTGTTCGGCCAGCAGAGCACGACCACCACTGGCGGTTTCGGCCAGCCGGCAGCCGCAACGAGCACCTTTGGAGGCTTTGGTCAGAACAACGCCACGCAGCAGGCCAAGCCGGCTTTCAGCTTCGGTGAGTACTCCAAAGCCAGATCAGCCTTGCGACCGCCTTTTCTGATCTGTATTGCACACACAGGCAGCGGTAACACGAGCCAGCCGGCTAGCGGAGGTCTGTTCGGAAGCGGCTCGACCACGACTGGCGGCTTTGGCCAGCAAAACACGCAACAAGCGCCAACATCGACCTTTGGCGGCTTTGGGCAGAACAACGCCACTGCAAATGCAGGCGGCGGCCTGTTTGGGGCAAAGCCCGCAGGAGGTGGTCTGTTCGGCGGTGGGGCGGCGACCGACAACAAGCCAACGTTTTCCTTCGGTGCCAGCAATACTTCCGCTACAACTCAGCCCTCAGGCGGCCTCTTCGGCCAAAGCAACCAGCAGCAACCTGCTGCGTCTGGCGGAGGGCTGTTTGGCAACCTGGGCGGTGCTGGAAGCACTACCGGCGGCTTTGGGCAGCAGCAGCAGCAGCAGCCTGCACAGAACAACAGCGGAACATCCACTTTTGGAGGAGGTCTCTTTGGAGGAGGAGCTGCCCAGGCCAAACCGGCTGGTGGACTCTTCGGCGGCGGAGGTGCAACTACCACCAGCGCGCCCAGCTTCAGCTTTGGCGGAGGTGCGAACACCAGCAACAACACCAACGCCTCCGGCGGGCTATTCGGCGGGGGGAACTCTGGAGGCGGTCTGTTTGGGAACAACAACGCTGGCCAGCAGCAGCAGCAGCAGCAGCAGCCTCAGCAGGGAGGAGGCCTGTTTGGTAAACTCGGAGGCGGGTCCACGGGCAACACGGGCGGAGGTGGCCTTTTCGGCAATCTCGGGCAGACGCAAAACAACTCCGGCGCTGCAGCTGGCGGAGGGTTTGGCTTCTCGCAGCCGGGCTCGTCATTCGGCGGCTTCGGCCAACAGCAGAATAACAACCAGTTTTCGCTATCTCAGCCACAAAACCAGCAGCAACAGCAACAGAATCTGCAGCCACTGAATACGTCCATCGACCAGAACCCGTACGGCAACAACCCAATCTTCGCAAATGTGCAGGCGCACCAGCTGTCGAGCAGTGCGCCTCAGGCGGTCAATATCGACTCGCCGAAGAGGCAACCAGCCCTCACCATCTCGTACCGCGGCACGCCTCGCTCCACACCAAGAATAGCCAAGCTACGCGGCTTCACGACATCGGCGTCGTCGCCCGCTCTGAACGGAAGCCGCTTCGGCAGTCCAGCTCTTGGGGGATCTGGCGTTGGTCTTCCAGGCACGCCTCTTGGCGCCAGCTCCATCGCCCGCAGCGGAACTGCGTCTCCTGCTCTAGCTCTGCTGAATGGCGGCGGTCTCAGTGTCAACAATGGTTACACCCTACCGCCAGAGGCCTTTGTCGCGCGACCGAGTGTCAAGAAGCTCGTCATCGACCAGAAGCATCGCGAGAGCTCGGAGTTCCTGTTCCGTAAGAGGAACGATAACAACGGTACTGTTAGCGGCTCGGCCACGCCCGCTCCCCAGCAGCAGCAGATTCAGGGTCCTGCCGACGCCGGGCGGATAGCCTTCAACCCGCATGCGGAAACTGCGGAGAGGGGCAACGGTGTCCCTCCGAGCGCGACTGCAGCCAATGGCAACAAGGGCAAAGCACCCTCAATGTCGGCCACACCTTCGTCGCAGGGCTTGTCTGCAGGGCAGAAGAAGGGTGGAGCCGCTCCCACCAAGGGCTCTGAGAAGGCTCCAAGCGATGGCGACTACTACACCAAGCCGTTACTCGAGACGCTTAAAAAGACAAGCCGCGAAGATCTGGCAGAGGTGCACGATCTGCGCGTTGGCAGAGTCGGATTCGGGGAGGTGTCTTGGTTGAAGCCGGTTGATCTGACCGGCCTGCAAAGCCTCGATGAACTCCTCGGTTCAATTGTCATCATCGAGGATCGCGAGGTTATGGTCTACCCTGGAGAGTACGAGGAGGACAAGCCCGAGGTCGGCAACGGCCTCAACGTCACTGCCGCCGTCAGCTTGAACAACTGCTGGCCGCTCGACAAGGCGACGCGAAACCCGATCAAGGATCCCAACAATGCGCGAGTCCAGCAGCACATCAAGAAGCTCCGCAAGAAGCAAGAGACCGAGTTTGTGGACTACGAAATCGAGACTGGAACGTGGACGTTCAAGGTTCAGCACTTCTCTCGCTATGTATGTTAACCAATCTGACTGCATCAGCAATACATCTTGATCACAATATCGCAAAGCCTGCCCAGTGCTGATTGCCTTTCACCTTTGCCTATTCCACAATTACCGTTCTTAGGGTCTTGACGAGAGTGACGACGAGGACGAAGGAGCGGGCGATGAAACAATGCAGCGACACGATGACCCAGCGAGCTCCCCGGCGGCTCAGCGGAAGAAAGCGCTGCAAAAGCGGGCTAGCCAGCCCAACGTCAAACGATCACGGGCGACGGATTCGCCCGTCAGCGATTCGGCTTCTGATCCAGACGACGCAGACTACAACGATGACGAGGATGCGCCCCCTCAAGCGACACTCGAGGACGAGTCAATGACAGAGATGGACGATTCTGTGACCGAACGGTCTGGTTCACTATCGGGCACGCCGGGTGCGACTCGCTCCAGATACCGGGAAGGCACGCCAGGCAGTCCCGACTTTGACGATGACACGACGTACAGCGAGGAAGGGAGCGAAGAGGAGACTCGTCGACGCAAGCGCTCAGTCGTTGTGCCAACGCCGCGCTTCGCACCATCGTCCAGATTGCGTGATCTCGAATCACCCGTCCGGTCGCGCTACGAGCATCAGCCAAAGCAGCACGCTAGAAGTGATATAAGGCAGCCCACTCCGTCGGTAGCAGGATCCGAGTCTGCACCTCAGCGCCCTATCGGGCAGCGTCTCGGGCTGGAACCCAAAAAGTTGGCCGTCATGCAGGCGAGTTTCTTTTCCTCCAGCAAGACGGCAGTTGACACCGTGCAGTCCGCTGCACCGGGAACACCGCCGGCCCGACGCGAGATACTTTCGCGGGCTTCAGGTCCAGACAAGCGAGAGCTCGGAGCCGCTCATAGCCCCAGACCAGAGAAATACCTCGCAGTCACACCGGCTCTCGACACTCCAGAGACCTACATCCCTACCTACCGCCCGTTGCGGAAATGGAAGGCAGTCCCGCATGCACAGACCTTGGCATGCGGAAAGGAGGGCCAACCCGCGGATGCTGGTCTCATGCTCGGCCGGTCGTTCCGGGTCTCATGGGGAGCCAATGGCCAGCTGGTCACCCTTGGAAGGGTTACCGCGATCGACACCAAAGTGTGCGTACCAGTTGCGCGGCAGAATCCAGGAGTCTTGAGGCTGACAGCAATACCTGATGCTCGAATCTCGCAGCGAGTCAACGGACCTTACGTCCGTCAAAATAGCCCGGCCGGATCTCCTGGTTGTCGCAAAGGTGTGCCTCCCCATCCCGTTATTTTCAAGCGCTGGTTCGCACGCTGACGTCTTATCGCTCTACACCGCGTATAAAGAATGACCACGTCAAGGCCGCCACGCAGCTGCTCGAGCTTCAGCTAGAGCACTCGGACATCTCGAGCGAGGCAGATCCTTCCGTCCTCCCGCTGGCATCTACCCTAAACACGCTCCGTTTCCACCATTTCCTCAGCAAGGTCCGCTCAGCAGGCCCTTCCGAGCACGCTAACCTCTGGCGTCTCGGGTGCGCGCTTTTCGATGAGATCGACCTGCGCCTGCCGGACACCTTCTCAAGCGAGACTCAGCAGCGGGTCAGCCTCATCCGCCGGCGCGATGCTTTTTCTGCCTGGCTCAAGACGGCAGTCGCTCCCGCCGTCGAAGACGAACTCCGAGAGCTAGCCAGCAGCGGATCCGCATCAGCCCCCGTCCCAGCTACTATCTTCGCTCTGCTGTCTGGGCACCAAGTCGAGCGAGCTTGCCAGTCTGCCATCTCTAACGGGGATGTGCGGCTAGCGACGCTTCTCGCACAGACCGGCGGCGACGACGAGTTCAGGGCCCACGTGGACCTGCAAATCCAGAAGTGGCGCGAATACCGAGTAGACCCGCATATCGCAAAGGACTACCGCAAGATCTACGAGCTGCTCAGCGGGAACGTCGGGACTTCCAAAGGCATCCAGGGCAGCAGCAGCACGGACTCGAGCGAAGATATCACGATCAGCGAAGGCCTGGACTGGAAGCGAGCCATGGCTCTCCGATTCTGGTATGCTCGCTCCGATACGACAATTTCGAATGCCGTTACAGCCTACGACCAGGACGTGGGCGAGGATGCGCGGCTGTCCAAGCCACTACCAGAGCATGCGCTCGTATCTGAAGGGAAGGAATGGCAGCTGCCACAAAGCTCGGCCACTCAAGATGCTCTGTACGAGCTCATCCAGCTGTACACGGACCGCTCGCGCTCCCTCGAAGCGGCACTCAGCCCTCGCTGCTTCTCCGCCTCGCCCGTCGATTTCCTCCAGCCCTGGCACCTGTACGAACTGCTCGTGCGAGCAATGCGTGTGCGGGACTTTGAAGATGCCGACCCCACCACAGGCTACAGCGCAAAAGCGGAGCTGCTTGCGGAAAGCTACGCAGACCAGCTGGAGCGGGCCGGTCTTTGGACATGGTCTGCCTTTGTCTATCTTCATTTGGAAGGGAGCGAGAGCAGAGAGAAGGCGATCTGCGAGCTGCTTGCGCGGCACGTCGATGAACTCTCGCACGAAGCGACTTCTTTCCTGAAGGAGAAGCTCCATATACCGGCCAGCTACATTACAGACGCCAGAGAGATGCACAGGCGTGCGACAGTTCGCCCGAGCATGGCAGAGACAGACGTGGAGGCCGACTTCTTCGGCATGAAATGAGGGAGTATTTCACATTGTAAATAGCCGCACGCAGAAGCAAAGGGCGAAGATCGTATGCGAAACAAAGGTGATAACAAGGCTAGGTGTTATACAATACTCACGACGGGAGTGGGATCTGCAGGACGATCTGCACGACGATCTCTGCCATGCTCGAAATGGGCGGGCTCGGGTTTAACGTGCTGGCGCTGCCAGGGTGGCGAGCAGGAGCAACTCGCCCGAGGCGCGCCCTCGGATCTTCTCCGCGCTTTTCTGCTGACACACTGGCCCTTCCTAACGCCGTTTTTGACAGCTGGTGCCGACACGCATACAACTGGCTCTTTTCGAGGCTGCCGCGACGCTCCTTCTTGCAACTTACTCGCACCGACAAGATGCACTCGCCCATGACGAGCTGGAGTGAGTTCGTCTGCGGCCAGATTGCGTGTGGCTGTCCGAGGGCCGTCCTCGAAAGCAGCTCATTTTCGGCGACTGATTTTCCTCTTTGCGAGCGCAGACGTACACCAGCTTCCAGTGCCGGACGCATTCTGGGGTCCTGTTACTGCATCCATCGTTCGTGACCGCGGACTGCAAATCACATTGGCCGGATTGGCTTTCTCTCTCGGCCTACTGCGATTGCGGGCTTCTGGCTGACGCGACATGCTTTCTCGGCCTATCTCCGACGCGACTACACAGGACTGGTGCGAAGCGAACTACGATGTCTCGATGTGCGTGCATTGTCAACTGCTCGACTACACATCACGTTTGGCACTCCTACTGACGCGTTCTCTCCGCATGCCGGAATATTTCTTCCAACGCTCTGCAAATATACTGCAGATGGATCGCCGAATTCATGAATACCATCTCCAATATTCCCTTCCTGGCTATGGCGGTGTTCGGGCTGTATACGTCGCACACGAACCGCTTGCCCAATGACCTTCTTCTCCCCTACGTCGGCCTCAGCCTGATAGGCTTGGGTTCCTTCTTCTTCCACCTGACGGTAAGTAAATACAGCGCGAGAACGTGCATGTGGCTGTCATCTCACGATCTCGTCTTCTCATGCCTTCTACTGCAGCTCTCGTACCACACGCAGCTGCTGGAGTGAGAATTGGGTCTGGCAAGGGAGATGTCTGCCGAGGTTCTGACGTCTGGTGTTCCATTGTAGCGAGCTGCCGATGCTATTTGGCGCTACATTCGGTGAGCAGCTCAGCTTCACTCGATCCTAACACCAAGCCGCTGACGATGCCTTCTTGCAGTCACGTACTGTGTCTTCAATACGCAGAGACCTGGCGAAAAGGCCGCAATCCCTGGAATCGGATACATCCTCTTCGCTGTCGTTTCCACGGTCACCGTTGCCTACTTGATCTATCCCAAGTACGTCGTATCACGGGCGTCCATCTTCCGAGACTTCCCTGCTGATGAATGCTCGACACCTCTGACAGCCCCGTCCTGCAGTGAGTTGGTTCGTCACTGGTAGTGATGATCTCTAAGCATGCCCTAACGAGGACGTCTAATTCTTCACTGGCGCCGCAGCCAAGCAGCCTTCGCTAGCATACTTCTGTCTTGCGTGGCCCGTGCGACATACCTGTGCTACAACCATCTATTGGACACGCCGTTCGAGCAGCAGCGGAACAGGGAGGTCATCAAGACTCAAGCTCAAGGAGCGACCTTTATTGTGAGCACATACATAACGGCAGGCAGGCTAATCGCTCATACAGGGTCATGCGCCTCCAGATCGGAGCGTTTATCATCTGGCTCGTTGATTGCTTCGCTTGCACACCGCTCACGCGAGCGAAGCTGACCGTGGGGAAGCCGCTTGCCTTCCTTCTGGAACTGGTGCGTTCGGATCGATTGGTACCTGTGGTATCGATGGCACAGAGCTGATTCTTCGCTCTCACGCCCTTTAAGCACGCATGGTGGCATCTCGGAACCGGTGCTGCTGGCTACTGGCTTGCAGTCAGCCTGCAGCTGCTCGTGCTGTCGCTCCGAGGAGATCCGCGCGACTATGCACTCGACTACACGTTGTTTGGGCTCCTGCCCTACGTTCGGGGACGGACCAGCGGGGAGAAGGGTCTACCACCAAGCGAAAAGATGCCTCTGCGGAGTGTGAATGGCAAGCTCCACGCAGATGGGGCTATCAGTGCGAATGACGAAGGTTACGCTGCAAACGGATACGCGTCCGTTGCAAATGGGTCTCAGAACAAATGCAAGAGTCAGTAGATAGTAGCACGAAGGTGCGGGCTTTCACTTGGTGTACATATCCTCTTGTCAAGCATGTACAACGCAACAGTCGTTTTCGCTGGTCGAGACGACCATGTACTCTACTCGAGTAAGTTGTCGCTCGGTAGATGTGGCGACTTCCTCGCTGGCCCCGCCTGCAGAATGGCTGGCACGTGCCGATTTTCGTTCAGACGAACCTCCGATACCACCGTCCAGCATGAGCAGCATGAGCAGCATGAGCAAGAGCAGGAGCAAGAAGCTCAAGACGTCGTTTACGGCATCCGCACAGACGCCGCTCGCCTCGGCGTCCTCTTCGAAGGGCGTCGTGGCGCCGTCCTCATCTGCGACCGGTACGGCGCTGTTGAAGATTTCCGAACTCGAGAGGCGTCTCACCTCGTCAGGCTCCCAAGGCGCCGACCTGAACCCGCTTGTCGATCTGCTGGACTACGTGCGCCAGCCTGGCACGTCCTCGAAGGTCCTCAAGGTCCGGACGGCGGCTGCGCACGCTTTGCATAACGCTTTCTCGAGTCTGGTCAGGCAGGGGAGGCTGCTTGGGAAGCTCAAGGACGGCAGCAACGGCGCGCAAGAGAAGGAGGCGGCTGCAAGCGCGCTCAAGGCAGTGAGAGAGTGGGCAAAGGCGAGATGGAACGATTACCTCGAGAATCTGTGCGGCCTGCTTTGCACCAGCGAGCCAGAGGAGGAGACCCTTTCCGTGAGCTACGCATCGACTAAGCCAATGCTGCCGCCGTCTCTGTCACGCTCAATGCGCTCGTCGCCCTTCTACCTTCCAGATCACTGCTCTCAACATTCTGATGAGCCTCCTGAGAACCACTTCAGAGCACCTATCTGCCCTCCAGACCCCGGTCGCCTACGCGTTTGACGGCATCTTCTGGAGGCGCATCCTGGCTGCGCTCGTTGGCTACCAGCAGCAGGACGGCCGTGGTCCTACTCCAGCCGTACAGGCTGAGTTTGTCAACCGCTATCTGAACTACATGGACGACATACGCTTCTACTTTCTTCGTGGCGTGGCGTGAGTGCACAAGCCGCGGCAGGGAAGTGAGCTGCGCAGGTGAGCCAGGACTGACTGATGCATCTCTGTCGCACGTCATACGCGCAGCGAGATCGTCCAGAGCGACCGAGCGAGCGATGCATGCCGTAAAAGCTTCTTGTTCTACCTCGAACACCTCACAACCATGCCGACCGCCGAAGAGGACATCAACGCCTTCTGGGCAGGACAGCCAAAGAGTCGAACAGGCAAAGCAGGTAAGGCCAAGGCTTCCAAGCTGAACAAGAAGCGGAAACGAGCGACTGCGGATTCCGGGGACGGCTCGACTGGCATTTTCGATGATAGCGACGAATCAGCAGTCTCCTCTGGCGAAGAAGAAGCTGCCAATGCGAGACTGGCAATCACGGAGCGCAAAGTCGGGCAGCACGAACTCCACAGCCTGACTGCACACCGAAAGGCATTCACGCAAGCGTGGACCATGTTCCTAGGCCTCCATCTTGGCGAGGATGAGATCAAGCAGGTCCTGGTCATGCTCCACCGTCAGGTCATGCCGCACCTGCTCGACCCGAGCATTCTCATCGACTTCCTCGCTGATTGCACCGACTATGGTGGGCAAGCACCTCGGCTGCAAGACTTTGCGGCCCACTCAGCTGACCATCGCTCCTCCTGGCTCTGCGGGATATACCAGGTGGCACGGTGGCTCTTCTTGCCCTGAATGGACTGTACACGCTTGTGACGAAGCACCGACTGTGAGTGGCGAAGTCTAGTGCAGCAATTGAGGGCCGGGTGCGTCGGTGCTGACATCGCCTTCTCGCCCGCAGAGACTACCCGAACTTCTTTCTTAACCTCTATCGGCTACTCGATAACCAAGTCCTCCACGTCAGATATCGCCCGCGCTTCCTGCGCATGCTGGACACCTTCCTCCTCTCGCCAAAGCTTCCCATCGCCCTGGTGGCATCGTTCATCAAACGCCTAGCCCGCCTATGTCTCTCGGCCCCTCCGGCTGCCATCGTCAGTGTGATGCCGTTCATCTACAACCTCCTCAAGCGACACCCAGGCTGCATGGTGCTCATTCACTCGGAAGAGCAGGTAGAACCTGGGCAGACGTATCAAGGTGGGTCACTCCTGTACAGCCCTAAGTTGCATCATCGATGCTGACGGCCCTACGTTGTCGTAGACCCGTATCTCGACGGAGAGGCCGACCCACTCCAAACGCGAGCCATCGACTCGTCACTGTGGGAGGTGGCGACTCTGAAGAATCACTACCTGGCCAGCGTGTCAACCCTTGCCAAAATCTTCGGGGAGGCCTTCACAAAGCCCAACTACGCAATGGAAGACTTTCTGGATCATGCCTACTCGACTGTAAGTCTGAGCATCGATATGCGATTCCAAGCCTGCTGTTGCGCTGTTGGCTGATCATCAGGACCGCTCGCCGCTTCTAGCTCTTTGAAACTGAGTCTGGAAGGAAGATTAAGCGGGCACCAGCGATGAATGCGCCCGTATCCACCGCACACCTCGAGTACATTTTCCCAGGTCCTGCCGCTGATGATCAGGATGCGGACGAGGCTGCGCTCGCCTTGGAGGGTAAGGGTGATATTGTGACCAAGCTCTGGCGCTTCTCGTGATGTCCCGAACGACGTTGTACCAGCACTTTGGTCCGTAGCCATCCTGTCGAGGTATACAGCCTTCAGTAATGCAGCGCCGTTGGTTCGCATGGATAACTGCATTGCGACAGGCATAACATGACAGGGCTGCAACAGCGTCGTCGTCCAGGAAGCGGACCTGAGAAAGCGAAATCTGAAAGCCAACGATCGGAACTGGTGGTACAACAATCACGTCGATGCTAGGTATAAGCGATCGTATATCGCGAATCGCCGGTTGTCGGCATACAGACAGGTCCATTATCGGGCGGTACTCCTATGCGACGGGCGCACCTGACGCTGACGGCCGCTTCTTCTCGCACAGCCCTTTGAGGACTTCTCTGCAGTACTCGAGCTTGCTGAACAGAAGGACAATGCTGTCGATCGTCTTCTGTTTCGTCGGATCCTTCGAGGTGAGCTGCGGTTCCGCACCGAAAAGGTTGAGACGCTCGGCACGGCGGAGGAGCTTGCCCAGGTGATAGCACTTGAGCTTATAGTCCGGGCCGATGAAGGTGACAACGGTCGCACCCTCGGTGAGGAGGATCTTGGTGTGGTCGAAAAAGTTGAACTAGCACAGGACGGCTCAACGCTCGTTAGGAGGATACGCGCAGACGATCGGTTGAGGACCATGCGAAGCTCACCTGCAATACATCATTGCTGAGCTTGAATACGATGGCGTTCTTCATGCGCTGGTACTTGACGAGGAAGACCATGTTCTTGGCCTTCTCCTTGTCGGAAAACACCCAGTCGACATCACGCTCGAGTGTCTTGCTCATGTATTCCTCAAAGTACGTCATGAGGTAGACTTTGCGCTCGAGATCTTTCGGGAAGGACTGGATATCGTGGTTGCGGGATTGGTAGACGTTGCCCTTCCGGCTTGAGATGTAGTCAAAGTATCTGCGAAGGGGAAAGCCAAGCGGATGTCAGCTCCATGGCGGTGTTGGCAATTCGAGCGCTAACGAAGGGGTGCACTGACTGCCGTCCGGGTGCGAGGATCATCGAAGTCGAGTCGTTGAAGTACACACCGGCCGAACCGTCCGTGAGCTGGTATGCCGTGCCGTACTTGTGCGTATAGTCAATCCACGCGGTAATGAAGACTCTGGGTGGGGGCGTGTGCTCTGGCTCCTGCAGCTGTATGCTCCCACGTGCTGACCCAATTGTACCCTCCAGCATCCGCAGGCAGACCTCGTACACTTCGCCGGCAGAGTTGATGGCCCGTGCCTCAGTCTCGTTTTCCTTCGCCACCACAATGGCAGAGGCGGCAGACGAGACGGACGTCGTTGCGAGTCGGCGCTTGCTGTCCTGTCGACTGCCAGCTGCGAGCCCGCCCGAGACCGTGATGCTGCTCTTCATCCTGCTGGGCGATGTCACCGCACCGCTTGTGACCCGAAGAGCGCGCACCGCATTCTCGAGCCCAGTCTCTCCCGCGTCCTCCTTGACGTCCTTCTTCTCCTGTACCTGGCTGCGGGTCACACGCCTGGGCGCGCCGTTGCTTGGTAGCTGCTGCTCGGCAGGGGCGGCATTCTCCTTCTCGGCCAGGCGGTCCAATCGGGACGACGCAGACATGGACGCATTGACAGTCGCCTTGCGCGCAATCTCGTTCTTCTCGCGCTCGCGCTGTGCCGCCAGCGCGCGCGGACTGACCATCAACGGTTTGCGAGCGCTCTTGAGCAGCTCCGAGATGGGCGATCCAGGCTCGAGCACCTTCTTTACCTCGCGCTCAATGGCCATCTCCTGTGCGACGAGGTTGGCCCCGTTCGACAGGGCGACAACCTGCGCAGGCGGCTCGGGCAGGGAGCCCGTGGCGCCCTCTTCGCCCTCGTGTATCGTCCCCGTGGTGGTGGTGAGCGGGACGAGCGAGGCGCCCGAGGCTTTCTGGACGTGCTGGTAATTGCGTGCGCTCTGGTTGACAGAGATGGCAGAGAAGTCTGGCGCGACGTCCATGGCTGTCCGCGGGATCGAGCGTGGGAAGGGGCCATCATACTGAAACTCGTGGCAGAGGATCTCGTCGGCACTTGGTCTACTCTGCGGATCGCGGTCGAGAATGGCTTCGATGAGGTCAATCGCAGCGTCGGAAATGTCGACATTCGATGGGAAGCTGTACTCCAGCTGCTTGATCTTCTTGTAGATTGCCTTCAGCTCCTTGGTTTGAAATGGTGGTTTGCCGATGATCATCGTGTACCTGGTGCAATTAATCATCAGAGTTTTTCTCGCATCTGTCGAACATGCCGGTCGCGCCAAACTGCTCACACGACCACTCCAATGGACCAGATATCTGCCTCGAAGCTATGCCCCGTGTTCTGGTCAAACAAAATCTCGGGGGCAATGTAGTTGGGCGTGCCACAGATTGTCCTGGAAGGGGAGGCGCGTGAGCTCGGATCTACAAGCTGCATACGCCATCAGTCTGTACCCACTTCTTCCTCTCGCCCGGAAACTTGACGAGAGCTGCCAGACCAAAGTCTCCCACTTTGAGGTTCATGTCGGCGTCCAGCATCAGGTTGCCCAGCTTGAGGTCGCGGTGAATGACAGAGTTGGTGTGCATGTACTGAGCCGCCCCCACGAGCTGGGTGAGGTAGTAACGCGTTTCTGGCTCGGTGAAGCGCTTCCTCCTCCTCAGCAGGTCGAGCATGGACTGCGAAGCGCGCGTCACAGGGCGGTGTTGATCAGCGTCACGTGCAGTTGGCAACAGCAGCGGCAGCGAGTAAACAGCATCGACAGCAGGACGCACCCCATGGGCACACAGCTCGAGCTGCATGTAGACGCAGCTGCTGTCCTCGAAGCAGCACTCGAACTTGATGATATTGGCGTGGTCCATGACCTGGTGCAGCTTGATTTCGGCGAAGAGCTGGGGAGGGGAGAAGGGTAATGGCTCAGCTCGCAGCCCGCACAGCACAAGCAGCCCTGCGTGCGTGCGACCGGTTGCTGCACACCTTCCCCTTTGTCTTTGAGCTCTTGAGCTGCTCCTTCGAGATGACTTTGACCGCCTTTGCGGCGCCGTTCAAGCTGTCGGTCGCAGCGTAGACTCTGGCGAAACCGCCCTCCCCGAGCATCCTCCCTCGGTTCAGATAGCCATTCTCGTTCCGCTTGATGGTCACTGGCGGCTCGCCGTGCAGCTCGGTGAGCTTGCCCTTGTCGTTCTTGAGCTTGGGCGGGCTCTTTGGCGGAGCAGCTGTCGCGCTGCCAGACCCGCCGGCGAGGGGAACGGCAGCGGGCAGCTCGACGGCGACGCTGCCTGCCATGGTGAGCGAGGAGAGGGAGCGGGTGTGTGGAGGTTGCGACGCGTGACTTTCGAGAGGTCTGGTCACGACGAGCTGCTTGCCGTCGTCGTCGTCGTCGTGATGAGCGAGAAGGGAAGCTTGATGGTCGTGCGGCTGGCACTGGCAGCAGCTCCGCTCGAGTGACCGCTGGACTCAGGTCAGACCGGATCACCGTAGACGAGAGGGTCGACCGTCGAGTTGGTCTGGTCTGTGTCCAAGAAGGGGATGGGATGTGATATCTGGCTGTGCCTCTTCGCTTTCGCACTACTAGTACTGTAGACGGTTGCAGACGACAAAGAGCCGGCTCGCCCGCTCTCCTCGAAAACAACAACGCCCAGCGTCCGAAACGACCGACGCCACCGACATGCACGCGTCAGAAAGTGCGATCGGCAGTGCAGGGACGGGAGCCGGACACGGGGGAAGTGCACGCGCAGACACGACGTCCCGCTGTTACATACTTGTAGGCGTCCAGCTGCAAACGGGCAGAGGTCGGGCCAACTCTGACACCGAAGGGCGGCGCATCTCTCGGGTCTCGCGGGACGAAGGGGAGAGCACGGTGCAACAGGGGAGAAAGCGCTGCTCGAAAGAGCCGCCTTTTACTGGAGACCCAAGGAAAGCAGACAAGCCGCGGAGGGCACAACGAAGAGGATAGGATAGGCCGATGCGGCAGGCCCCGACTAGTAGCCGTTGGAATGCTCGGGCTTCTTGCAGACGAAGAGCTCTGTGGGCCGAATGGAGGAGCAGTGCCATCAGCTGGGTCGCCCGCGATGACTGACAGACCAGAAGCTGGCAGATAAACGTACGCATCGGAGTGAAAAGCTTCTCGCGGCCTCCGGCGACAAGAGCGTCGGCAGCGAGCTTGAGCGCCTCTCCGACATCGTACGTCCCTACGGGCACGAGGCCGACCTTCTCCATGAGCCACACGCTGTTCTGCGTCACGACCTTGCCGAGCCACGTCATGCGCGCAACCATGACGGCGTCCCAGAGCGTCTGGATCTTGCGGATGTCGCCCTCGAGCGGGTAGTACCAGGGCTGGGGTTTTTGTTGTAACGAGACACGAGCCACGAATCCGTCAGCCAGCCACGCTTTAGTCGCATGCTGTCGCTAGGCACGCCCAGTGCCACCCACAATGGCGTCGTTTTTGTCGGCAAGGTCATCGTCAACGAGAATCTCGAGGCCAGCGCTCTTGAGCGCGTTCCTGGCATTCTCAATCGTGCGCATCTCCGGAATACCGTCGCCGACCTCGATGCCGTGCGCAATGTGGCGGTGGTGAGGGTTGGACGCGTCGTAGCTGTCCGTCATGCACCACTCGTAGACGCCGAACTATATCCCATGTGCGTCGAGGATGCGGAGCGAGGGCAAGCGGATGGGGGACACGAGTATTAGCGAGATGAGCCGGCTGCCTGAAAGTTGGGAACGGACCGCATCGACGGCACGCAGTCCAGCCACTCACAATACCTCCCGGCTTGAGGACCTTCTTGATCTCGTTGTAGATCCCCTCAAAGTTGGGAGCGTGCACGGTGGCCTCGATGGCATAGACGGCGTCAAAGCTGTTGGGCCCAAAGTGCTCTGCGAGCTTCATAAAGTCGGCCTTGACAAAGTCGACCTGGTCCGAGAGGCCCGCTCGCGCAGTGTACTTTGTTGCGCGCTCCACCTGGAACTGGTTGTTGTTGAGGCCCGTGATGTGCGCCCCGCTGAACCGCGCAATCTCGCGCGCGGGCCCGCCCACGCCGCACCCGACGTCGAGCACCTTCATTCCCGGCTTGAGGCCCATCTGAGCGGAGAGGTAGTGCTCGTGGCGTGCAATGGCCTGGTAGAAGGCCTCGCCCTTGTAGTACCTGCGTCGGGGGATTGCCCAAGCAGGATGATAAGCGCACTCGCTCTGCTAGGTGACAATGCTCGCTCCTCCCCGAGGGAAGCCAGGTCTGGAGCAGCCCACCTCGCAAAGTGGAAGCTCGTTCCCCAGCCATACTCGTAGAGCTCGGTGGCGCCTGCATGAAGAGGCAGAGGACCGTCGTCAGCGAAACTGCATGCCTATCTGCCGGTCTCGAAGGAGGCAAGCAGCGACGGCGGTCGAACTCACCATCATAGTAGCCTGATGACGATAGGAAGCGCCAGGCGCAGTATAAAGCATACAGCGTCAGCTCTGGAGCTCGGGGCGCATCGCATGCTACCCTCAACCCCCTTGGTCTGCAGGTGCCTCGCCGTCGCTCCGCTCGCACGCACTCACCGTTCACAACATCCGTGTAGGATGTCTTCCTGGCGTCCATCTGCTCGGCCGTATCCTTTGTCGAGTCTGCATTCCAGTGCTTTGTGTAGTTGGCAATGCCCGCCCTGTTCCTCACGTCGCCATTGCCGTTGTTCTTTGCGAGCTGGCTCGAGGTTCCGCTCGGCGCGTTGACCATTTTCGAGAGGGGTGGGTGGTAGTGGGTTAAGAGTGCGAGAAACGAGCGACTCGGAAGGGAGAAGCAAAGTGCAGAGAGAGTATTAAGAAAGTTGTACGTGCGTGCAGTTGATGCAGGAAGAAGGAAAAGAAGAGAGAGAGAGAGGGCGCTTTGTTACGATGATGCAGCTCGAGAGGGGGCAAGGGCGACGACGCACGCTTGGGCCCTGGCCCTGCCTGCCCTTGCGAAGCTGAGGCGACTTTTCGGGAGGCGCGTCCGCAGCTTGACAAAGACGCAGTGTTCAGACACACCCCACCAGCATCAGGCACAGAGATACCGCTCAGGATGCACCATCGTTTCGTATCAGAGCGCAACACTCGCGGAAAAGCACACATCGGATCGAAGCGGATTCGCGAAAGTCATAGGAGAGGGAGAGACGGCACTCTTGTGCATTACTTTATCGGCATTCGATATACGCGTGTATGGATAAGATACATGGTGAGGCAGACATAGGAATGAGCGCCTGCGTTGATTGCGAACTCGCCATCTACTTCTTGTCACCAGAGATGGCGTGCTTGATCTTCTCAAAGACACCCTCCTTGTGCGGAGCAGTCGAGCCGTGCACGCCAGTGGGCGAGTCGGTCGAGCCGTGGTGGCCTCCGGCGCCGAACTTCTCCTCCGGTGCGTGGCTGTGTGCGCCGTCGGCACCGGTTGCCTTGTTGAAGCCCTGCTGGCCGACCTGCTGAGCCTTGCCGGAGGCGGCTGTGGTGTGGAAGCAAGCAAGCCATAAGCACGGGCAAACTGGTCGTGCACACTTGTTCCTCAGGCAATCCTAACTCACTGTTCGTGTCGGCGTCGGTGCGGCCAGACGAGTTGGTCGAGCCGCTTACAGCGCTCTTGGCCTTGTCAGCGAGCGAGCCGCTGTTGGAGCTGTCGCCGACTCGGCCTGAATAGAAAACTTATTAGCATGAGCCACAACCACAGCGAGAGTGCATAAACCCACTGTCGGGCGCGGCAGTGCCGGTGGCAGTGGTTGTGCCGAGGCCGTGCCCCTGCTGTCCGCTGTGGCCAGTAGCGCCGAGGCCAGTCGTCGACGACGACTGCTCCTTCAGATCCCTCGATGCGACGTCCGAGATGCCGTGAGTGGCCCCGTCCGAGGTTCCGGGGTGGTTGCCAGAGAGACCGGACGAGCCAGTGCCGACGGCGCTGGAGCCGGTCAGACCGGAGCCAGTGCTCGAGCCGTGGCTACCAGTGAGACCGGAGCCGGTGCTGCTCGAGCCAATGCCGGCACCAGAGTGCGAGCCAGAGCCGTGCGAGTGACCAGTGACGGCGTCCTTGATCTTGTCCTTGGTCGAGTAGTCGACGTTGGGGACGCCGCCAGTCTCGGAAATGGGAGCGGCTCCCTTGGGCTCGTTCTCCTTGTGGAAGTGGCCCTCAATCTCTCGGACGGTCGTGCTGTTGTCCATGAAGAAGGAGGATGAGCGAGTGCCTCTATGCATGACATGCCGAGGCTGACGCCGAAAGACTCACCCAGGGGCCCAGTTGCCGGATCCGTGGACGCCGCTGATGAGCGAGATAAGACGCCCAGGACGATGTGAGAACAAGTCAGAGAAGGTGAAGGGGTTCGAAGGTAAGGGATGGGAAAGGGAAAGGCATAGAAGTCAGCCTGGTGTATCGCAAGAAGAGCCCCGCAGCCGTCCGCAGCAGAGGCGTGAGGGAGATCAGCGGAAGATGCGAACGTGTTGAACTCAGTGTTGGACATGCTTGGTTATCAGGTGGGTTGTTGTGTATGGAGAGGGTGTTCTGCTTGTGTGTGATTGTGTGGAACAGGAGGGAAGGAAAGCTGCAGAGCTGCTCGTGTGTAGACCGTGAGCGAGCTTCGCCCCATAGGCGTCATCGCCCCGCCCTCCCTGCCGCCGGCCGCGATGACGTCGGCGCTCCAAAATCATGCATGCAATTCCGCTCGGACCTCCGGGCGCGCGGTGATGAGGCAAGAGTACGGTACTCGCGTAGCCAGATTATACAGGTACAAGCGCATCTCATGGACATGTATGAAGCAGACATCTGTTGGCTGCTGTGTATTCCCAGCGAGAGGCTTTCTCGGCAGGGCGCGCCACTGACCAGCGTACTCGTATGCGCGCTCGCAGGACGCTCCAGATCTCAGACTGGTCAGCTTCACGGCATCTTCTTCTCTACACATAGCATGGACTTTTGCAGCTACATTCAGGCGCTCATGTATAGGTTACACCTGATAGCATCACCGGCAGAGTCTGAACAAAGCCCCCCGCACAAGTCGGAATGGGTCGCATATGCGACCTCAGAGTCATGCTCAGGACCCATGCATCCTCGTCCTGCAGGAAGCGCCTGCGAGCAGCACACCTTTATTAGATCGAAGTGTTGGTGGTCTTGCTGCTGGGCTCGGCTGTGCCAGTCTTGCTGGAGTTACCACTGAGCTTGTCTTTGAGCTTGCTGGCGTCGTAGTCTTCGGCACGAGAACGGGGAGTGTAACAGGCAAGACAGGTACACTGCGTCAGAGGCACGTCGTCTCATAACCAATGAGGTCGAGCTTGTCCCGCAGGACATCCTCCGCCATTTCGCGCAGAGCCAGCGAGCGCAACTCACCGACGTCGGGCACGCCACCGTGCTTTCCGATGGGAGCATTGGAGGGGTTGTTCTTGGGGTTCATGTGGCCTGCGCATGTGCGAGAGGGAGCAAGTGAGGGAAGCCTATGCGTAAGCCTGGTACTCAGGCTCCTGTCGAGATCCGTGTCTTCCTATGGAAAAGGCACCTTCAATCTCGCGGACGACGGTACTGAAGATGCCAGGATAGGATGTTCATTCGGCTCAGCCCATGAACATGTGCAGGGGATGCCGTGCTATCTATTCCAGCTCACCCAGATGCCCACTGGCCTGCTCCCTGCACCTTCTCGCTGTGGATTGGAGTAGCTGCAGAATGTCAGAAGCCGGCTCTCCAGAAAAGAAAGGGCCAGCGAGCTGCCGCCAACGGGGTGAATGAGGTCGACATGTTTGCTGCTGGTGGTATTGCTGCTGAGCGTTCGTGAATGCAGGGAGTAGAAAGGGTGTAGAGCAAATGAGAACGAGAGCTGGAGCTGTCCTGCAATTGACGTAAAGACGCGGGCCCGCCCGGATCTGCGTCCCCGCAGCCAGGAGATCGGCGTCATTTCAATCTCGGTGATTTCGGTGCATGATGAAAAAGATTGCTGCAGGCTACACTATGCTCACCAATGGCTACACCGATCCCTAATCATACAGGGTGCCTGGTCATACAGACTTGTGCCCAACTGCGACTGCTATATGTACCACAGAGTGGCGAGATCACCACGCCGTCGAGCCGTGGCGGAATGACGTCCTATGCGGCGGGAAGACGGGCTCTTTGCCAGCTTTCCGGCCTGCCTGGAAAGCCCGAATGGCAGCCAGGATGGGCTCCGGCTGCACATTGATACCTTGGCCGTGGAAGCCTTCTGGAATGACCATGGTAGGTGCCATTTCTGATCCCCGAATGAGCGTGTCGTTATGTATTGCAACATAGTGATGGCCTAGCATGGTCGCTGGCAGTTCGAAATCACGAGCCCAGCCGCCTGTATATGGGTGGTCTCAGCGGATTGCGCGTCATTAGCCGTCGACGGTCCTCTGGCAGAACCCACCCGCGAGCATCATCTCGATGACGAGGGACTGTTTGCCGAGCCACAGGAGATGCGTCAAGCCGTTACCATGCAGGCCGAGCAAGATCTTTAGAGCGTGTGGAGGTATCTCGACGAATCAGCCTGACCTTTCCAAAGGCCTGCTTGCATTCGATGGCCCTGAGACCCACATCTGAGCGAGCCGCAATCTGGATTTGTTCGGCCCTGTCGTGCTCCTCGAAGTAGACGAGGTTGACCTCAAACTCGGGCTCCAGCGCCTTCAATGCCGCCTCAAGCCGCGCGTTGTCTTCGACCGCGAGACGTCGGCCTTTGGCAGCGTGCTGCCGCGAGACGTACGTCACGACGAGCTTGCGCTCATCCTTGGCCTTCTGTGGCAGTGGCAGAGAAGCAAGCATGGAGTTGCGAACGGGCTCCCAGAAGTTGCGGCCCCGAGGAAGCGCTGCGATGGCCGCTAGAATCTTGTTTGATGCGGCATTGCTTGCGGAGAAGTGGGTTGCAGGCCGGTCGCTGCATCCCGGCAGATAAGATAGATCAGCGAATGTTGTCTGTAGCCCGGCTCATGCATTTTAGCGGCTCACAGCAAGACGACCCGATCATACACGTCGACTGTGCCAAACTCTGCCTTCTCCTCCCAGTCCCGCTTGTACTGGACGCCCATCCCGGGAAAGGCGTGCTTGAGGACAAAGCCGTTCATTTTGACGCTCCCGTCTCTCCAATCAGGGTCATTAAGCTCGGTAAAGACCATGCGCTCTGGGAAGGGCAAAGGAGCTCGTCCGTCTGGCGAAGCGCCGGCGGCATACGTTGTCCAGAGCGTGAGGATGCTCTCCATGGTGAAGTGCGCGTAGTGCTGCAGGTAGATATCCTTCATCATCATGGTCACGCCTGACTGGCGCGTAGCGTGTGCACCAAAGAGCTGAAGCGCATCGCTCGGACTGATGGCCTGGATGTATTGCGGGTCATCGAACATATTGCCATTGGAAGTGCATGGTGTGCCAGCCTAGCTCGCCTCACAATGTCAGGAAAGATCAAAGCTCTTCGCGCATAAAGAAAACGCTCGAGGCAGACTACTCACCTGAGTTGATGTGGAAGAGCTGAGGCAGAGACGATGCATCGTCCGTTACAAGGTACATGGTCTGCATGGAAAGGAGGGATGGGACGTAGTCAGCTTCGGGCACTCCACTTGCGCAAGGTCAGTGAGCGCTGACGTACTCCGTTCCATACGTAGAGGTTGTCCAAAGTCTGAGCGTCGAGCAGACTGGATCAGCGGGTTGCCGGTTGTCAGGAATGGGTTAGAGCGGACGGCGGCGATCACATACAGTACAGCCTGGAGTATGCGCCAGGACCGAAGTGCGCGGCGCGAAGCGCCCAAGGTCGTGATGCAGATCTTCGTAGCCCCTGCTAGGCACGGTCGGCCGCCTGCCCATGGCCTTCTGTGTGGCCTGAATGACGGACGAAAGATAGCCTCCTCCGCTCTGTGAGGTATTGACGATCACGGTATGGGAATGACTGCTCGACCAGTAGGTTGACAGCAGGATAGAAGCGAACGCGATGACGAGAAGGCTGCGGGTCCAGCGCTGACGGCGAGTGACGCGCGAGTCTGGAGCAGGCGCTGTCGTCCAGTGCCCGGTGGTTGGCACGGGACTTGACAGGACGATAGCCATGTCGGATGGATGTCTGATGCAGAAAGAGCGGTGTGTCACGGAAGAGCTCAGAGCTCTTAGTAGAATGTGGCGACGAGCTTCGTGGAGTTGGGCAGAGGACTGGTAAAAGATGAAAGAGGAAGCGAGAAGCTCAGTCAGGGTGAATATCCCAAGCTGGACAGGCGAGCAGAATATTAGATGAGCAGCAGGGATTTGTGGTACCGGCACTTCCCACAGCGTGGTTTTCGGCGTTCTGCATCCGGTGCGGTCACCGCGACTTTCCGTCGAAAGTATCCGGCAACTGGCTTCGCCAGCAGCGCCAGTATAGAGAGCCTCGCATAGAGTACGAAAGGTTGCTTGTCGCTCTCGTCAGCTAGGGCCGCAGTGCGAGAGTGCCATTGCTGTCTCGGCGCTGGTGCTGCCTTGACGAGCGGTCAGTGCGTTGGTAGACAACGACCTCATCAGCACAGCGAACTCGCGACGACGAATGTCATTGGTCGCAATGGGCGTGTCTGCAGCAGATATACATCAATGTGGTAATGTGCCGGTATCGACCAGTTTCTGCCTGGCCTGTCAGGCCGCCACTGCTGTCTGTCTGATTACGGTTCGGGAGCAGAGAGGGTGGGTCCACTTGATTACGGCACCTCGTGGCCGGAATGGGACTACTGGCGACTTGCCCCCGGACACCCAGCCCAGGCCGTCGGTATAGTGAGCAGGAGAGCAGGCTCGTCGGCACAACGTACTGGTTGCTGCGCACAGTACGGTACACACAGACATCCGTCGCGCTTGCTTCGGCGCCTTCGCGGATTCAGCATGTCAACCGCTCAATTAGATTCTGCGAGACCATGCCAGCTAGACATCCTTGGTATTTGTTACAGCACAGACTACAAGGTGCGCCAGACGCTAGTGAAGGGGGACAGTCATGTATTGTGGCCAGATGCGTACGGCTCTCATGCCAGACTGGTGGTGATGTGAAGCAGAAAGGTCAGTTCGCCAGGATCGGCACGCTCTGCCAGTTGACACATCGCTCACAGCATGAAGCGCGGGTCTTCAATGTACTGCTTGATGCGCACGAGGAAGGTGACTGCTTCGCGTCCATCGAGGAGTCTACACGATCGCCGGACACTCGCCTCAGCCGTCGCCTTCGGCAAATCCGTTCTCGCTCTACCGACCAGACTCACCGGTGATCGTAAGTCAAGGCGACGACCATGATAGGCCTGATCTCAATCTTGCCGTCGACGACAACAGCACGGTCCTTGATGCTGTGCATGCCGAGAACCGCTGCTTGAGGGACGTTGATGATTGGGGTTCCGTAGAGCGAGCCGAAGACGCCACCGTTGGAGCTGTAGAACATACCGCAGAATCAGCGACGTAATGAGGCATGCACAAGTTGATTTCCCACGCACATGGTGAAGGTTCCTCCGGCCATGTCCTCGAGGGTGAGTTTGTTGTCCCTGGCCTTTTTGCCAAGTCCAGCAATGGCCTGCTCAATCTCGAGGAAGTTCATCGTCTCGGCATTCCTGACGACGGGCGTGACGAGACCTTTCGGGGTGGCGACAGCAACCGAGAGGTCGACGTAGTCTCGGTAGACGATCTGGTCTCCGGGACCTGGACCCTCGATGGATGCGTTGGCCGCTGGGATCTCCTTCAGGGCGAGACACGACGCCTTTGCGAACGCCGACATGAACCCGAGCTTGACGCCGTGGTTCTTGAGTACCTGATCCTTGTACTGGCTGCGCATCTGCATGAGCGACGACATGTCGATCTCGTTGAAGGTCGTGAGCGAGGCCGCCGCGTTCTGCGACTGCTTCAGGCGCTCGGCAATGCGCTTCCGCATCGAGTTCATCTTGACGCGCGTCTCGTTCCTGGCGCCAGCCTGAGCTGCCTTTGGCTCTTCTGCCTTCTTTGCGTCCTTGCCGCTCGACTGCGGTTGCGATTTGGGCTGCTTCACCTCCTCAGGCTTGGAAGCCTTGGGCTCTGGCCGCTTTGGCTCATTCTCCTTATTGGTGATCTCCTGTCGCGACTCGTTGGCTTTCCGGTTGCCTGATGCCGTATTTTCCGGCGATGTAGGTTCCGGCTTTGATGAGGAAGAAGAGCCGCCTGATGGCGCTGGAGCCGGCGGAAGAGGCAGCTGTCAGGGCCGTGTACGCCATCAAACCAGCAACTACGTGCGGAATGAGCGACCTACCATCGCCAGGCGCAAGCTTGTACAGATCCTGGCCAACTGACACGGTCTCGTCCTCCTTTGCAAGGATCTCTACGATAGTGCCCGATTTTGGTGCATTGATCGTGACATCAATCTGTGGATAGATATAGCGAGACTGAGTGAGTGTGCCTCGGCGTGAGAGTCATCGCCTCGAAGGAGGGTGACCCACCTTGTCGGTCTCGATACTGGCAATCTCCTCGTCGGCCTTGACAAAGTCGCCAACCTTCTTCATCCACGTCTTCAGTGTGCCCTCAGAGATGGACTCAGCCATTTGGGGGACCTTGATGGTCTCGGCATCTCCCGATGGCGCAGGTGCAGAGGCAGAGTTATCGCTCTTGGCCTCGGAAGGCTCGTTGGAAGGCTCAGGATTGACCTCGCGCTCCTTGGGCGCCTCGGTGGCCTTGTTGTTTCCCTGAGTCATGTCCTTTGCCTTGCTGGCGTCGGTCGCCGGGCTCGGCTCGCTATCCTCGCTGCTCTTGCTGGGCTGGCTTTCGCTCTTCTCGCTGCTGCTGCCCGAAGACTCGCCTGAAAGTACGGAGGGACGCTTTCAGGCACGGCCCTGGTGGGTATCACTACCAGCCATAATCTGATGCTTACCACCCTCAGCGTCCGAGTCGAGCGTGTACAGGTCCTGCCCAACCTGCACCGTATCCTCTTCTTTCGCAAAGAATTTGCCAATCTTGCCTGCTTTGGGGGCATTGATGGCGACGTCAATCTGTGCACGCGTGATTGTTCTTTAGTATGCTTTGACGTGAGTTCCGCGTCTGCCCCTGCCGTTGCCCCGGCATGCCCATCTCCCCTACCTTGTCCGTTTCTATGCTCGCAATCTCCTCGTCGGCCTGAACGTAGTCCCCCTCCTTCTTGAGCCACGTCTTGAGCGTTCCTTCGGAGATGGACTCTGCCATCTGGGGTACCTTGATGGTCTCCTCGGCTGTCCGTCGGTCCATTCGGTTGTCCAAGGAGCGGTCAGCTGCGGGGCCCGAAGCTGGCTCATGCTGACGCACGGCACGCCTACTCACCATGCTGAACTGCCGAAGAGTGAAGACCAGCAACGCTACGCCTGTAGCTGAGGCTCGAGGTGAGGGCAGGGCTGGGTGGGAGAGACCGCGGAGGGGCGAGGCATTGGGCGGGTGCAGGAGGAAGAGCGTCCAGCACATACACACGGACGGCAAGCGCAGGGAGCAATGCCTGTCAGCGCCTCCAAGCTCGCAGCACAGTGTCGACAGCTGGACACGCACCTCATCTTCCACAGCTGCTGCCTGCCTGCAGCACCAGCCGACGAGCTCTGCCTGGACGTCAAGCTCGCCAGGGTCCGCCTTGCTGTCATCGTTCGCCCGGAGGCTGCAGTCGCCGCCGCAAGAGCTGCTGCCCGCGAGGAGGGTTGGCGCAGCATGATCTAGCAGATGTGATGTAGTAGCAGGTGCTGGATGGTGCGCAAGTAATGCTATCTGGTGCGTCGCTGTCTGTGGATCGTTTCAGGTCCAAGTCGCGCATCAAGCCTGTGCCCGCCCGGCCGGATACTCCCACGCCCTACGAGCACGCCGGCCCGGCCCGGATGTGCGAGAAAACGTCGCAGCAGTCTTTACTGCATCGCAAGCTCCATAGCGCGTGTCGTAGTACAGACAACGAATAGCTTTTCAATTAGTCTCTTTCGCAAGCTCCACCCGCCAATGCCTTCATGCATTGACGATTCCCACGGGAAGCAAGCCTCGTTCCTGCAGTGCGCGTGCCCTTTTGACGTCTGCGTCATCTGCGCTCTTGCCTTCGCCTTCATCTTGCTCCTCCTCCTCGACCTGCCTAGCCGCAAACGGGCTCGGCCGCGATGCCGTACTTGTACCTTTCCCTGCTAGCTCTGCGGGTGCAGTCGAAGCCCCGCTCGCGCCGCCATATGTCAAGATTCCGTGAGCGGTACCGAATACCCTGTCCGGACTGTTGCGCCTGCTGCTGCTGCTACTTCCACTACGCGTGCTGGGCGGACGGCTGCCTCGACCTTGGGGCGGCCGGCGGGCGTACCCTTCGACAAAGCTGTTCTCGCTGCGAAGGCTCTCCGCCCGCCTCTGCTCCTGCTTCTGCTCCACCTGCCGCAGTATGGCAAGGACCTGCTCGTGGTCTGCCGGCGGCGGATCCTCCCACTTCACCGACTTGGTCCGCGACGGAGAGGACCGCCCGGAGGACGACGATGCGGTCGTTGTAGCGGTAGCGGCGCTTGCGAGACTAGCGATACTTTCGTCTCCAGCATGGCTGTTCCCCGCGGAAATACTCTGTGCATTCGGGTAGGGCGCACTTCGCGTTCGCGTACGAGCCCGCCCGCTCCATTCCTCCTCCAACGCGTCTGGTCTCTCCGGTGTCGAGTAGGTTGAGACGCGATGCTGCGCCGGATCTCCCGGTACGGGACCGTCTTGTTGTCCACCATGATAGTACGTCGTCCGGAAGTGTTCGTCTCCACTCTCAAGTCGTGGCGTGCGTTGGTCATCTCCCTCATCCGGACCGTCTCGTGACGAGGTTCGCGCAATACCATTCCGCAAGAAGCGTGCGGCGCCCGAGCCATGCTGAGGGACCTCGAGCGATGACGAGCTGTTGTTTCTGCTGGGCGAGGGCCATCGAAGAAGGCCTTTGGCATTCCTTGTCTCTTTGACAGGAGACGACGCTCGCTTGGCGGAGGAGCGAGCCGCAGCTGACTGCGGTTGGGCACCGCTGGCCATGTTGGCCCGCTCGAGCCCTTCTCTCCTCTTTTCAGCCTTCTGCGGGGACAGCCTGTCGGCAGAGGGCGGTGCCCAGGATTTTGTTGGACTCTCTGGCGTCGCGTCTCTCTCTCTGTCCCTCGACGATCGCTTCGCGTCCTGCAGCTGCAAGCTGCGGTGCTTCTCCATCGCGCGCTCTGCAATCATCTGCGCCTCTGTCGGATGCTGCATGTGCATGACGTCCCGCGCCGCATCCTGAAAGCGGTGCAGGGCTGGCCCGCCGCTCTCGTGCCTGTAGCCCCTGTGCGGCGCGCTCGACGGATCGTGGTGCGGGTTCAGCTCCCGGAACCACTTTGCGCCCCGGTGCGTTCTGGGCTCGTGCGCGCCGTGCGCCGCTGCGGCTGCGAATGTAGCCGACGACGGGGACGGCGTGGCGCCTCCAGAGCCGGCGGTGGTGGACCGTGACCGCGTGCGCGCGGCTGGTACAGACAAGGGTGTGAACCCGATGCGGGACTCGAAGATGCCTTCGACCAGGTCAAAGGCTGCCTGGTCCGACGCAAGCGACTTTGAGCTGTCTGTATCAATGACGCTCCGCTTGAAATCGCCCCCAGCCCGCGAATTGGTGCCTCCTGCTCCTCCTCCTCTCCCTTCGGCATTCGGCGAGCCCGTGACTTGCACCGACGGGACACCCCTCTGCCCTGTCTGATTAATGCTGTTGATCGATTGCGATGAGCTGTTGACTTGCAGGAGGTTCAGCCCGCTCCCGTTCGTGTGCTGCACGCTAAGCGAGTCGGATTTGCTGGTGGCGCTGTCTGATCGCGTTTTGCCCGTGTCCTTCTTGATCTGGCCCGTCACGAGGGGCGGTCTTTGAGGTCGGCTGAAAGTCAGATCAAGCGCAGCAAGCGCAGCCACGGTCCAGCAAGCGACTCACGGCACAAAGTATGGCTCCCCGCCCAGCCATTCCATTCTCACGGCTATGCGAAGCAGAGCATTCGTCTTGCCGTTCTGCAAGAGGTACCTCCGCGTGATCCAGCGCTCGCTCTTCTTGCTTGACTGCCCAGCTTCTACGAATTCAGACAGATCAAGATTGACCTCGCCGAGGTGAAGCTCCTCGTACTCTTCCTTGATGTGTGTGTGCGCGTGCGACTCTGATTTCTGCGAGTGTTGAGACGTGAGCGAAAGCGTCGACGACGAAGCTGACATGTTCCTGGAGCTCGCAATGCTGCCTCCGCCCTTGCGCTGCTGCTGCGGGGACGCGTCGCCACCTCCGCAAGCGGCACCGTCGCGCAACGGAATCGGCGTGACGCGTACCTTGTGCCGAACGGCGAGGCGGATCGGGCAGGCCTGAAGGTGGTGCGTCGTCTTTTCGAGCGGGATCGACACGGCGCAGATGACGTGCTGGTCGAACTGGCACGCATTGCTGATGAGGGGCAAGAACTTTGTCGAGCCCTTCGAGTCGGTGACTGGGTCCACGACCTTTGGTGCCTCGTCGGATGTAGTTCGCGTGGACATGTGCGAGAGGGTCGTAGAGATGCGCGAGATGGCGTGTGGTAGCGTTCCACCGTCGTTCCCCTGCGACTGCGACTGCTCCTTGCGGTTTGTGGAGCGCCTCGAGGGGGAGCTCTGGAGGGGCGGGCTCTGGCTGCGTGCAGCGACTATGGTACCTGTCGGTGACAGCGGCGACATGGCAAAGCTGCTCTGAGTAGGCTGGCGAGGCGTCCTGCTGTGGTCCAGAGGTGGCCCGCCGGGCTGCTGGTCCGGCGAGGACGCCGCAGTAGAAGGCTCAGCATGGCCATTGCCATTGAGGCTGGCTTGGAGTGAGCTGTTCGGAGACTGGTCTCTAGCATTTGAGCGGCGCCTCGAGGCGAGCGCTTGTCTTGGGTGGAACAGGGCCTTGCCGAGGCTGGCCAGACGGTGACCTCCTCCTCCTCCTGCCCCGCCACCTCCTGTCGTGTCATTCCCTCCGTCACGAAGCCCTTCCTCCGGACCAATGCGCGCAGCTCTCGGCTCATCGCCACTGTCGTCATCGACGCCGTGTGAGTATTCGGGAGCTGGCGGGTGCTTTGACGTTCGGCGATGTTGATGCCGGGCGTCTTCGGTCGCGGTTACGCTCGCGCTCGCGCTCGCGCTCTCCTTCCTGCTCCGGTGGAGGCTGCTGCTGCTGAGCTTGCTGCTGGCTCTCTCGGCCACGCTTCCGAGCACGTAGCCTATCGTTCCTTTGCTGGCCTTGTCGAGGATCTCCCTCTTCTCGACGTTGTTGAGGTGCATTGCCCCTTTGAAGCGCCACTTTATCTTGCACTCGCCCTCCATCATGGGCACGTTGTAGAGGTCGACGACATGCAGGTGGGCGTAGAAGTCGCTCGACTTGTGCCCGAGATGGCCCAGGCCCATTCCCCGTACGAGGTGGTCCATCCTTGCTGGCTTGCTGGCTTGCTGGCTTGCTGGCTGGCCGATGTGTCACGGGTGACGCGAAGCGATGACGGAGAGCGACTGAGGAGCAAGCTGGAGGCGGAGCAGAATAGGGCTATGGCGCTCTCCTCCTAAGGCAGGCTGAGGATGTGCACGGCAGCATCTGGTTCAGTTGTGCCGTGTCTGTGAGAGATCGCTCTCCTTGTTCTTGTTGGATGAATGGGTGGATGGAAAGAACGAGGGTGAGGTGAGGTGCCGCTGCGACTGCGACTGCGACTGCGACTGTGCATGTGCGCTCCGCCCCTGCGCGACGCCCGCACCCTCTCTCACCCACTCGTGTACATAGTCGAGCAACCAGCTATCCGTCCAATCGCACACATCGCACACACCGCACACACCGCACACACAGATGCATTGCTGCATACGCTGTCGCTGCTGAAACACCGGCCGGCCCCAACGCCAACCGCAACGCAGGGCAGGCAGGGTCCACCGCTGGAAAAAGAGTGGACAGCACCATCGCCAGAATGGACTACTCAGCGTTTCCGACCATGGACAGCATCGTCCAGCACCACCTCGGCACCATGCACAGCCACCAGGCCTCTCCTGCATTCGAGCTGGACGACGAGGAGCTGAGAAAGTACCTCGCCAGTCCTCAGTCTGCCAGCGCACCGACGCCGCAGGAGCAGCAGCAGCAGCAGCACAGAGGGAGCAACCAGTGCACGATGGAGCAGACATCAACAGCGAGCATGCCGACGGATGGCAACCTCGCAGCAGCAGCAGCAGCATCGTCAGGGGTGCCTGCCGGCTCGCTCGAGTCAGCCCTCGCTGCTCTGGGCGAGACCGGGAGACAGCAGCTGCTCGCCATCCTGCAGCTGGCAAACAACCCACAGGCGGGAGGCATCTCTACGACGTCGAGCGATCCTTCAGATGGCCGTTCGTCGAATGTGCTGCACATGGCTGCTGGTCCGAGCGGGCCTGCGCACCACAGCAGGAGCGGCAGCCTGTCCGCGCTGGCAGCTGCAGAAGCGGGCGGCGCCGAGCCCCAGACGCGAGCGGCGGCGACGAGCAGTAGCAACCCTTCAATGACGGCGCAGGACGGCGGCCTGCTGCAGCAGGCAATGGCGCAGCAGATGCAGATACAGATGGCACTTCAGCTGCAGAGGCAGCAGCTAGCTCAACCGCATCGCGACTCGTCAGCCTTGTTGGCACAGCAGTTCGCACTTCCGGGCCACACCATCTCGTCGAGCGCCTCGTCGTCCGCCTCGCCCAGCAGCAGTGCGCAGCATCAGTACCAGCAGCATGCCGCGCACTTTCCGGCTCACCCGCAGCACCAGCATCCGCAACAGCAACAAGTGTCCAGCTCAGTCCCGCCGACTCCAGCAGCAGCAGGAGGCTATTCAGGCAGTTTCGGTGGCAGCGGCGGCAGCGGCAATGGCCACGGCCCTTCGTCTGTACCCCCTTCGCCGGCATCCTTCGCCAACGCCTTCAACCATTACGCATCCGGCCGGCAGCACGGCAACGGTCACGGTTACGGTCACGGTCAAGGAACGGGAGTTGCGAGCGCAGCCGGTGTCGGCCGACATGGCAGCAGCAGCAACAAGGACGGGAGCACCCCCAGCTCGGGCTCGAGCAAGCCCTCGCCTGCTCTCAGCGCAGTCACATCGTACTCAAACCCAACCTCCAGCAAGCAGCCGGCAGGTCCCAGGCACTCCGCCCAGCGCCAGGGAAGCGGGTCGGCCGGAGGAGGAGGAGGCGACGGCGGTGGCAGGAGCACAAAATACTCATCGTCCTCCTCGAGCGGTTACGGGCATGGCAACGGCAACGGGAGTTCGGCAAACGCCATGCTCGACAACCTCTCGTTCACCCTGCCGGACGCAAACTACTACAGGTCGCCCGCGGTTGCCCCTGGCACGAGCAGCAGTGCCTTTTACACGGAATCCAACCTCGGGGATGAGAGTGACGTGAGTGCCAGTGGGCCCTGGGCGTTCAGTCCGCCCGGAGTTTTCCAGTGACTGATCAAACCCTGACCTGCCTTGCGCTCTCGTACAGCTCCTGTTTACCCCGCTGCTCTCCCCAGCTTTGACGGCGTCGACTCATCCGGGCCCCTCAGTCGGTCCGCTTCCAGAGACTTTTGCCAATCTGGGCAAAGACTTTGGTCCGCCGTCCGGGCAGCCTATGGACGGGCAGCATCCCGGTTCCACCGTCGTATCGCCTTTGAACTTCTTCTCGCCGCTCACAAGCCCAGCTCTGCGGCCGCAGACTCACGCGCAGGTCCAAGGGGACGGCAGCCAGTCGCAGCCGCAGCCGCAGCATATACGATCAACCGTCGCGTCTCCTCGGACGTTCACGAGTGGGCAGTCCACACGCCCGTCCACCCTGAAGGGCGCCTCGAAGAACGCGCCAAAGACCCGCCCCTCGCCCATCATTCGGCCCACAGACGTGTCGTCCGGCACCTTCAGCAAGCCGTCGAGCAAGCGGCATACGCCATCAACATCTGTGTCGTCCTCGGCCGCCGCGCCTGGCATCCACAGCGGCATGACCACGAACGGCATGTCGCCTAATACGGTTACGAGCACCAACCTCAACGCCAGCGCCAACAGCTACAGTCAGCCCGTGTCGCAAAGCTCGTCATACGCCTCTCTGCTCAATAATCTGGCCCGAATCCACGAACATGCCGCACAGGAAGCGTTGCAGGACTCTCCTTCCCCGCAGCAGTTCGATCTTTCCAGCGCTCCGTCAGCCGCGGCCTTTTTTGGCAGCTTGACGGGGCAAGCAACGGCGTCTAACCCGCATGGCTTTGCGCGAGAGCAGCAACGCTTGCCCAGTGGCATGAAGCCGACCGAAGAAGGATCGGGGAGCCCGTACAAGCAGGAGAGTCAGCCCAATAGCAACATTCCCAGTCCGCTCGATCTCAACAGCTTCTTCGGCATGCTGGGCGGTGTTGCGACCAGCGGCGCGGTTGGTCCAGCAGTGGTGGCTGAGCCGGAAGCCGCGCAAACGGACCAGATGCGAGTGGACAGTGCCCCGCAGTCGGCTTCGGCCTCGGCCTCAGAGACCGAGCAGGGGAAGGCTCAAACCTCGACTTTCGATTTCAACGATTATTCCTCCTTCTTCCAAAATCCAGCCAACACGGCTCAAGCGCTCACCAATCCTCTGGCGCACTTCCTGCTAGCAAATTCCGCGGGTAACAGCACCGTTTCAGGCGCGGGTGGTGCATCCACCACAATGAATTCAGGCTCCGCGCCCCTTACGCCGGCGTCCTTCATGAACCTGCCACAGAACCAGTACAATCTCCTCACTGGGCTGCTGGCGGACCATGGCCAGAAGCCTCAGCTCGCTCACCAGGCACAGCCGAATGTCTCATCAGGGACGACACCTCAGCCGCAATCGAAGCCACCGTCAGCGGGTCCTTCGCCTCGGACACGACCGCAAGGCCAAGGCCCGGCAACAGAGGGGACAACTACAGCGGCCACCATGAAGGGACAGCGATCGCAGCCTCATTCGGTTCAGCAATCACCGCAGATCCTACCTACCTACCGCGACGGTGCGCGCGGGCTCAAAGTGCCCATCAGCCCGGCTCTTCTTGCGCAGAACATCACTGAGGTGGCTGCGGCGGCGATTGCCGCGAAGGAGGCAAAGAGCGCTGCTAAAGGTCGCGGTAGCGGGCGGAAAAGGGCGCAATCGTCAACAGTGAACAAGGAGAGTGGGCAGACCAATGGCGAGGCTATTGCGAGTACATCGGCAGCAGGACCTCCCGTCCGCAAGACGGGCAAGAGGGCTGCTGCGCAGGCAGCAGAGTCGGCGGTGCAAGCCAGCGTCAAGGAGGACGAAGCAGCTGACGATGCGCATGCCATGGCTCTCGACGCGAGCTCGAGCACAGCCATGCCGGGCAGTGGTGCGCGGACTGCGCTCCCCAGCGCCGAGCAAAGCCCCGTCCTGGCAGCCGCACCTCCGGAGACGCGCAAGTCATCGCACAAGGTGGCCGAGCAGCGCAGGCGAGACAGCCTCAAGCTGTGCTTCGAGGAGCTCCGGTTCATACTCCCGCCCATCAATCCGGAGGAGGACGAGGACTTCAACGGCGGCAAGCGGCCAGGCGAGAACAATGTCGGCGGGCAGCGAGGTCGCAGTCAGAATGTCGACCCGGCTCACCCGAACCGCGGGATCTCGAAGGTCGCCCTGCTGCGGAAAAGCAATGAATGTGAGCGTGCTTTCACCTGCATTCGTGACTCACTGGACACGAGCATGCAAAATTGAGCAGGCTTTTTCCGATATTTCAGACGTCACCAAGCTCCATGAGCGGATCGACAAGCGCGACCGTGCCATCGAGACGCTGCGGGCCGAGTTGCGCTTGTGCCGAGCCACTCTTGGGCACGCCCCCGCCGGCGATATTGTCAGTCTCGATGCCTTGTCCGCTGTTGACTGGGAGGAACTCGACGAAGACCACGACCCCGTGCCGCCGACCTACATCCTGCACGGTCTCTGTCCACCGGGCAGCACGCTGGTGTATCGCCCTTCGCATGCGACTATACCAGAAGAGACGGCGAGCATGAACGAGGACACTCGGGACGGCCAGGATGACGAGAGCGAGCAAGAGGAGGACGAAGACGAGTATAGGGTAAAGAAAGGCAAAGTAAAGCGTAACGGAAGTACAGCGAGGCGGAAGTCGGGTGTGAAGGCATAATCGTTTTTTGTGCTAGACGAGGTCGCGATCGACTCAGTAGAGCAAGGGGCATTTCAGCCGGCGTGTAAATACCGCCGAGTAATTGGACGAGTGCCTGGGCGCTCATAGTCATCATGTACCTCACTTTGCTGTTGCCGTATTCGCACGAACACGCTATCTACAAGATCAAGCTGAACAACCCCCCGCTGCGAATCACCATATGCAGAACGTACACGAGCAGGCAGCCCGGATCTATGAACAAATAGGAGTGACGACACGTCAAGATAGACAAGGATGCGAGGCGGAGGTAGGGTTCGTCTCCTGACAGTCTAGCTGGAGGATGTGAAAGACAGATCCGGTCTGTGTTTTCGAAGACTAGCTCGAGAGGTTCCTGAGCGAGCTGGCGGGCCCAGGCGTCGCGCACCCGCTACCGGCTGCCGCGGCGCTCGTATGGCTCGCCAGGGATCAAGTTGTCCGGGCTGCTGCTGCGCTCGAGGTCGTCGATTGCCCTGTCGAGGTCTTCACCTTCGAGCGAGTCGGAGGACAGGGACCGCGCGCGCTGCGTGTTGAAGGAAGTGAGCTGGACAGGCGGCTGGTCCACGCCCTGGTGTGATGGCCCAGAGGCCGAGCCCTGCAGTGCTGCAGCTGCTTTTGCGCTTGCCGATTGGTCCTCCTCGGCCATGGCTGTCGTGAAAGAGGGTCATACAATGCCTCAGTAAAGTCGGCGGACGCGACCGAGATCAGCAATTCGTGTCGCACTCACCAAAGATGTATGTCGAGCCAACGACCGCACCGCCGCCCACGACCGCGCCGAGCGTGAGCTGGTAGTCAAACAGCGGGATGGAGGCGGCAAAGCTGAGGATGATGCTGCTCGAAGTCGCAAAGACCTTTGCAATGTTGTCGGCGTGCTTGATGACGAGAGCGGCGAGGAGACCCCCGCCAATCTGGAGCCCGACGACGATCCACGCGAGACCGGTGAAGCCTGTGAAGAAGGCGACGGACTCGCCGGCCGAGTAGAATGTCTCGAGGGTGTAGATGAACGAGCCGACAATGAGCGAGAAGAATGAGAGCTGGATATTGCGGACCCAGAGATTGGTCGGCTTGGCCGGGCGCGCTGGAACGGCTCTGCTGGCACTGCTGCCGGCCTCCTCGTCGCCTGGCAGTGCGACTGCCGCCGGGGCGGGCGCAGCGGGCTTTTTGAGCTGCTTCTCAAAGTAGACACACGCAAAACCGCTGCACAGACATGAGATGATGACCGAGACGAGGCCGAGGAGCTGATTCATGTTTGCCTCTCCTGGGTCAGCGCGGCGGACGAGGCGCTCGACGGCATCGACGGCGGCTGCGACGCCAGACTTGGAGTCACCATGCGCAGGGTGGTGCGACTGCGCGTCCGGGTGATGCGTGATGGTTGCCGACTGCACCGACAGCTGGACAATGGCGACGCCGATCGAGAGGAGGCCGATAGAACCCCACTGCTTGCGCGAGAGCATTCGGCCAAGCAGCAGGACCGAGCACAAGGCGGTGAACGGAATCTGTAGTGACGGCCGGGCAGAGCGTAACCATCAGTAAGGTGTTCTGTTTGGAAATGCCTGCGTGAAAGCCCGGACGAATGGTGAGCACACACCTTTAGCTGGTACGTGATCTGGAAAGTCGGAACCGAGAGGTTGCTCGACGCGACGTATTGCAAGTTGTTCTGGATGGTAAAGAGCAGTGCAGGGATGGCGAGCTTGAGGTACCCTTCACCGAGGCACTCTTTGAGGAGCACGTTCCACATGGGCTGGCGTCGGGGTACGCCGAAGTCGTCCGTGTCGGCTGACGGGAGCTGTGGCGCCGCCGCCGCTGTGCGTCTGTTCTTGTTTTCGAGCAGCTTGGACCCCTCTACTCCGTCATTGTCCGCTTCGTCCTCGTCGACGAGCGTGTTCTCGTCGCTGCCCGCGTTCGACGAGTAGAGGAGCTGGTACTCCTCTGCGCGCTGGTCGCGCCGGAGGTCCCGGATGGCGAGGCAGATGGACGCGAGCATCTTGCCGGACTCTGTGAGAATGACAGCGCTGCTAGACTTGTACGAGGGCGCCCCGGGAGCGCGTCGAATACGCGAGAGGTGCAGAACGACTGCATACAGGGATGTCAGCTCTTGGCGGAAGAGCGGGAGCAGAAGGAAAGAGAGAGAGAGAGACTCAACTGGTCAGGACTGTGAGATGGACGCAGAGGCTGACGAGGGCGATGGCCTTGATTGACAGGCCATTGCGCAGGCTGGCGATGGAGGCGACTGCGCTGTTCATGCTGGTGATGCGATTGCCGTTGCTAATATTGACGGCGCGCCGCGAGTGTTTGGCGGGCGAGAAGTCGCGAGATTGGGAACGCGGAGGAGACGGAGGTCGAGCGGCGCGATCCGACGGCGGCAAGGAAGCGAGCTGGTCTTAGACCGGATTGTGTCCTTGTGCGTTTGTCTGCTGTCTATCCCCGTCTCTCTCTCTCTCTCTTTTGAGTCGCAACGTGGACTGGCTGGCTGGCTGAGATCCTGCAGGCGCGCACGGGAAGAGCTTGCTCGCCCGGGGAAGGGGAGGATGGACAGCTTCCAGGAGTGCGGACGATAAGCAACCACAGATGCGATGATGTGCGACTTTCGTGAGTGAAGGGAGTGCCGTGTTGAAGTGGTACAAGATCTACAGCAACGAAGGAAGCGTGCTGCAGAAGCTGAGGACTACAGTTGCCCGAAACAGGACGGGCGTGGGTGGGTCAGCGGGAGCAGCGGGAAGCGCACCAGCGGCCGCCGGGGAGCAAGGCAAGCTGCCGGGCGCCGAGAGCAGGGAAGCAGCTCACTCACGCAGATGTAGAAGAGGAGAAGTGCTAATAGCGAATGCAGTGCGTATAGCGGCGATGTACCGTCCAGGAGCAGAGCGCGACTCGCTTGCACGTTTCTCTGCCCTCGGACGGACGGTCGCCCGTGTCAACACTCGCTCGCCACCGGTGCAGCTGTACGCGTCGAGTGGGAGAGACCAGGCATGGTGGGGGAGCCGGGGGTCGCGGGCAAAAAGGCCACAGGGCTCTATATAGCTAGTGCAGGACGCAGCTTCGGCCTCGCAGGAACGCACACTCCGCTTGGGGTACTGTACACTCCTCTATAGAGGAACACAGCGCCCGGCTTTGGCACTTCATTCTCCGCTGGACCTTGCTGCCCCAGCAAGTGTCAGCGCCCCCGACCAGAGCGTCAGTCGCCCGCCCGTCCACAACAGGCGCGCCAGCTTCGAGCATCACCACGGCTGAGCATACGGCCATCGATATCGAGTCCCCCTTTCTCTGCTCTTTTCCTGTCTCTTCCGTTGGACTTGCAGCATGTCGACGACCACCACGCGTTCCGTAGGCGCACACCGCAGGACACATACGGCCACGAGCAGCAGCCTCAGGGAAAAGTACTGGGAGCAGCATCATACCACCGACGACGACAAAGACGGAGAGCACGATGCTCTCGCGAGTGCTCACACCCCAAATACCACGAGCCACAGCCGCCCGCATCATGCGCCTTTCGGCACGCGCATCCGCATCCGCACATGGGCGGAAATGGCCACCCAGCCCACCACTGGCAGTCGCGCGTCCCCGTCGATGTCTCTCAAGCTAGTCATCCTCTGGGGAGCCTTGTCGGTCGTGGCCCTCCTCCTTGGCGGGTCGGCCCTCCTAGCCCTCGTTGACATCTCGGTCGATGGCCTCGGCACGTACGCGTCGTCCTCCATCACTGGCCTCGCGTCTCTGCTCATCGGCCCAGAGAACGACATCGCACCCTGGACGGTCGAGCCGGCGACGTCGTTCGCTCCTCGTACCAATCCCTCAGCGGCCAACGCCCCGTACTTCCTCCTTGACAAGCAACATCCGGACTGGGAGAGCGAGAGGGACCTCTCCTGGAAACAGATTGGCTTCTGGGAGCTTGCGAGAGGCCCGAACAGGCTCGACGCAAGGAAGGCACTAGAGAAGGAGGAGACATGTCTCACGTACGAGGTGAGCCTGTCCTCACCTCGCCGCGACAGGCCCCCAAGACGACTGATGCGGCTTCTCCGGACCCCCAGGGACGCTACGGCGCCTATTCGAACTCGACAGTCGACAGCGTGCCCCTCCCGCCGACTGCTGGGGCCAAGACAGCTCTCCTGATGCACCTCTATCACAAGGTTTTCCAACCGCCCATGTCGCCCGACATGCTGCGCCACTTGCGCGCAGCCATCACCGAGGTACAGCTCGGCTCAGGCATCGACGTCTTCCTCTCGATCCACCTTGGGCACCACGCAAGCGCTGCATTTAGGGAAGAGGTGCTGCAGAATGTGCCTGTGGACCTGCGCGGGCGGGTGCTGGCTTTCGATTCGCAGGAGCTGTTCGGGCGCTACGTCTCGGATCAGGGCAAGATCGACAAGCTCATCCGGGTCGGCGGGCTGCCTTGCGAGAACCACTACACGGCCTCGTACTTCCTCGACAGCGCGCAGGGCCAGCAGTACAGCCACATGTGGTGGCTCGAGTCGGACGTGCGCCAGACGGGCTCGTGGACGTCCTTCTTCAACCACCTCAACGCGACCGTCCCCGTGCGGCGCCCGCCGCCAAAGCGCTGGCAGCGCGCGTACGAGGGCGTTTTTGCGGAGGAGTGGGACCCGGCTGTGCGCGGGCCGTGGCAGCCCGACTATTTTGCGACTCGTTTCCTCGACGGCTCCGACACGGCCGGCGATTGGGACGGGAGAGGGCACCAGGCGAAGCACGTCTTTGGCAACGACATTGCCAAGGCTTTCATCCACATGTGGGGGATGTCGAGGCGCTTCCACGAGGTTCTCACCGACTATCTTATCGAAGGAGAGGTGGCAGACTCTGGTTCGTATCCCACTGCAGATATCGGCGTGCTTAGGTCGTCGTTCAGCTGGCTGATGTTCCCCCGTGTTCACCGACGATCCAACAGAGTACGTGCTGTCTAGTGTGGCCAAGAAGGTGAGTTTGACGAGGCATTGTTTCAGCAGAGATGCAGAGATCATCAGCTCAGACCGCAGACCGACACGCACTACCCCCAGCACGGCATCCCCATGTGGCACTCGGAGCCACCGATCTACAGGAACGGTAAAGTGGGGAACGGCTAGTAAGTCCATCCCACCCCCCTTTGCTCGCGCAAGGGGCTCTTTCGTCAGACGCTCAGCATTTGGCGCTTTCCTCCGCTCGCAGTCCCACATTCGGCGGGTACAGACCCGCAGGTGCCGACCCATATTACCGAGCCTGGCACGACAACACGACCATGTGTCGCCCCGGTCCAACCTTATTGCACGCTGTCAAGGCATTCAAGAAGGTGCCAGGCTTCTAGTCCAGGCTTTTAGCTTGGGATCAGGGCATCTTAAGTCGGGAGTGTCGCGACGTCGTGCAAGTGCCAGATAATCGCAGAACGCAGTCGCAGGTATGTGTGAATAGAGCACATAGATGAACATAGACGGTAGGGGATTGTAGGGGATTGTATCTCGTTGTTGTACGGGTATGGAAGCAGGTATAGCGCGACAGCCCTCGAGCCTTTGAGGTGTATACATAGATGTCTCGGGTGGCGGACGAGCACCCTGCCCCTCTCTCGCACACCAACGCATAGGACTGACAAGTGCAGTTCAACCTCTTCGGCGAGATTTGGAAGGGCCCATGATTATGCTGTTCCTCATAAAGAGACTGCACGGTGCGAACTGTCTGTCACGCTGACCGTGTGGTGCGAGGCACGAGATGATCCATAGCGAGGGAAAGCGCCATTCCAGCGTACTCGAGCAGTGGACAGGGTTGCCGACAGGCTCACTGCGTACTGCACAGCTGCCCACAGCATCTGAGACACGAGCGCGCCTCGCTATCGACAAGCACAGCCTTTGCCGCTCTTCTACCCGAGCATCAGCAGGCTCCGTACGCGATCAGGACGCGTCTGCCGAGAAGCGCGTCCGGGTCTTCCAGAAAAGAGGAAGATCGTCGAGGAGCGATAGCGACAATAGCAGCACCCACAACCACAAGGCGGCAAGGTCAAGCGGCCTGAAGCTAGGTCTGCGAGGCGCCACGCTCGGCCAGCTTCCTCCAGACTCACGCTTGCAGCTCTTTTCCCAACCATGATGCTCCCTTCGTCTCCGCGCGCAGGATCAGCTCGCAGCAGCTGGAACCGCCGCATTAGGCTCGTTATCCGCTGTGCGGTCATCCTCGTTGCAGGTCAGCTAGTCGTGGCATGCGCTGTCTACCTCGTGGTCCCCGCCGGCCGCTCAGCTGGTGCCATCGACGGCTTGAAAAGCTACGCGTCCGCCGCCGCGTTCAAGCTCCGCCCGACAGAAGCTGTGCCCATATCTGGAGTGGGAGCGCCACCTGCGCAATCATTGGCACCGTACACGCTCAGCACCGAACACAATGCAGATCTCTTCTTACGAGGTCGCCAGGCTGCGGACTGGGAGAGCCAGGTGGATGCCGCTTTCAGGCAGACGCGCTTCTGGCAGGTACAGGAAGAAAGGGCCAGCGGGGAGGATCTGCGAAGCGAGCTAGATAGGCAGAAGACGTGCCTGACGTACCAGGTACATTACGGCATTGGCCGCCTCCATTTAACAGGGTGCAGCCTCACACCAGAGACATGATAACCTTTTGCTAACCCCATTACTCGATGGCCACGTCCGCCACAGGCTCGTTACGCACCCTACGCGCATTCGACTGTGGAGACTGTTCCGCGGCCACCGACACCAGGCGCCACTACCGCTCTTGTAATTCGTCTATTCCACAAGGACTTCCGGCCGCCCATGTCGCGGGATCTACAGCTGCACCTGCGTGCCCTCATCACAGAGGTCCAGCTCGGAGCAGGCATCGACGTCTTCCTCTCGGTGCATCTAGGACATCACGCAAGCGACGACCTGCGCGCCCAGGTCCATGCAGACCTCCCGTCCGAGTTCCAAGGCCGGACATTACTGTTCGACTCGCAGGAGCTGTTCGGCAAGTACGTTCACGACCAGGACAAGATCGACAAGCTCATCCGTGTCGGTGGACTGCCGTGCGAGAACCACTACACAGCCTCTTACTTCCTCGACAGCGTGCAGGGACAGCAGTACAGCCGCATGTGGTGGCTGGAGTCCGACGTGCGCCAAACGGGATCATGGGCCTCGTTCTTCGCCCATGTGAACGCGACAATACCGCGCGATCTCCCGCTACCAAAGCCCTTCCAGTCGGCCTACCGAGGCCAGTTCGCAGAGTGGGACGTGCAGGCGAAGGGACCGTGGCAACCAGACTATCTGGCTACCAAGTTCGTTAGTGGCAAGAGCGACTCCGGGCTAAACGACCGCAGAGGCAAGGAGGCTGCCTTGATATTTCGTGAGGATCTCGCAAAGGCCTACATCCATCTGTGGTCAGTCTCTGCTGCCTTTCCGCTTCTGCTGGCAGGGTATGGCTGACCCTGGTCTTCAGGGGCATGTCGAGACGTTTCCACAACGTTCTTACGCAATATCTCCGCGAAGGTCAAGTGGCTGATGCAGGTGGGTGCCCAACTCGAGAGAATTCGGCAGCCAGTAGCCTTGCTGACGTGGACCGGGATGCCGCAGAGTACGTTGTTCCGAGCGTTGCGAAACGGGTGAGTCGAAAGGCAATGCCGCAGATCTGTGAATCTGCCCTCTGCTGACGTTCCCGCATCGCGAAGCACGGGATTCCCATGTGGGAGACGCTGCCACCGGTTTATGTCAACGCGTCAGCTGCACGGCAGTAGTGAGTTGCCCTTCGCCCAGCGCTCGACCAGGCTCCCGCCTTTGACCGACTCGTACCCGCAGCCCCACTTACGGCAACTGGAAGCCAGACGGGGCGGATCCCTACTATCGCGCCTGGCACGACGACCCGAGTCTGTGTCGGCCAGGACCGAGCCTTCTACATGCCGTTAAAGCCTGGAAAGCTAAGGAGCGCACATTTCGGGCTTGATCGTCACCTGTCCTTGCTATCGACAAGACGAGCGAGACGTGTGTAGCGCAAATCTGCCCATGTTCATAGTATTAGCTGTCGTTGTAGTTGTACATTGTCATGCGCCCTGCCCCTGTCCGAGCGCTTCCTGTCGGTTGGCGAGCGCCTGTAGTTGGCGCGGAATGTGCTTAGCAAAGAGGTTTCCGCCTTCTTTCTAACGAACACGATCTTCGCTCCTGACCACACTGCTCGGATCGCGCAATTACCGCTAGCTCTACAATGTCAAAGAGCCAGAGTTTGTCCGGCAAATTGGCTGTCGTCACAGGGTGCGCGCACAAGGCCCAGCATCTCGGACTGCGCCCAAGCTCGCGATACTTAACGGGCATGCCCTCCCCGTTCACAGCGCCTCGCGCGGCATCGGACGCGCCATCGCTCTAGAGCTCGCATCCCGCGGCGCCGACGTCCTCGTACACTACTCCTCCTCACCGGATGCAGCCGAAGAGGTCGCCTCCGAATTGAGATCGCTCGGCCGCCAGGCGTGGACCGTCCAATCCGATCTGTCGAGCAAAGAATGCGCGAAGCCCATCATGGCTAAAGTTGACGAGCTCGGTCGTAAGATTGACGCACTTGTCCTCAACGCGGGGATGTGCGTGCTCGGGTGCATCGAGGATCTCGACGCAGACAACATCGATGCGCTCTACACGTACGTAACTGGCACAGACGAGCCTCGGCTTGGGCTATTAACCACTCGTTCATTCATTTGGTTATCCTCCGCATATTCAGTAAGCAGATGGACGTGAACGTCCGGTCAGTCATCCTCCTTGTCAATGCCGCAATTCCAAGACTTGCGCGTCCGTCAAGGATAGTGCTATTGTCTTGTGCGTCGAGCAGTGCAGAGCACTAACTTCCGCCGCTTACTCCTCTTTGCTTCTTTACTGATGCTCAAGAGTCCTTTCGTGCCGGCCTCTCACCCGCCGCCGGCAGCCGTTAGCGCCCGCACAGGCACGCCGATGCAGACTGTCTACGGCGCGACCAAGGCAAGCCTGGAACACTTTGCCAGAGTCTGGTCGAAGGAGCTTGGCCACAGTCACGGGACGACTGTCAACTGTCTCAATCCGGGTGCGTTTGACGCGTCGCGACGACGCCTGGACCACCTGCAGCGGAACTAACACGCATTGAGCCGCGCAGGACCCGTCAAGACGGACATGTGGGACGCCAACCCGCCCGAAGTGCAGGCCAAGTTTGACTTTACGAAAACTCCGGCTGAAGGGCGCATCGGAACGGGAGACGACATTGCCCAGATCGCAGCTTTCCTGTGCGAGGAAGGTAGTCGATGGATCGTGAGGGTCTTCCCTGCACTGCCGGAGCGCGCGTATAGGAGCTAACCCGTTCTGTTGCTATGTAGAGCGGCTCTACTGTCAACTCCAATGGCGGGCTTTGTCCTGTCTGATCCTATGGAGGCATCCAGCGAGAGCAGACGAGTGCTTGCACACGCACGCGACCGCCTTCGGAGGATGACGCACGCGTACTCGTAAGAGCCCTGCATCACTGCGTTTCGAGAGGGCGATAGAGCACGAGTCGTTGCGATAGTATGATAAAGAGTCGAAGCTACATCTTCGCGGAGAGCTCTGTGCCCTCTCAATCCACCGAGTATTCTCCACCATAGGAGATTGCAAGTTCTATCGTGCCTTGCTGGAGCCCAAAGCACCGAGAGAGAAGTTGTATATGTGCTGGTCTACCTTTACGAAGAGCGCCTATACATCAAGCGGTGGTGCCCTCCTGCACCTCTTCGCCTGGAAGCTGACCATTTAAGCGCAATTCTGCCAGCTCTTCCTTTGTGAGGAATCTGGCAGTCGCAGATGCGAAGGGAATCAGCAGAGGCACCCGCGAATGTTGACAATCGTGGATCAGACATACCGTCCTCCAGGACCTCGTGGTCTGCGCATGGCGTGCTTGTGGCGACTCTCGTGGAGATAAGGCTGAGTCGCAACGTTCAACAGCAGGTCAGCACGCGCCCCTTCTGTCTCGACTCGCCAACCGGTTATTCTTACCTTTCTCGCGTTACTCAGTCGATGGAGCTCCTTGAGACGCTCTCTGGCCCCACGCCGCTTGAGGATCCGGTGGTACTGCTTGGCGTTGACGTACAGGGGCTCGGTGTCGTCCAAGGCTGGAGCGTGCCCAGGGTGCCCATTTCCGCCTATGCCCAGATCGAATACCCGGGTACCATCTACGTGCGTATTCGCCTGACCGTGCTCATGACTGTGGTAGAGGTGCCCGAGCGGATGGTGCGGCGGCGAGGTTGGGTTCGATGACTCTGGCGATGCAATGGGCAGCATGCCCTGCAGGTCCTGCCCGGACAGACTGCCTGAGTACGACGAAACGGCCGAGCCGTTGTCGGCGTACGCGTGGGCTTGAGCGTGTGCATAGGGAAGGAGCTGGTCGAGCTCGGGCGGGTCGTAATCGATGTACGAATCGGCGTCATCCTCCTCGTCGCCTAGGTGGCTTGGGAGATAGGATGGCTGGAGCTGGAGGGCTGTAGCACTGGGCAGAGCTGTAGCGCCCTTCTTTCTGTTGCGCGGCGCGGCCTCCTTCGCCGAAGCCGCTTTTCCTTTCTTGGGCGCCGCCTTTTTCTTTCCCTTCACACCGGCAGACGACGGTGCCCCGGCTCCAAGCGTTACGCATCCTGCGCTAGCTGCCCCAGGGAGGTGTGCTGTGGTAGTCGTTGTTGCGCTCTTTCCCTTGCTCTTCCCTTTGACTGACGCGCTCGTGCTGGCTGAAGCGGCCGTTGAGGCGGGAGAAGCAGTCTTACTGGCAGCCTTGCCCCTGTTCTGTTTGCTGTCATCAGTGATCGCATTGTCTGCTCCGGTCGCCACCTCTGATATAGGCTGAGTCTGTGTCTGGGCCTGGGCCTGGGCCTGGGTCTGGACGGAAGAAGCTCCGCTATCTGGCTCTTCGACAGTGCCGCTACTGCCCAAGATGCTCTCCACGCCAGTACCAGCCATAGAGCTTGCTCCTTTCCCTTTCCCTTTCCCTCTCCCTTTCCCTCCGCCCGAACCGGCTCCTGTGCTTGCGCTAGTGCTTTTCTTTGGGACCTTTGCCTTGGTCGAACCGGCGAGGCCGGCCATGGCAGCAGCGCTGCCACCATCTACGCCGCCAGAGACGGTGCTTGCCCTTGGCTTTTGCTTTCCTTTGCCTTTGCCTTTGCTTTCAGTCATGGCTGACTTAGGTTTGCCTGTGTCCATGCCCACGCCCACGCCCATGCCCATGCCCGCACCCAACCCGTCCGCCTGAAAGGCCGGTGCCGAGCCCAGCGAGACGCGGCGACCATAGGGCATCGCGGCCATGCTGTCGCTTCCTCCGAAGGTAGCCTCGCTCAGAGGTACCATGGTCTCTGTTGCGGTTGTCGATGCGCGTCGCGGGAGTGCGGCACCTGGCTCGCTGAGGAAAGGCGAGTCCATCCCCAGCGGGCTGATGGAGCCCGATGCGAGGAGGCCGGCGGGCACAAGCATGTCCGCACTGGCGAGGCCGGGGCCGGTGCTGGTGCTGGTGCCACCTAGCCTGCCGCTGTTGCTTTTGCTGTGGCTGTTGCCGCTGCCGTTGTCGTTTCCGAGCAGCATCGCACGTGGGTCGTGGAGGTGCGCGCTGAGTTGGCCCTGCGACTTTTGTAGCTCCTTGAGAAAGTCGTCGACGCTGCTCTGCGTCTCGTTGTTATTGTCGTCGTCGCCATCGCTCTCGAGCTCATCATCATCTTCGTCCTCCTCCTCCTCCTCCTCGTCCCCGAGCCTGTTGGCACTCCCTCTGGCCTCGAGCTGCTGCATTGTCAGGCCGTGGCGGTGGTGGTACGGGGCATCGGAGGGATGCGGATGGAGGCCTCGCAGGTCGCCGCTGAACGTGTCACTGTGGTGATGCGTGAACGCAGCACCGTTTCCCGTGAGGTGGTTCGGGTCTATCGAGCCTCCAGAGGCGGACGAGAAGGAGGACGCGGTGGGCGAGTCGAGCAGGTGGTGGTGGTGATCCTCCTGCATCAAATGGTGATACTGCTGCTGCTGCTGCTGCTGTCCGATAGGGTGACTGCTGCCACTCCCATTCCCACTCCCGCTGCTGCTGTTGGTGCTGCTGCTGCTGGTGCTGCCACCACCACCACCACCACCACTGTGGATAAAGTGTCGCAGCAGGTACTCGTGCTGGTCGACGCTCCCGCCGTCCCCCAGGGTAGGCGAGTGGGGAATGTAGAAGGCGGACGTCATTGTGCTTGGCCGGTGCTCTAGAGTGGAGAATAACTGGGCATTGTGAATGACTTCTGCTTGGTGTCGATGGTGGATGTGCGAAGTAGAGGCAGACGGAGGACGGAGGAGCTGCTCTGTCGTGCCCGCACCCGCACCCGCTCCTCTCTCTCCCACGCTTGGCCCTCTCCCGTGATGACGATCGGGTCATGACTGACTGACAGGAAACGAAACCCCGACATACGCGTCTAGAGCGGCAACAGAACGGCACCAAGATGGCCATAGCAGAGTTGTCGTCGCCCTCGTCACTGTCCCCCTCCCCCTCCCCCTCCCCCTCGGCCGAGTGGGACACGCTCGGCAACACCGAGGCCTTCTACCGGCGCACCCTCCTCTACTCGCTCGACCTCGTCCTGCCCGGGGGTGGGGACCTGTCAGACTACCTTCTCGCAGGCGCAAGGAACGGCGGACCTCTTGCAATCACAAGAGACGACTCAAAGCCGGTCCTGCTCAAGGAGGCCGCATCGTCATCGTCTGCAGAAGGAGGCGCGGGCAGGGATAGCAGGAACAGGAAGCGCGTCTGGCTCTACACGTCCGCGGGCACCCTCATCCAGAGCATCGTCGTGAGTACGGTCGTGGTGTACACATCCTGCGCGCCGATGAAGGGGTGAACTGTCGCTGATCCTGATGGAACGCGCGCTCCGTCTCTTCTTGTCTCGCTTGTCCCTGTCCCTGTCATGGTCCCCTCGCCCCGCACGACCTTGCCTGGCATCTCTCAACATGCTCGCACTCACATATACGCCCGCACACACACGCTTTCCGGCGACCAGTGGGACCATTCAGCCAAACTCGTCAAGTTTGGCTTTACCACCAACGAGTCGCTAGTCCTCCTTGGGCGAGACGGCGTCTATCGCCTGTATCCAATCTCGCCAGCACTATCGTCGGCGTCCAGCAGCAGCAGCTCGGCCTACTCGCAGCACTCGCTCACCCACGACGTCGGCGAGGATGCTTTCATATCTGATGCCCGCATCTACGAGGGCGGGATGCTCATCCTCCTCTCCACGCACCAGTTCCTCGAGGTCAAGGGCTGGCCAGAGCGCGATGATGCCCTGGTAGCGGCGGACGCATGGGATGCCGGGCAGTCCCCAGCAGCGGGCAGTTCCAGGGCTGCAAGTGCGGGTCTGGGCACCATCTACGGAAAAGGGAGGGTCGAGCGGCTCGTCGACTCGGGGCTGGAACGCGCTCCGTCCGCCTGGTGCGTCCTCACCCCGGAGCAGAGCACATCCAGGCAAGCCGAGGTGCTCATGTCAAGCGGCGAGGCGCTGCTTGTCGTCGACCAGCTCGAAGTGCAAGATCAGGTGCGCCACAGGGGATGATGGACACCTGCTAGTACTGACGTCGCGCTGAGCATGCAATCCGGCACCGCAGCGTTTCTCCCGCGGGCCGTTCTCCCACATTGTTCCCTCCCCTTCAGGGCGCTTCATGGCACTCCTCACCGTGTCAGCGCTGCAACGGCTTTACGTCGTCTCTTCCAACTACTCGGAGACGCTGTCGGAATACAGCCTGGCGGATGAGCCCGAGACAGGACCGCCAAAGAGTGTCAAGTGGTGCGGGAACAACAGTGTCGTCCTGGCTTGGGAGAGTACGGTCGTCATGGTCGGCCCGTATGGTCAGACCTTGAGGTGAGCCCGCCGACCCCGCATAGCAAGACTCGGCACTGCTGGGGTGTCTGATCGCAGTCGCCGCCGCTCTGCACGCAGATACTACTACACCGACCCCATTCATCTCGTGAATGAGGTTGATGGCGTGCGCATCATCTCCATCGACAAGTGCGAGTTTCTCCAGAAAGTCCCGCGTGAGTACCGGCCGGTGCAGGCGACCCACATGCGCCCAAGGACTCTCTGATGTACTGTCTTTGCAGCATCCACGGTGGCCGTCTTCTCGCCCGGCTCATCGCACCCTTCCGCGATTCTCTTTGAGGCCTACAACGAGTTCAGCGCTCGCTCGGCACACTCGCACGAGTCTATTATCTCGATCCGACCGGATCTGGTAGAGGCTGTCGATACGTGCATAGACGCTGCAGCAAGGGAAGTCGACCCGGCATGGCAGAAGAAACTGCTAAAAGCGGCGGGGTTTGGCAAGACTTTCCTCGACAGCTACAACCCTATCGATTTCGTCAACGTCGCACAAGCGCTGCGGGTGCTGAACGCTGTGCGGCACTACGAGATTGGCATTCCGATCACCTACGATCAGTGAGGCTGCGCCCGATGAGACCTGTCGCCTGGGACTGCCGTCTCATACGGGAGACTGACGTCTGTACCTTGCTAGGTATCTCACACAGTCACCCGCCTCCCTCGTTGCCCGCCTGATTCTGCGCAGCCGCCACCTGCTGGCTCTCCGCATCTCGGGCTTCCTCAAGCTCAGCGCTTCGCCGGTCCTGCGGCACTGGGCGCGGCAGAAGGTGACGCTGTCCAAGAATGAGCCGGACGATGCCGCTGCTGTATGCGATCTCATCGTCCGGCGGCTTCGTGACGAGAGCGATGCCAGCTCGACCACGAGTGCGAATGCGAGAGTCGGTACCGGCACCGGCAATGGCTTCCGCGGCAGCGATGTCAGCTGTGCCGACGTTGCGCGCACGGCATGGGATCAGGGCAAGGTCGCGCTGGCCACCCGGCTGCTCGAGCACGAAGCGCGCGCAAGCAAACAAGTGCACTTGCTCCTGAGCATGCGCGAGGACAATCTTGCGCTGCTCAAGGCGACCCAGTCGGGCGACTCGGACCTGATTCTCTCGGTCCTGCTGTCGCTGCGCAAACAGCACTCGCTCGGCACGTTTTTCCGCTTCCTCGACAACAAGCCAGAGGCCGCTGCCGTGCTCGCCAACTACGGCAGGCGATACGACCGCGAGCTCATTCGCGACTACTGGTACCAGGACGACCGCCGCACCGAGAGCGCATGCTTCGACCTTGAGGAGGCCGCACGCATAGGCGTCGCGATGCCCGGCGCTGCTGCGATCGTGGGTGCACCACCGGGCGCGGCTCCGGGAAGCGCGAGTGCAGACACCGCGGCGAGCAGGGAGGCCCTGACGGCCGAGCAATTCGGCGAGCGCATGGACAAGGTCAGGAGCGCCATGAAGACATTTGGCGAGGACAAGGAGCGGGGCTTCGAAGCGAGGGTAAGCTGAGAGGAGGTCGTGGCGAGGCTCAAAGGTGTACATCCGCCTGGCACTGATGATACTCTGCCTCTCAGATCTGCGACGAGCATCTCAAGCTTCTCGCTTTCCAGCAGACCCTGCAGAGCGAAGCGGGCGCGATGTCCAGCACGCCGCCGGTGGGGCTCAGCGTGAACGAGACGATCCGGCAGTGCCTGGTGCACGGGTGGGGAAAGAAGGCCGAGAAGCTCCGGGCGGACTTCAAGGTGCCCGACAAGCGGTGGTGGTACGTCAAGGTCAAGGCGCTCACCGAGACGCGGGACTGGGAGGCGCTCGACCAGTTTGTGCGCAGCAAGAGCAGGCCGCCCATCCCGCTCGAGGCCGTCGTCGACCACCTCATCGCCACGGGCAACCCGCGCCAAGCCATCAAGTACGTGCCCAAGTGCGAGGGGAGGAACAGGCCCGAGCTGTTCGTGAAAGCTGGCGAATGGGTCAAGGCTGGCGAGGGTGAGTCCGGCGGAGTGCATCCGTCAAGCTGCATGTGGAGAGCGGAGGAGCCTTCAGCTAAGCGCCGTTCAGCGTGTCATTGCTGCTTCCGCAGAATGCCGGGATCGTGGCGATAGGGCCAAGCTGCAGGATCTCATCAACCGCGCGCCCAACAATCTGCTCGGTAGCCAGTTGGCATCAATGCTCGAGGATACCCGATCGTTTTGAAGAAGACCTAGAGCACAAGCTTTGGCACGTTTTCGCATGACGCTGTGGCTGTTGTTGTATGGATAGTCCTCGCTCGGAGGAACCTATCTGGGCGCGCCCTGCCTGTATGCTACAGAGTGACAAATGAGGCAGCGCTGTCGCTTGCCCTGTCCGGAGTGGCATTTTCCCTATTCCTGCGCAGCGCTCTTGATGCCATACGAGCTGATCTCTGGCATCTTTCGGAGCTCCTTGCCCTCATTTGCCGCGTGCTTCTTGAGCTCGGCTGCGTGTGCCGAGAGGAGACAATCGGCATCTCAGCAAACTCTCTCCCTATTCGTCGATGCGCAGGGAGCAGTCAACAGGAGTTGAGATACTCACCTAGAACTTTGGACTCTCTCCATCCGGACTCTGCAGGCGGCTCCTTCTTCCCAATCGCCCAGTAGTAGATGGTCCAGTCTGGGAGCGTCAGGAGCTGTACGGAGAGGGCAGTGCGCGTCAGCAGAGGTCCTTCTCTCAGCTAGTTGAGGATTCTGAGAAGTCAGACGACACACCCGATCGTACTCGAGCATATCCTCCCTCGACATGCTCTTTAGCTTGCCAGCGTCGATAAAGGTCGAAGCGAGCATCTCCATCTCGAGTGTCCCGCGCTTTCTGCTCTGGTAGACGAGGCGTGCGCGCATGGTCTCTGTGCCCTCGTTCGGGTTCCTCCCCTCTGGGTGGGCCGTGTCGCCTCCCCTGTAGTGGGCCAGCGGAATCTCGTTCGGATCCGGGTCGGCCTGCGGGTTCTGCAGGGGAATGGCCCACGGATCGTCTGCCAGGCTGGGCTTGTTGCTGGGATCTTGCGGCTGGAACATCTCGTGCTTGGTGTCGCTGCTGCCGTCCTTGGGCGCCCACATCGAGGCGCTCCCTTCGGACGCGGGAGGGGCGCATCGCAATGACGATGTTGAGAGGGCGCGCGTCACGGCAGCCTGCTGGCTGATGCGAGCGGACGAGAGGAGAAGGCGGCGAGCGAGCATGGTAGATTCAGTGCAAGTGAGTTCAGTTCCGTGTCCGCAATTCAATGCGCTGTTGGTGAATGGCAGCGCAGAGCAGAGCACAGAAAGCAAGAAGCCCGCTGTCAGTTGGATCGGGCAGCAGCACCAGCTCAGCCGCCACAAGGCACCCGGGCAATGTCGGGTCAGTCTCGCTGCCTCGCGCACACCATCGCCGAGAGCGAGCTGCATACAGTAGTACAGTACTTAATTTCTTCTTCTCCGACACGCTAATGCTCCGCCGGTCCACTGTAATGGCAGCCATGCGCCTCCTCCACCAGAAAGCTTGCTCCCGGCTCAGGCTGCATCCTCAGGCTGCATGCAAGCTCCCTCAGGCTCAGCGGCATCAGGGAGGGCTCGGTGGACAGATAACCACGGAATACATCGCTGTACATGGATCAGCTAGACATCCAGGCGCGCTCATGCTCGCCCAGTGTGCGAAATTGGAGGCTGCCGTCTCGCCGCAATGCGCCACCTCCTTTGGGCATCTGCCTGCCAGGGGGTTCCATCGCGGTCAGACCTCGTCGAGACGCGCAGGCCTGTAGCCGGACCGGCCTGCTTCTGCTTCTGCTGGTTTCCTTGCAGGCATCGACGTTCACCACTTCTGATTGACTGTGACTGCAAGCAATGTCCACCTCTACGCGTCCGCAGTCGCGCCTGCTCTCGCTGCCAGACAACCGCGAGATACTCGACATCCCGCTCGAGGGATTCACCCTCTACCAGTTCACGGGCGAGGCACAGTACGGCGAGCTATGCTTCGACAGGGGACAGCGTGTCCTCGTGTTTTGCGAGGATATGACAGAAGGATGGTCCCTGGCCATGCTCGTCGACGATGACGGCCGCGAGCTGGTCCTCCAGGGCACTGACGCCGATGGCCGCCTCACACGAGGCCTGCTCCCTCAAGGGTTCTTCGAAGTGAGTGAGTCAGCCAGTTGATCTGTGAGTATGTGCATGCTGATGCTTGCATGGGCCCCCAAGTACATCTCGCGACCCGGCACCAACAATGACGCGACGCGAAGTGGCGAGGAGACTGCGCCACCAACAGAGGTGTTGCCGCCCGTCACCTTGGAACAAGCCAGCTTACCCGATATCTCGCCAGCAGAGGCAACTTCAGCTACGTCTAGTGAAGAGCCTCCGACGCCCCAGCCAGACGTGCAGGGCTTAGCTGTGGAGGATGAGCCTGATACACCGCCATCAGTCGACCAAAGCGGAGACGATGCGTCTGAGGGGGACAGCACCGCTCAAATAGCACTGCAGACTCTTGCAGAACCACGGTTACTTGCTATTCAAGAACCAGTCCCAGAGGAGCTTCCACCCGCATCGGCCGAAGGTGAGCGACATGCACGCCCTCTATCGACACTGGACGAGGAGGTCGAGGGCGATGTCGCTGCACAACTTGAAGACCCAGGAAGCGAGAGCGGGCCGGACCACGCGCAGGCGTCAGCGTATGCAGGCTCTTGCGCCGCGCCTGAATCCCTGCCAAAGCCTGCCAGCGCACAGGCGGGGTCACCTAGTCAGTCAAGCGCCGCACCTCGCGTCACCATCCTTCCTCCGCCTTCTTCATCAAGCACCGGTACGGCACCCGCCCGACAGCGCCAGGCATCCAGCTCCTTCCTGCTCGGCGGCAGCAAGCCGCGTCCTCGCAACGCCGTCGAGGCCTTCATCCTCGGCGCAGGCGGGCCGTCGTCCTTGTCGCGCGCAAGCTTCTCCGAGCGTGAGCAGCACAGCATCGAGGACGGCCGGTGGGTCTCCAAGATCCCATATTTCCACGTGGCTGTGCCCAGCTACCAGCAAAAGGCAGTCGCCGGCTCGCGCGGAGGGGAGTACACCATCTTCCGGATCGTCTCGTCCGTCCCGTTGCCACCTTCGACAGTAGCCAATAGAGCCAGCGCCGGCAGCGGCAGGGCGTCTGATAACATCGAGAAAGAAGATGACAACGATCCCGAGCTGCAGTACAAGCAGATCACTGTCGAGCGCCGGTATACGCACTTCCAGCACCTGCACACCGTCCTTCGGACGTCCCTCCCGCTCGTGTCTGTCCCGGACCTGCCCGAGAAGCGGCTCACAGGAAACTTCACAAAGGACTTTCTCGACGTCAGGCGGAGGGACCTGGAGCGGTTCTTGCGGCGGCTGGCGTGCCACCCTCTGGTCCGGTCACATCGGACCTTCCTCGACTTTCTGGGCAACGAGGACGAGCAGGTCCGTGCGCGACTCTCGTCAGACTTGCTGGTGACACCTGGTGCTGATAGGCAGATCTGCTCCACCAGGCATTTGATAGCAGCCTCCCCAATGCACTGCTCAAGGCTCTGTCAGCTGAGCCAGACGCCTTTTTCGCCCGCGTAACGCACGAGTCGGATCATTTTGACGAGGCTCAACTGCTCGATGAGGCGACCGAGACAAGCGACAGTTTCTCAATGCATGTCCGCGCGGTGGAGAAGGGATCGGGCGTGGTGGCTGTGCAGGACAGCTTGAAAGGCTATCGAGAAGGCATGAGAGGTAAGTAGGCTGGAATCCCAATTTGCAAGCCTCTGTCCCGTTCGCTGACCCGTTTCTTTCCTGCATCACTCCATAGGCACCGGCATCGCTATGCGCAACTTTGCCTTCGCGCTGCAACGGCTCGTTGCAGGCCAGGCGCAGCCGCCGGACCTCCCACACTCGCTCACGGCGGACGACGCGGACGAGCCTACAGATCCGACCAGACGGCTGCGTCACCGTGCCCGCTTGCACAAGATGCAGAACGAGGATGGCGCTTTCTGCTGGAAGGATGCGTGTGCGGACTGTCTGAGCACATCCAAGGCTGTGCAGGCGGCGACGGAGGCGATGAGCACCGTCAGCAACCTCTACGAAGCGAACGTGCGTCTGTCAATACTCGGTCTGCGCCTTCGCTGTATGCAGATGAGCTGATGCTGCATGTGTGCCGTGCTCAGGCTACCGCGGTACTCCTGCCGCCGCAGGAACTGCTTGTAGAGTGGTCCCTCCCGCGTCAGCGATACAAGGTGAGCCGCACGTCTTGCCGCATGTGCTCCTGAAGCTGGTCGTGCTGACGCACAGGTCCATGTCCCGCCCCGATCAGAAACTGCTCGATAATCTTGACAGCGCGCAGAAGAAGCTGGAACTCGCGCTCAGCAGCGATGATGCGGAGGAGGAGGTAACGTATCCCATCTGACTCAGACGCAGCTCGTACTCGGGGAAGGCTGACCCAGCTGGCTTGCTCGACAGGAGCCTGCAGTTATTGCGCGTTGCGAGACAGCATTGTGCGCTACGCTCGCTGAGATCGAACAGGTGCATGACGAACGGCAGGCCGACCTCCGCACCGCGACTGTCTCGCTACTCGATGGACAGATTGCCTTTCACGAGCATGCGCTCGCCCAGCTGCAGGCCGCACGGAACCACTTTCACTCTCCGCTGTACGAGGACCTTGCGACGCAGGGTCCGCGACTGCCCTCGCTGCTTGAGAAGGCAAGGGCGGAAGAGACCCTACCGCCCCTGCGCGATCCAAGCGCATTCGGGTTGCCGCCCCTTGCTGGCGCCACGTCCGCAGTGCTCAAGCCCATCAGCTTGCTGGGTGAGGTGTTGGCAGGCGCGGCAGGCAGCGTGCTCGGCTGGAGGAGCGCATCGTCTGCCATACGGGCGCAGCAAGGCGCTGGAGCTGCAGCTGGCCAGAGCAAGGTCGCCACGCTCAGCAGCCCGAATCTCGCTTCATCTCGATTTGTGCAGTTCTTGGACTGGACCATCAACAACAGGGGCGAGAAGCGGGAGTCGCATTAGATAAGTCAGATTAATGCGATGCTGCCGGGCCTTCGAGAGTTGCCGAGTAGCTGAAGCTAGAAAGTCAGACTATACACAAGCGATATGCACGTTGTCTCCCCCCTGGCGGACAGACTGCTACAACAACATTCTCGACATGTGGCTGTTCGATGATAGGTTGCTGACTGGCTGTGATGGGCTCAGCTATCGGGTGCCCGGCGTTTGAGGAAGCCAGAGCTGGGACTCCGCGTTGGAGGAGGTTGAAGTCCGCGCGATGCAGGGCGCGCCTTCGTACCATCTGTGGGGTATCGGCTTGCCTTCGGTCTTCCCGGTATCGACGACGGGTCTGCGGCATGTCGGTTGCCAGGTTGACTATTCGCTGCCAGCGGGACCTTCTTGGTGCTCGCTTGCGGAATAGTCCCCTTCGCAGCGCGAGATCGACTAACGGACGATGCCTTCTTGGACGGAGTTGCTGGGCTTTTCACGGGCCTCCTTGATGCACTTGATGCCTGCCGTTGGCGGGCGGCCTCTTCCAGGTGGTCCTTGGCCAGGTCCCACCCGCCAGCATAGTCTAACCCGGCACTCTGCTGAGTCTTCTGCGCAATGACGGTTGCGAGCGCTTCAGGCGTTCCTGCATCCTGTGCCAGGAGGAAGAACCGATCTGTTGCGCGGTATGGTATTGTCGCAGGCTGCTGAGCGGCTTGTGCTGCGTTGGGCAGTACAGGCAGAGTCGCTTCCTCCCGCATTGGCTGACCATTTTTGAAGAGCGAACCAGCGCTCGTGTGCTCAAGTGTCGCCAAGATATCTTGAGAGACGCCATGTGGGATTGGAGTTGGCTGAGAGGGCGTCACGCAATCCATATTGACCTCTTTGCGGAGGACGTGATCAAGATCGACCGCAGAGAACCAGGCGCACGACTGCAAGGGGGGCAAGGCCATGTTTGAGCATGCAGAGAGATCTTGTCGTCTGGCGGCGTGAACAAGCTTACCTGCGGCAGCGACTCCATCTGCAGCCGATGAGCAAAGAGAGCTCTTGTCCAGAGATTGCTGACCTGCAATGCCAGAGCCGCTCGATACCGGTCTTCCTCCTTGACGAGATATCGAATCTCGTCGTGGACGGAAATCATGAAACGAGCATTGATATCGAACTAGTCATCCGGAAGCTTTCGTCAGTTGGTAAGCGCAGACAACCGGACCACGTCACCACTCACTCTTTTCGTGAGGTATTCCATCGAGACCATGAGCATATGCAGATAGTCGACTCCACTGCTCTGCACAACCCAGTTGATGCGCGACGGCATGTAGTCTTCACCCTGCTTGGACTTCTCAGTGGCTGGCAAGTTGCCCTTGGCAAGTGCGGCGGTGATGCCACAGCCTAAAGCCGGAGTACGAGGTTCGGCTGCCATCGCGATCTTCTCCAAAGTGTTGAAGACGTGGCTCTCCGTCCCGCCATGCCAGAACTTGCTTCTGAAGACGTTGGTGTCGCTATGTACCTTGTGGCCCTTTGTAGCCGCATAGAGCTGCTTGGCTGCCTCCGTCGCCTCCTGCTTCGTGAGATTGGGGTTACTTTGCATAAGAAGCTGCACGGCGTGGGCGACGCCGGCGCCGTAGATGCGGGAGTAGTTGAAGACCTTGGCCATGTCGCGGCTGATGCCAAGGATAGAGGCAGTCTTCGAATGCAGGTCGGTCCCTGCGGACTTGGTACCTTCTAACGTCATCCAGCCAATCGCAGTTGCCCCGTGTACCCCGAATTGCGCATCTCCCATAACGCAGCAGATCCAGAGCTCTTCCGAGTCAACATCGGCTCCGACGATGGCATACCCTGGAGGTGCTCGGATCATGGCCTTGAGCTCCGATCCAAGCCTGTTCTTCTTGGCATTGGACGCGGCCAGCCAGGTGCTCTCGACAGCCCGGCGAGTGACTGTGCCCATCGTGATCACCTGAGGCAGAATGAGGCCATGCTTGGATCGTGGCGAGTCGGTCGGGAAGCCTCTGGCGTTCTTCTCGGTGGCCCACACGACGAACTGCTTGAGGATGCGGTCCCGCGCGCTTGTCCAGTAGCTACACTGCGCATTCATGTCCAGCGCTGCGGCAGCAGCTTCAAACTGGCTCGACAGCGTGCCGCTTTCGAAAGCAGGGATGAAGGTCTTGCTGAGCGGAGACCCAACATTGGCCTTCTCACCGTCTTTGTGAGGAAGTTTGAAATATTTGTGTTCCGTATCCAGCGCAAGGGCGGAATCGCTCTCCAGACTGAATTCGACGGGCTGCGGTCCCAGTGGTTCCTCCTTGTCTTTCTTGCTCCTGCCTCGACCGCGTTTTGTGTAGCGTTCCTCCTCTTCTGCCAGGTCCGAGTCGCCTGTCCCTGCATCCGCTTTCGCCGCAGCCTCCCTGGCTCGCTCAGCAGCCTCTGCAGCCACCTCTCCCGCCGGTACTCGGAAGACCCAGCCATGCTGTCGCGAGCTGAAGATTGGGTGGTCCTTCCAACGCAGCTGCAGTAACAGAGGCGCCAGCTTGGACCGAATGGTGAGGCTTCCACTCGGACCCTGCAGATCCCAGAACCACTTCGGCCATATCGCACGGGCGCGTTGTGCGGGCGTGAGCGCAACTGAGGTTGGCGCATCCTTCTCGGAGGCTGCAGCCACCTCTATTCCTACTGCCGGCTGCGCTTCTGCTGAGTCGGCTTCCTCGAACAAGGCCGGTCGGTCGGAAGACCGGATAGATTCTGTTGAGGTTGATACAGATTGGGTACTGTGCTTCTGCTGCACATGTTGAGGTGCCTCCTCCTTGCTAGCGATGTCCGCTGCCTGGTTCTGCCAGGGCAGGATGTACTTTGGCGGCCGGACTATCGCAGTCCAATCTAGCTGAGACAGCCCGTCATCCGCTGATCGTTCCTTCTCTGACAAGGCGATCACAGTCTGAGCCAGAGTTAGGAACTGCTTCTCCAGATGCACAACCTGTGAACTTCGCGCTGTGCCTCGGGTGCTGACCCCCAGATTGCAGGCCTCTCGTGCGAGCTTGTTATTGTTCGACGTGGCTCTTCCATCCGTGAAGGCGGCAAGCCAGTTTTTATTGAAGACCGTCTGGCTGGCTCTCGTGAATGGTTTCGACGTTGGTGACTGATCTGACTTTCGAAAGTACCACCCCTCTGTCTTGTCGTAGCGCAGGGCTTGCCCATTGAACCGGACCCCGAGCAATACGGGCGCGATACGATCCCACCCTTCCCTGGTGACGGAGTCGGTTGCGGGCGCGTAGAAGCGCGTGAACCATCGCGGTATGGTCGGCACGATGTGACTCTCGGCAGATGGGGTAGCGGCCGACTCTGGCTCTTCGAGTTCGTCTTCAAAAAGCCTTGCTGCTCCAGCGCTTGACGGCGGCGCGATTTCAACGCTTTCTACCGCTTGCGTATCTGCTGCGTTCGCCTTGCCTCCATCGTCCTCCTTGGCCAAGCCTTTGCTCGGCCGCGCGATATTTGGCTTTGATGGTGCCGCTATCCGGTCGTCTAGGGCCAATTCATCATCTCCGATATCGACTACGACCCTGCGTGCATTCTTTGGTGACCAGTCCAGCTGCTTGAGCCACGGATCTGACTCGTGCATCATCCTGCCGTCCTTCCCTACCACGTAGATCAGCTTGCGCGCCTCTTCTGCCAACGCGTGCAGCTCCTCCTCGACCTTCTTGGTCAATGAGGTATATAGACCTTCGGCGCGCTCCAAGAATGCCTCCCAAGACTCGTCGACCGGGAGGAAGGACGAGCCCATGTGCAGAACACCGGCGAAAGTGACGGGATTTGGGCATGCCTCCAGGAAGGCCGGCAGGACGACCTTGAACACCTCGTGGGTCACCCCGACATCGTTGGCGCAGTAGCTCATAAGCTCCTGAAAGTTATTGGTAATGTCTTGACGGCTCTCCGATTCAAACCAGTCTCGTGCGGCCTTGTCCACCTCTATCCCGCAATGCAGCTTGGCTACATCCGCCAGGGAGTTCATGGAACTGTAGTCCTGCCACATCCTGCCATTCTGGCCAGCCCCGCTTTCGGCAGCCTGCGCGATCGCTGCGGCCGCGTTCGCTTTGGCGCGCTTCTCCTTCCTGTACTTCATCCATGGTGCTCGCTGATGCGACGAAAGCCCGGTGACAGCCACGTGCAGCGACATGGTATCGAGGAAGCGGTTCTCGGTTCTGTCGAGGCTGTACTCCTCCTGTATCCGGCCTCTGTCGTAGCCGACGTTGTGCCCGACGATCAGGGTTGGCTTCGTGCCGGGCAAGGGGATAAGCTGCTCGACTTCCTCGGTCTGGCCAAGCAGCCAGGGTGACGTCCAACCGTACCAATGCTTCTCAGAGACGGCCACGGCCATGACGGCGTAATTGTTGAGCTTGTAGAGCGATTCGACATCGAAGACGAGAGCTTCGTCTTCCGGCGGCGACGAGATGGGGACGAAGGAGCCATCCGGCTCGTACCGCACCCAGCCTGCTACCTCCGCCCATGTGTCGGGCTTCCAAGGAAGTGTGGCCCTTGCAAGGTCCTTTGCGAGATTCAGGTAGGGTTCCGAGTGAGCCAATCCAATGTTGTAGAAGTGCTCTTCGATGTTGGTCCCCTGGAGCTTTGGGGGGGTGAAGTCGGTCGTAGGCAAGACAGGGTTCTCCTCGTGAGCGAGACCATGCCGCTTGAGGTGCTCGCTCGATATTGCTACAGCTCCCTTGTCGAGATCCGGGAAAGCTTGGACACCAAAGACCTGTCGATGGAGGGCGTCCGAGAGAAGCTGCACCCCGGCAGCATTGCGCAGGACTGACGGTCGCAGCAGCTTATCAGATCGAGGAACTGAAGCGATAGCAGATGAGTCTATCGCACCTTCTGTCGCTGCTGGTGCTGCTGCGACTGTACTAGCAGCTGGAGCATTGCTGCCGACCCGTGAAGTCCGCTTTGAGGCGACCGCATCGCGGGCCCTGCTCGACAGTGACAGCGTTCGCCTGCGGGGAAGGCACCATGACGCTATACTCTGATGGTGATGGCCTCGACGGTACAGAGCATGGCTCAGCATGCGAGCCGAAGGACCGAGTGTGGAAGTACAAAAGCAAAAGGGAGGGAGGCCTCGTGGCAAAGGCAAGCACGTGAAGATGCGCTGGCCTGCATGAATTTGGCAGTGCTGACGGCGGTTACATAGAAGCGCGTCGCTTTTCTACTCGCTAGCTATGGAAGTACGGTTACTCCTGCGCAATCTGCACTACCGCCTTGCCAAAGTTGGCTCCAGTGAAGAGCGCAAGCAGCGCCTCCCCGCTCTGCTCGATGCCCTGCTTGGTGTCGAGCATGGCCTTGAAGCTGCCGTCCGCGATCCACTTGCCGACGTTCTTCTGGTGCTCCTCGTGGTACTTGGGACCGATGCTGCTGACAATGAAGCCTCGGATGGTAAGCTGTCGGCCGACGACCATCATGAAGTTCTTCAGGCCGTAGCGGTCTTCCGCCTTCAGGTTGTATTGCGAGATCTGCCCGCACTCGACTGTGGTGCGACATATAGCGTAGACGAATAAGCGTGGCCCTTCGAGACATAGGCCACGCGGACAGGGGACCAGGAGCACGCACCGATTCGTCCAAAGACTCTCATGACGGCGAGAGCATCGTCAAGCGTCTGGCCTCCGACGTTGTCGTAGAAGATGTCAAGTCCATCAGGCGCCAGTCGGGCCAGAGCGTCGGCAGTGGCCTCCTTCTTGTAGTTGAAGACCTTTTCAATGCCAAGCTCCTTCTGCAGGAACTCGACCTTCTTGTCGTCTCCCACGCTGCCAATGACGTTGAGACCCTCGTGCTTTGCGAGCTGCACAACGAGCTGACCAACTGCTCCGCTAGCTGCGCTAACGAAGATGGTCTCGCCCTTCTTTGGCTTGCCAATCTCGTAAAGTGACGAATAGGCCGTCAAGCCAGGCATGCCGAGAGCACCGAGGTAGTGGGCAATGTTGATATCGTGTGGGTTGTCCAGGACCTGCGCCTGCTTGAGGTAGTCTCCAGGGACGACAGCGTACTCGGACATATTGCACATGACGGCAATGAGCTGCCCTTCCTTGAAGTCGGCGTTGCTCGACTTGAGCACCTTGCCGATGGAGCGCGAGGTCATGGGCTGGTCGACGGGGAAAGGAGGCACGTAGGACTTCTTGTTCGACATCCGCCCTCGCATGTAAGGGTCCAAACTAGTGTAAAGGACCTGGAGGAAGACATTGCCACTATCGCATAGATTAGCGCAGGCCAGACGTGGGCGCGCAGCCAACGGCAAGCTACCTTGACGCGGACGCTTCCCTCGTTCAGCGACGCATCAAGATCCAACTCCTGCGACTCGTAAGCAAGGTGCTCTCCCATCTTGGGGGACTCTGTAAGTGTGCACGAATGCCGTTCAGCTTTAGGAGTGTGGCTGGATCTGCAGAAGAGGGGATCGCGCTCACCCTCGGGGACCTTCTTGAAGACGAGCGAAGTGTTCTTGACCATGATGACTGAGTCTATGAGTTTTCTGTTCGTCTACTTACTTTCTGTACAGATGTTGTGGTCCAGACAGAAGGGGAGGAGACAGACGCAGGGTGTTGCTCGACCACTGCTACGTCAGGCACACCGGGCAAACGGGAAGCCGAGGCCCGGCATTACTCAGCGCCCCAAAACGTCGAGGGGGAGTCATCGCAGCTGAGCGAAAGCTGTGGAGCAGCGGTGTGCGCAGGGACATGCAGCGAGCAGAGTCTGCGGTCCATCGGTGCGAGCAACTGAGCGTCCGTACCGGTACAGTACTGCACGCCCCTGAGCCGAATGCCCGGGGTCGAGGAAGTCAGCGACTCGCAGGGACGGCCATGAGGTGCAAAGGGCTGCGCAGATGGGCGAGAAGGCTTGCTAGAGCTGCGCTTGTAGCCACACGCATTCGATCGAATGTGGGGAACCACACACTCATACAGTAGAACAGGATGCGAGCAGCGGTTGCAGCTCAAGCAGGACTCTGCAGCTTTCTGTGCCTGAGCGGAATTCACCGGGATCGCGAAAATCCCTTCTTCCGAAACCGCCCGCTATCAGTGGCGTCGCGCGTCTCGAAAGATGCGATGGCTGCTCCTTGTCTTCTGCAAGCGCACCACAGTTCCTTTGCCTGTCCTCAGCCAGCGCCATGCCGGTCATGACCTCGAGCGCAACGAGCGTCGCCTCCTTGGACCCGGAAGACACGCACGAGTTCGCAGACTTCGGGGATCGCCCGGTCGGTGTCAATTTGAGCTGCGTGTCAGGCAAGGAGACCCGCCTACATCTGCGGAACGAGCTACTGAACAAGTACGAGATGACGTATTAGTGAGTCGCAGCTTTGCGCTTCCTGCTGTCGCGGCAGGCCCAGACTGACGATTGCCCCGTCACCCGCACCACCACGTAGCATCAGATCCGACAGCGGCAAGACGGTGTGTCGAGTGAATGGCGAATACAGCAGGAACGGCTTCAAGTCGTCCAAGAGTGCGTAGTCATTCCGCCATCTCTGACTGTCAACCAGCGTCGGCTCATGCCTGACCGCCTCTGCCGCCCCGCAACAGTCTTCCTGGATAGCTACGGCCGTGCCGTCTTCACGCTTGTTCGGAAGGCCTGGAGCTACAATCAAGCACAGCAAGCATTCAGCTGTGAAGGCAACCTCCTCTTCAGCGTCAGGTCCAAATTCAGCTGTGCGCTTGACGCCCTACGCTACTCCGCTAGTTTGTCTTCCGTCAAGCTGACAGACTGCGTCTCCCTCAGTCACGAAGACGGTCATGATTGTGACGCTCATCAATGCATACGACGACAAGACACTGGAGCTGGAAGTGAGAGGGAAATGGACAGAAGGAACTGCGGAAGTCCGCTTGCGCAGTGATGGTTCCCTACTCGCTCGGATAGGGAACAGGGCCAGCGGGAACTATACGGTCACCGTCGCCGCGGGAGTGGACCTCTCCTTCATCTCTGCGGTTGCGGTCGCATTTAACGAGAGCAGCCAGCAGAACAAGGCGGCATTGACCGATTAATCGGGGGTGCAGGAGCTTCTTTACGATTTCGATACCCACCTCGCTCATTACCCCGCGACCCGTACCCGCAGCACTGGACTTTCGCAGCATAGATTTCGGTATGAATGGGAGTGTACGAGAATAGTAGCAGCTGTATGCACAGTCCATGTACATCTATCTGCTCGAAGAACCTCAGCTCCGCAGACTTCGCCACCCCAGGACTCTGCACGTGTCGACGACGACGACGCGTCGCAGCGGTCGGACTGGGGCTTGTCTCTTCGGCAGCTGCGACACACGCTTGCACAATATCAAGAACTGTGATACGATCATGGCAAAGGACATCATTGACGTCGCAGACCTGTTTGAGGACGATATCGACGAGAAGGCGCTGTGAGTCGCGTGGGACAGCCCAGAGGCGCAGAGGACCGAGATTGAGAGCGAGACTGAGACGTGCAGACGACAGCATGCGCGTAGCCTCCAAGTTCGATGCAATAGACTACGATGATCTCAGCAACCCGAGCGTCATGGCTGCCTTCTATCGGCGCCTCTTCCCGGCAAAGCAGCTCTACTCGTGGCTCAACCAGGACCACGGTGAGCCCGTCAACTACGCGAGCGAGCGACACGACGGGACAGCAGAGCGAGACAGGCGGCTGACAGCAGCCTCCAATCCAGTCCCAACAAAGCAGTGGACGAACCGAGAGATTGCCTTTACGCTCGCGAATGATGCCTACCTTGTGCGTCGGTCCCTCTCCAGCCGGCGCGGCCCAGTCGAGCGTAAAGCTGGGACGCGACGGGGGCGAACCGCTCCAGCAGACTCGCTGCTGATACCGTCACATTACGTCGCCCCCCACAGCGCTACAATTCCTTCGCATCGCACGTCGACTTTCACAAAGAGGTCATCCGCCTGAACCCAGCGCGTTTCGAGATTGGCGCAGTCTACAACCTCCGGCCAAAGGACAAGCGGACACAGCTCAAGCAGGCGCTCAAGCCGCAGCAACGTGAGCTCGTCTTTGATATCGACATGACGGACTACGACGAGATCCGGACATGCTGCCAAGGCAAGGGGATATGCACGCGCTGCTGGAAGTTCATTGCGGCTGCGGTCAAGGTGCTAGACAAGAGCTTGCGGGGTGGGTGCTTTCTTGCTGCCAGCGGGCACGTACGTTTACGCCTTGGCATACTGATGCAACTTGTCCCGCAGAGGACTTTGGCTTCGTGCATCTTCTATGGGTCTACTCTGGTCGGCGAGGGATCCATTGCTGGGTCAGCGACGCAGTCGCCATGAATCTGACAGACGATCAGCGTCGAGGGATTGTCGGCTACCTGGAGGTCATTAAGGGCGGAGCATCGCAGCACAAGAAGGTCGACTTGATGCGGCCGCTCCACCCTTCTTTGCGGCGGACATTAGACACGCTCAACGGCCTCTTCAACAAGATCATCCTGGAAGATCAGGACTGCTTCCGCTCAGAAAGCGGGTGGGAAGCCCTGATCCGTCTCCTGCCCACAACAGAGGAGCGTTTCGTCATTATGTGCAACAACCTCGAGAACAAGTGGCGGAACCAGGGCGCCGAGACGTCGAGCAAGGCGAAATGGGCCGAGCTCGTCGAGGCTGCTCGAGTGGCGGTGGAGGGGGAGACCAACACCAAGAAGCGGCTCCAGCTCGCCGACAAGATCAACGGCGCGTTCGAGGACATCAAGCTGCAGTACCTGTACCCGCGCATCGACGCCGAAGTCTCAAAGCACCAGAACCACTTGCTCAAGTCGCCCTTTGTTGTACACCCGGGCACGGGACGCGTGTGCATCCCCGTCAACCCGGCGGAAGTGGACGCATTCGACCCAGAGGCCGTGCCTACCGTCGGCATGCTCCTGCGCGAGCTCGACCGGGTCAAGATCGAGGAAGGAGAGGGCGAGGCGAACTGGGCGCAGACGAGTCTCAAGCCGTATATCGACATGTTTGACAAGCACATCAGCGGCATTCTCAAAGACAATGCGCGGGCGAAGAAGGGTGAGTTATTGTGATAGCCGTGAGAACATTGCGAGTGGAAGCTGACGCGCCGTACCTTGTACCCACAGCCGTCAAGAAGGAGACCTTCGACTTCTGAGACGAATGCTAGATACGTGAATCTGGCTCTGACGCGCAGTGCCTGACTTGTTCCTGCCGGCTACAGCTTCCTGTTGTTGAGAACAAAGGCTGTTGCGTGTGGTAACAGGATCGTAGCGGGTAGTCCCTTGATAAAAGCCGGATGCCGCAGAGAGAAGGACCGTGTAGTGAACATCTCCCTTGCATACTTCCCGGACCAGTCACGACAACACGGGAACTCGATAGACACACGAACAAGGTACACTGAATAAGAAGAGCATGAGCAAAGTGGTACTACTGAGTGGTGCGTGAACGACAGTCCGGCTTGGATCGGGGCAGGGGACAGCTAGCCGGAGCCTTATTAGGGATCAACGCGCCCCGCCTTCAGCTTTCGGATCGCAGGGTTCTGGCATTGGTGACAGCGGGTGTATCGGATCGTGTACGACGTTGCCGATCTTGTAGTACTTGGCATGGTTCGAGAAGAACTTCTTCCAGCCCGCGAGAGACTGAAGGCATGGGCAGCGGAACGACGGTCAGGCTCCGGTCTTGACCGCAGCAGCGTCGTTTCGACCAAGAACCAAGCCCACCTTCTGCTGCTTGTCATCCAACCCTCTCACGTCGTGCGTCAAGTGCTTCTGGAAGCAGCCAGTCACGAAGGCTCGCGCTGCGTCCCGACCTGCGAAGCGGTTGTAGCTTGCTCCCTGTGGCACAGTGATGGGTAGGTCAGCTAGTCTACCGAGGCGTGAGATCTGAGGGAGCTTCAGTGACTGACCCTCCCATACATTCTCGCGCCCGCCGTTACGTCGTACACGTCTCCGTCGAGGCCCAGGTAGATTGGCTTGCTCGGATCGCTACCATCGTACCGTGCCAGTTCCGCTTCGCTGAAGATCTGCATCTGCTTATCGTCACATGTACATGCAGTGTTGCAGCAGGTACCAGAGGGCGTAAAGGGGTAGGAGGTGAGAGTCGCGTCAAGTTGTAAGGCGGTGGCGTCCGAATATCGGAGAGGTCACGCCACGTGGAAGAGGAGAGATGCCAAGGTCATCAGACTCTGCTCTGCCGGCATAACCAGGGCCTATTGCTACTTGACCATCACTCACCTGTCTTGGGATCCAGTTGTTGACGTTGGTCCATTTGCCCTGGTAGCCAAAGGTCCAGGATTCCGTGACCATTCGGGAGAGAAGCAGGGTGCCGAGGACGAGGACGACGGCGTAGCGCAGCAGGCTCCGAGATACCTCTGCCGTTCTCTCGAGATGAGGCGGCGAGCCTTCCTTCTCCTTCCTGCTTTGAGACTGCTGGTGCTGTTGCTGTTGGCGCTGACGCTTGCGCTCTTCAACCTCCTTCCAGGTGTGGGCCTTCAAGTAGGGCAGATTGGCCTTCTTCTTGCTGTAGAGCATGCCGTTCCTCGTCACCTTGTCTACACGCTCATCCTCCGTGCTGCCTGGCTGCTGCTGCTGCTGCTGCTCATGGCGCTGCGGCTGCGCCCTTTCGTCCGCGTCTGTCACGACGCTCTCTTCCTCCTCGTCGCCCGACTCGTCGTCGCCCTCACCGTCGTCATCCTCGATGACGGATCTCGGAGGCGAGAGCAGGGGCGGCGTGAACGAGGCAGTGGACAGCGTCTCGACGTTCGTACTGTCAAAGGCTGCCATACTGAAACCCTACCAGTGTGTGGAGCAGAGGAGAGAGTGCCCAAAGCAAGCGTTTGTCGACGAGGGCAGGAACGCCGTCGCGGCTTTCACGCTGAACCTGGTCTGTGCACTGGACAGGTGGGGCAAAAGTGGCGGCAAGCAGGGTGCATGATGGCACAGAGTGCGAGAGGAGCATCATACCCTACAGTCTCGGCAGGCTGCAGAGCAGAGATAGATGACTGGAGTCGAGAGCGCATCATGTATGCAGTACTCCTCCACGCCGGGCGGCCATTCTCGGTATACGCATACGAGCCGTATTGCCTTCACGCTCTACATGCAGGCGTGCTGTACATGCGAAGATAGTAGAGCATGATGTCGGCATAGAGCCAGTCCTGCCTACTCTCAGGTTTGAAATGCAGCTTGTCCTTGTACTCTGTCTCGCCAACCAGGAGATCCGCCCACGGAAAGACAGGGACATTCAGTTTCGACAGGACAGCCCTAGCACTTTGATTGAGGCGGAACACGACGGTCCCTCCTGCTCCAGAATGGCCAGAGTAGGTCGTGGTCCGGTACATGACCGATATACCAGGGAAGGCAGCCCGCAGGTGGCTGTCCGCAAGGTCAGGTGTAAGGCAGGATTGTCAGCCAATGTAGGCCTGGGTTCGCACTACTACTCAAAGCTTACGTTATGACCTCGCCGAGGCGCTGCCGATGCCAGGCGAACTCGCTCCATGTCACCGCTTTCTTGACAGCTTTCGCATCTTTCAACGCCTGCTCAGGGGCTACTCCTTGCCGCCGCAAGAACTGGTAGCGCAAGTACTGGAGATCCCAGTATCCAGAAGCTGGATGCAAACAACAGGAAGAGAGTTTGTGAGCTGCAGGCCGCTCGCCTGCGGGAGTGCATCGGACTCACCGAAGATGATCATGTCCGGCTTGCCCGTCACCTTCTCGGAAAGAGGTACGAAGATGTCGGATATCCGGTCCTCGATGATATTTGGCGCTCCCTCTCGGTCGTAGCCCTTGAAGTAGTCGTCCTGGTGCAGCCCGAAGTGAAACCAGGCCTGAAGTGTGAAGTTGAGGTCCTGCGCAGCGGAATTCCCCGACTGACGGTCAGTATTCGGCCATGGCTTATTATACCGTCGGCTATGCGAGTACTCCGCACCGGTATCGTGCAGTATGCAAAGCGATGGAGCTCTTTCACTACCGCCGTCGCTCCCGGGTGCATCCCGCAGAACGACTCAAGAGCGTTCCGGTCGAAGGAAGACCCTAGCAAGGCTATATTCTTGTTCCGCATCCAGGTCAAATCGATGTCGGAAGGTTGGCCGTAGAGCAGTGCCTTGTTGTAAGAGGGTGCAGCCCGGGCCAGCACGTCCAGAGGGAGATCGTTGCTTCCCGGAGCGGAGTCGGCAGGCGTGCTGAGTGCTAGAACTTCCTGCGTATAAGGTACCCAGCTGTAGAGCATATCCTGCACTCAGCTTCGCTTCGGAGGTATGGTACAGTAAAGCGTGAAGCTACTGACAGTATATCCGATGCGTTCCTGCCGCGATGAAGATCTGGTGGAGGTGGATGGAGGCCGATCAGTCAGCCTGCATAAAGCCTGGCATATCTGACGCCTGATGCTCACATCCAGGTCTTGCATAGATGTCGCGGCATGCTGGGTTGAGAACGCCTGTTCGGCCTGTGCTCGTCGAGCTCGCACTGGTAGCGATCGAGCTCATGCCATTCGACGTCGACTGACGACAGGAATATCAGCACCTTGAGCGGTGTACTCGATGCGAGGGAAGTGACCGCCTACAATCAGTGCCAGCGCACCCAGACCCAATGTCACGGCGGCGGCAGCTGCGAAGGCCCTGAGCCTGTTGGACGCCTTGACGTCCTGCGGGCCAGAGTAGAAATAGGGAGCATCGTGATGGGCCACCAGGAGTGCCTCATGCTGGCTATCTCCACGGGCGTCCTGTATGGATGGAGTGGCAGGGTGCAAGAAGGGCGCGATGGGGTCAATCTGTCGGGCCTTCGGACGGTCGTCACGGTATCTGGGCGGGCAGGATGCATCGACCATCATTGTAGATGCGTATCAGGATGCATAGAGGGAGGGACTCTAAGGCGTCCCTCGAGCCTGACGCGAATCCCGTCTGCCTGCACGGTCCTCAGAGTGACCGAACGCCAACGGCCAAGGGGTCCGAGCGGGCACAGTGACGAAGCAGCCTGAGGCCTGAGGGACCAAGCGGCACGCAGCCTTTCTCTTTCCTTTGCGATGTTGGCATGGTTTCATGTGACAGCTGCAGACAATGCAGCAAAGCAGTTGGCGGATGCCCAACAGTGCTCTCCACTCTGCACACATTCTCCAGCTGGACGGACCCGTGGATTCGCACGTGCTGGCGAGCTAGACCAGGGGGTGAGGACATGGAGCCACGCAGGGCGGGCCTAAAGAATGGCGAGGATGGCGCTGGTGTGTCTCTGTCCACACACTGCGTATCTTCTTTGACGTCCCTGCAAGGGCGACCAGCTTCAGGCTTCTCTAGATACAGATTACCGTCCTAGCGGCGCGTCGACGTGAGCCGTCGCGTTTGGCCCTCGCCCCTTTCCCTTCCTCTGCCCGGGCGCTGTGTGCTGACTATACGGGGCGCTCGCCATCATGACTGCAGAGGGATGCCTGTGCACCGTTCCCTCCGCGAATCCTGTCGTATCTCGGTCGAAGGCTTCGCGCTGGCTGTTCTTCTCTTCTTCCTGCTTGAGCTCCTCTGGGGAGGCACAGTCCTTTCCGGCAGCAGGGAGGCGCTTCGCGATGACAGCAACAGCACTAGCGGAGAAGACACCCTCGCTCACATCCATCACATACTGGCTGAAGCTGGGCGTCTGGCTGTGGCTCAGTCTCGAGCGACTTTGACGGGCACCTTCCCCCACACGGCACCGATCGATTACCTCGACGCCTTCGATATCTGCCCATCTTGCAACGCTTCCATTCGAGGAGACTTTGCAGAGTCGCCGTCCTTTCTCACCGTCCCTCTTCTCGAGCACGACGCCATGCGCGCCGTCTTTGTCTTGCCCGGTCAAACGGCAGGAAGGGCGATCTTGAAGCGCTTTCTCATCCACCACATACCCCTAGCTGCCACCATAAGCGGAGCCTGGTTGTTGCCCAGTCAACAGAACGTCATGCTCAACAGCTACTTTGCAGCCCCCGATGCTCTCCTGTCGTACAACTTTGACGGTCTGCGCCTGGACGTGCCGACAGCTTACGTCTACACGCGCACGGGCGGCAAGAGGCTCGACAGCGAGAGACGCCTCGCCTTCTTTCAGATGCATCACGATACCATCCGTGCATTTCAGGAACAGGTCGAGCGAGAAGGCTATCACGACGGCGCGCAGGCTCAGGATAGGCAGCTCTTGTACATCATCGTGCGGGACGAGAGCCAGATCGATCCTGAGCTGGATACTTTCTTCCGGAAGGCGGGCATTCGTGCGTTGAGTGTGCGAGGCCTCTCGATGCGCCCATATCGGCTGATCTGCCTAGTGTATTTCAGCGTACCTCTACCTCGCGATCGGCCCGACAAAGAACCATGGGATCGCTCAATGGAATGCCGTCGAGCGGGCGATTGAGGTGGTCAGAGACTCCTTCTTCGGGTGAGCGACGGCTGGCGGACTCGACGAAGGCGGCCTTGCTGACTCCCAGCCTGCTTGACGCTCGCGCCGCAGAGACGGGCCGGTTATCAACGCACACTCAACACCATTTTCACATGTTTGGTACGTCGCTTTAGGCCGACGTCGTCCAGCTGGGATAGCGATGAGGGACAAGCTGACGATTTCATCGACCCTCACAGCTTCTCCTCAATTGGTTCTTTTGCATGGCTATGACGATACCCCGTCTTGTGACAGGCGACATGCTCGTCGCGCAGGCGGAAGAGACGAAGGAGCACTTTGAGAGCTGGAGGGAGAGGAAGCGGTTGCACTCGAGTGACGAGGAGCAGGCTCCAGAATCGCAGAGCCAGCAGCAGGATGAGGGACAAGAAGGAGAGCGGCAGTAGCAGTCACATCAGCAGCAATGATAGTCCATGTTCAGCAGTATGTAGAAGCGCAAGCGCGAAAACCGAGTCAAGCGATGTCTGCGTGACTCGACGCTCAAGAGGACGCTGGAGAGGTCTCGCATGTACATAAAGTAGTCGATAATGTATGAGAATGACAGGGTGCGTAGCACCACCGCCGTTGACTTTGTTCGAATTCATCCTCGAGGTCGCTGCGCAGCGAAGGAAAGCGACGTCACCTGCAGGGTTCGGGCTCTTTCGGTCCCGCCAAGTAGCCGCCCGCGGGCCTACATGAGGCTGTTTGCGTTGTGGGACTCGTGGCATGGCGCGGCTGAGTCTGAGATGGCAGACATGGACCCGGACACGATGAGCCATTCATCCTTCTCTTCTCCTCGTTTTCCGCGTTGCCATCTAAGTATCTGAGAGCCTGTCGGCGACGTCCTCCCGAACATGCCAAACTACTGGAAGAAGCCTGATGCTCGCAAGACTGCGCTCGACGCCTTTTCGGCGCAGTTCTTCCTCATCACTATGGGAACCGGAGTGAGTGTCCTTGTCTGTGAAGGTTGATGCTGCAGCTCGCGGGTTGCTGGAGTCTCCGACGACGATTCTGCTCCGCCTAGGCACTCGCCGCCACCCTTCAGACACTGCCGTATCAGTTTCGAGGACTGGGCATCATTTCTATCGTCATATGGCTGTTCGATGTCATCCTCTTCGCTGCTTTCGTCGCCATCTTCATCGCCAAATGGATCTCATCCCCTACAGCCCTGTACCGACATTTCCGGACTGAACCAGAAAAAACGTTCTATATCTCAAGTTTTGCTATCACGACCAGCACTTTGCTCAACATGTTCGCACTCGTCCTCGGCCCGACCTGGAAAGGCTGGGACGTGGCTGCCATGGTCTTGTACTACGTGAATGTCGTCTTCGCCCTCGTCTGCACGGTGCTGCCGTTCATGATCGCATTTCGGGAGGAGGAAGTGACCTTCGAGAACATGCCACCAACTGCAAGTACAATCCATCACACTAGCTAGCACGCGTATTGACGATTGAACTCCCGCACAGGCTCTCTTCCCAGTGACAGCCATTTTGAGCTCTGCCGCATCTGGATCAATCGTAGTGCACAATAGCAACCTCTCCGTACGGGCGTCCCTGCCAATCGTCATTCTCTCTATTTGGCTCACCGGCCTGGCTTTCGTGCTCGGCGTCATCATTATCAGCAACTTCACCAGTCGTCTCTTCTTTCACTCTACTCTACCGCCGAAAAAAACAATGGGCTCCTTTGTGCCAGTCGCTGCTATGAGCAATGTGGCATACTCATGCTCCTCTCTTGTGAGGGCCCGAACTTGAGAAAGCTGCGTGACAGCCTGTTCAACGACTGACGGATCAGCTTATTGCTAGACTCGCCTTCTCGGGCCGGAGAGGAACCTCTTAGCAGCATATGGCCAAGGCTACGTTGCCAACGAAACTGTCGGGCTTGCAGCCTATGGCGCAGGTGTGATGGGAGCCTTAGCAATAGCCGGCTTTGCTTCTTGGTGGATGCTGCTCGGGATGGTCATAGCCATACGAGATGCGCCCAAGGCTCCCTTCACCGTCAACTTGTGGGCGAGCAAGACTGTCGGGCCTGTTGAGACCCTCTCCTAGCTAGCAATGGCTGACACAGAGTTCTCCCAGCTGGTCCGCCATATATCCCTGGGCCATCTTTTCGCTGGCCCTCTCACAGCTTGCTCAGGATTTCGATTCGCCAGCCTTTAAAACGCTGTGCACCATCTTCACCTGCCTGGTAAATCTGCTTGTGATCTAGGCGGCAGTCTGCTCCAGGCTGACTCCTTCAGTGCAGGTGCTCGTGACGTGGTTGTACTGTATGGCTCAAACGATACCCCGAGTTATCAACGGCGAGCTACTGATTGCCTGCGAAGAAGAATCGCGGGAAGAGCTCGACAAGTGGGAAGAGCGGCAACGGCTCAATTCGAGGGACGAGGAGCAGCGTTCGCCATCGGAGGACCACAGCCGAGCCGCGACAGCCAAGGGCGGGTCGCGCCTGCCAAAGCGATCGTAGCCGCTGCCACTATCCGTCGTCCACAGCTATTGCGCAATGTATATCTAATCTATCTACAACTGTTCGTGCTACATTGCAAACCTAGCTGTACATCACCGTGTGACCGTGGCGCTTATGCGGAAAATGTTGCCACCCTTCTGGCCCGTCTCAAGCCTGCAGGTGAGGGCGTGTGCTCCCTGTGACAGGTCGTTCCACATATCGAGCGAGTGCTCAAAAGTGGAAGCCCAATGGTACGGGTTGTATCCCGAGACCCGCCTGATGCGCTCTTCCCGCTTGTCGTCATCGACCCAGCACGCGGCTTGCCCGAAGGCTTCGTCGCGCGTCATCCAGAAGTAGATGCCGAGTAGACCCGCATCAACGTTGACCGCAAAGCTGATCTCGGAGCCTGGGACGGTGGCTTCGTAGCTCCGCTTGTCGTTGCGGTCGACTGACTCCCACCCATCCGCGCGAAGCGGCTTTAGCGGGAACTTTGTAGATGTGATGGACTGGCACTTTGGATGCAAGACCGGGATATGCGATGTCTCGTCCCATTTCTGCAGCATCCCGAGCTGTTGGATGGGCACGACAGACGGTTAGCATGTAGCAGGAATCGATGAAGCGCACAGAATGTCCTCACCCGAGGCAGATCACTGGTGATATGGTTGCCGGGCCACATGGCGGAGTGCGGCTCTTGCTGCGCTGGCCCTTCTCGCTGCAGCAGGCACAGCTGTTCGCGCAGGAAGGCAACCACCATGCTATGTCGGCGGAACAGGTAGTCAGCTTCTGGCAAACCCTTCTCTTAGCGAGTTCACGTACTCTCCAGTCGCCCGATGTCCATTGCTATTCATATGCCGTGGGTCTACATCGTCTGCCCAATTCATGAAGAGGGTTGGCACATCCTGCGGCTTCTTCATGAGGTGCGGCAGGTAGAAGTTGCGGATGTTGATCTCCGGCACGTCCAGCCATTGACTGATCAGGGCAGAATGCCGCCAGCCGTGGGTCATGTCCTCGCTGGAATGATGCAGGCAAGCCCGAATGTATCAGCATTGCCTCGGCCTGATTGCCAGCGAAGTAGCGGCGACGCACAAGATGAGACCGAACACGCTGATGTAGATTAAAGCTGGCTCCTTTGGCATTGAGAGGATGGACCTGTACAATGCCTCGGTCGCCTCGAGCGACTCTTTGAAAGGGTCGTGGTGGTTGATGTCGAGCTCAAGGAGTACTAGGTCTGCATCGTCTGGTATCGTCTCGCTCAAGCAGTACTGTTGCGAAAGAGGGCCAGATTGCTTGTCAGCCGATGCAATTATGGAGTCCCACCCTGGCGCATTTCGCCACCTACCGAAAAGTACCAAGCTGTCGTCGCAGGAATAGCAGAGTCGAGGTTGAGCTCGTGCTTAGCTCCCGGGAAGGTGTCCAAGAACCACTGCTGTATCCGCTTGTACCTGTCGTATAGACACAAGTCAGCCATGCTGGCGGTCGTCTGCTGCCTCCGCCACCAAAGGGCCCCGCCTAAGAAGCTCACATGTAGTTCTCGGATGTGTACGGCGACGGCACTCCATGGCCCTGATATACCGACGGGATCAGTATGCTGCTCTAGTGCCCGAAGCCTGACAAGCAGTGAGGAACTCTCCACTTACGGTTGAGACGGACCCTCCGACTGCCGCAATCTTGATGGTCTCGCCCCGCATGGCTTTCTGAAGCACCTTCCGGATGCGAGCTCCACTCCCTTCGTAGGTCCGGCTCAGTCTGATGTTGTTCTGGCCGTACTCCTGCGTCAACGGGTCGTCGACCAGGTCGGAGACCCTGCAGCTGGGAAGAGCTCGCTCAAAGCCTGGAGCGGCCTGGGGGGAAGGAGCGGCGAGGCCGCCCGTGGAAGAATCGCTGCCGCTGCCGCTACCGAAAGCCGCTTGAGCGCCCGCATTGATGGATGAGCGCAGGTTGGGGATGATGGCTCGAGGTTCCCAGGTTGCTGGACTGCTCAAGGAGCCACTTGGCCCGCGGAGAAGCGAGATGGCAATGTAGACGATGACGAGGAGGAGAGCGGTGAGGACGACTGGCCTCCGCCGCAGCCGCGCCACCGTCGCCATTGCGATTCTATCCAGCTCTGCGCAGCCACGCTGTACCAGGGAGTCTGAACAGAAGCAGAAGTGACTGCGCAGAAGCTCCTCTTTCCGCCTCCACCGTCTACCCCTATTTTCATCTCGGCCCGCGTTCTAAACGGGACTGCTCCCGCGAGCAGAAGGTGGAAAGTCAGGGCCGGGCGGGAGCAGGCTTGCCCCAAGGCAGGGAAGAGCCCGTCCATCGCTGCTTGCGTTAGAGCTTCATGCGAGCAAGCCTGGTGCGAGCAAGCCTGGCAGGTCTACTGAGAATCGCGAAAGGTCTGCGAAGGATCCGGACTTCTGCTCAATGCTCCGTCGCTCTGCCCTCCAATGGCTCTCCCGGCAGACGTCTCACTTGTCCGTGTTTCATCGTGTCATGCATCAAGAGGTAGAGGACGTACATCAACATTACAGCAATAGTCATGCGGTCGTGCGCGCAAGTTGAGCGACTGGGGCGTGGCAAGCGAGTCGGGCCCTCTCAGAACACGTAGAGGACTGTCAAGGAGGAAGGACGTGAGCTTTGGTCGCGGTAATGCAGGCACGGGCGAACTTCACGCACCTTGCGAGGGGTCTACGAACAGCGCCTTGGACGGTCCGGATGCTGGCTCTTCAGCGGGAGTACGGCGCCCGTTACTAGCTCGACGTTTCTCCTGCACCTTTAGCCGGTCTGCAAAGGGAGACTTGGGCTTATGCGAATCAAGCTCAAAGTACTTAAAGACGAAGGGCAAATATCAATCTCATCGCCGCAGAGGAGGCTCATGTGTAAGAGGCACCTACACGGACTCCGTCGACAGACCCATCGTGCCATTTGAGGTCATCTCTATCGAGGACTCCCTCCTCGTTCTGCGAGAGGGGAACCTCGACCCCGACAAACGAGCCATCGGCGAAGAGTACCTCCCCCAGGTAGCGGACCGTAGCGCGAAATTTGGTCGGCCCGACAGTCACGACGCAGGGTATGCCCATCTTGAGCGCACTGCCTGGGAGGGAAGGCGCTCGCGTGTGGCCTCGCTTGGCAACAGCAGGTCCGACGATGGCTGGAGGACTGTCCAGCTCGAGTTTCGGCACGGCCGGGACCGGTGCAGGGACCGTCTTCTTGACGGCAGATGGAGCGGAACGAGCGGGAGCGACCCGGCTCGCTGCTGCACCCGCTTTCTTTGCTTCCCCTGCAGCTGCGCGAGTCGAAGCGGTAGTTCTGGTTGATGCGACAGAGGCAACCGAGGCTGGACGCGCTCGAGGCGCTGTAGATGCCACTGAAGGTGGTCGTTTGGTCCCAACTTCGTTAGAGCCAGTGGCCTTGATGGACTGGGCACTATTGACGGAAGCCGTCCGCAACCTCGATGCGATGGTCGACCGGGGCGCCTGCACCGGTACAGGCGCTCTCGTCGCTGCCGCCGTCGTTGCCGCTACCCCAGGCGTAGGCAGAGGCGGCACCTCGCCCGGCGCCGATGTCACCCGCGACCGCACCGAGAAGGTGGACCCCGGCCTGGACGGCGACTTTGGCGATGCTGCCTGACCTGGCGCTCGAGAAGCCCCACGCGGTGCAGCGGATGTTCTGACAGACTTGGTGCTGCTGCCGCTGGGCATTCTGACCGAGGTGGATCCTGAAGCAGATCTGAGTGAAGTTGCGGAGTTTGGGCGAGGCGGTGGAGCTCTCGTCGGGGGCGGTGGTGAATCGACCTGGGAAGGAGCGTCTCCAGATGGCAGGGGTAGCGAGGGCAGCGGTGGGGTCAGAGGCGGCGTAGGCGGCGGCTTCGGACCCTGCAGGGATGGACTCGATCCCGGTATGGCAGGAGACGCGGGCGTACTGCGGCTAGGCGTCCTTACTCGTGCCGCAGAAGTAGTTCTGCTTCTCGCGGGTACTGTCGTGGAGCCAGAGGCGAGCGCGTCCGCTGCGCGTGGGGTGCTGCCAGCGGGCGACGATGTTGAAGCCGAGACTGACGATGAAGCAGACTGCCGGACTGACCGGACGGGCGTCGAAGTGGACGCAGATGGTGTTCGAGCTGCCAAAGCTGTACCCGTTGTGAAACGCGAGCTCGCCACGGACGTCCGTGCAGCATTCCTGTTGAGCACAGATGCTCGCAATGAAGAAGGGCCGCCTGCGACTGGCGAGGGCGTGAAATCGTTCTCCATTGTGACCTTGTGCACCTTTGCTGTCGCAACTTTAAGTCCTGCTTTCGGTGATCGATGAGCTGGACCTTGCGCACCGCTCTTTAGCAGATCGTCGACAGGCTGTTCGATCTCTGCAGAGCATAACAGAGCCCCGTCTATTCAGATCCTGCTCGTCCGACAAGTGTACAGCGGTAGCAGAACTCACCATCGCTCAGCTCCTTCAAAGCCCAGTTCTCGAGCCTCTCGAATCCGTCTATCGCTCGGATGTCCAGCCACCTCTTCTTGATGTATTTGAGCAGAGCCTGCCTAGCATCTTCAACTCTAGCCCGCGCATCCATCGTAATGCCTTCTTCCCTCAGAAGCACCTTGCCGACCAGTACCTCGTAGTTGAGAGCAGCCGTCTTTTCCGTTTGACACTGAATGAGCATATCGAGCACCGCCTCGAGGACGTCGTTCGAAAAGCCCACCCCATCGAGGAGCTCGGCAAAGGATGGCGACGCTACGACATCGGATAAGCTGGTCCGGAGGAAGTGCCGAATGCGGTCCTCGAGGGGCACAAGCATAGCTTCGAGGTGATCTATCCACTGGTCCGATGTGGCGCTGCGAGGGGTTGTGCTGAGCCGCGTGCGAAGCGACAGGATGCCCTTCATTGCAATCGTCGTAGATATGGCAGTCGTAGCCTGGCACAAGGCAACGATGAGCTCCTTCTGCGTCTCGTAGTCCAGCTCTCCGATCTCCCGATTCCAGGTGTCGCCGAACCGCGCTACCACGACGTCCCGGGCTGGTCGGACCAGACCTGGCGCATTTACGTCCGGCTCTGAGCAGAAGCAGAAGACCCGCGTACTTCGCGCTCGACACTGCCTGCAGCATCCGCGAAAGTCGTGGCACATCTCCGCAATGCGCGCCTCCACTTCGTTCCGCAGGAGGTCCATCTCGAGGTAGGCGGAAGATCGCCAGAGCTGCATGGCGACGTCAAGGTCGAATGTCCTGTTGAGCGAGAGCGAGCCCGTGTATATGTAGCCAAGGGTGAAATGCAGGCTGGCAGCAGTGAAAGGTGGTCCGGGGAGCGTGTACAAGGACGATTGCGAGTCCGAGTAGGGCGATGCGAAGATGGTCGAAAAGTACGGGCATCGTACGGATAGGATCGCTCGGTGCGTGGAGAAGAGGACTTCATGCCCATCGCCCTGGTCACTGGTATCCTCGGGGGACGCGTCGGGGATGTCGCCCAGCGTCTCGGAGATCTGGATGTCAATGTCTGCGAAGAGCTTGCTGCGCCATGCGAATAGGAGGTCCTGCGGAGAGGAATGCAAGGGTTTAGACGCAGTCGGTAGATGGCAAAGGAGGCAGTACCTTCGCACCTCTGCCAGCCTGTCCTGCGCCTCTATAGGATCCGACTCGAACGCCGCATCCTCGAAGAGAAAGGTAAAGGCCTCCTTCATGTCCGTGGAAGAGGTGTATAGGAAATCGAGGAGAGCTCGAAAGAAGGCGGCTTCTGTGCCTTGGACCTCTATGGGCTTGAGCTGCGTGGAGGGTGTGGCAAAACCGCCGTGGCTGCCTGTGGGCGAGGACGGAGAGGGCGGCGAGGGCGATGGCGAGCTAGGATGGGATAGGGAGAGGTGCGAGCCAGACATGATTGCCTGCAAGCGCATTGTGCCGTTCGGGTTGAGGAACTTCGTCTGGAACGCAGCGTTCGCTCGTGCGTACAACAGTGCTGTCTCGAGCGTCACCTCAATTTAGCTACAGCCCGCAGCACAGCTCATTGATGCAGTAGAGCGGGTCTGTCCGCACCTTTGTGACCGTAAATCTCGTCATCGTTCCCTTCCACCCGCCAGCAGACGTCGCCATTGCGTGTGCGCGCCTCTCCGAGCAGGAGGCGCAGGTCGTTGATCCAGGCTGCCCTGCTCGCTCGGACCGCTTTTGCGACTCCAGCATGACTAGGGGAGCCGCTGCTCGGGGGCATGGCTGCCTCGCCTGCTATAGTGTGGTCAACACGGCACAATGTGCTGCGAATGTGTCGCTTGTATGCTGTGCTAGAGAGTCTGAAGAGACGGAACCTCCAAGTCACGAGACGCGTGCAGAGGCCGCTGACGTCGTGGCGAAACTGCTCAATGCGACTCGCACGTTTGCAAGCAGAAGTCCACTTGTAATGGTACGTGAGGGAGGCAGTCGTACTGCACTTTCCGATGTATTCCGAATGCTCTGCCGGCGGAGATGTGCGTGACGACGCTGCGGGCCTGCTGCACACGGGGGGGTCTTCCAGACGCCAACTGCTCTGCACACGCATGAAGCAACGATACAGTACAGCATCAGCAAAGGCACTGATCGTCAGGCTTGCCAGCATCGAGCATGACCGAGCGAACCTCCGCGTACGAGGAGCGGGGGTCCGTTCTCGCTTCCCTTCCGCGCCGTCCTCTTCGCCGTCGGTCCAACGCCCAAAGCGACGATGGGCCCGAGCGCAAGGGGCTGCGGCAGCGACGGCAGTGGGAGCTTCCAGCATGGAGCTGACACTGACTGACCGACTGCCTGTCTGTCTTGAGCCGCTCACCTTCCTATACATAGTGCTGCCAGTGCGCACTCGTTCTCAGCGGGATGCAGCCCCTCTCCTCAGCAGACAATGGCTCGTACGCCTACTCACCGCAGCACAGACGCTTCGACAGCTATCCGCCCGTCGACGATAGAGCGTACAGCGTAGCTGGTGCTCGGCGCTGGACGCCGCGAGGCGTTCTCCTCATCATAGGTAGCGCCCTCCTTGTGCTCTTCATTTGCGGCTCGGCCGCGCCGCCGACAACGGTTCTCGAAAAGCAGCTGGGAGGCACCCGCCTGGGAGACTTTCTCATGTCGCACTCCTCGCCAGCAGCAGAGTCGCCTGCCGAGCTCGAATCGATATGCCCAGAGTGCAATTGCAGCATGCCCGGCTCGTTCAGCCTCTCGCCTCGATTCTCCTCTGTCGCGCTGCCGACACTGCAGGAAGCGCGTCACCCTCGCGCTGCAAAGCGCACGATCAAGCGCTACCTCTCCAGCGAGATTCAGCAGTTCCTCTGGCTGCATCCAGAGTTGTTGCCAGATACGGCCACCTCGCGCCTTTTCACCTCCTGGCTCACCTGCCCGGACAACCTCATCTCGCTCAACTTTCAAGGCCTGGCTCACGGCAAGCCCACGTTGTACATGTACACGCGGACTGGCGACGGAGGCAGGCTCAAGGCCACTGAGAGGCGCCTCAAGTACTTTCTTCGACACGAGGAGACTGTCAAGCAGTACTGGGATCTTGTGCGTGAAGGCGGGTACAGCGATCCTGTGGCTGTTGCGCAGCGTCTGCAGCCGGAAGACAGGCAGCTCATCTGGATACTCATCGAGGACGGCGACCACATCAATCCCACCCTTGATACTCAGATGCGCTCTAGCGGTATTCGTGAGTCGGCATCCACGCTTGAGGATGTCGTCTGCACGGAGCCCCGGAAGACTGACCTCAGGCCACGCCTTGTCCCTGCAGCCTACTTGTACTTTGCCCACGGGCCTACCAACTTCTACGGCAACGCGCAATGGAACGCTGCAGAGCGGGCTGTCCATGTCCTCCGCGATACCTTCTTCGGAGATGGCCCAGTGCTGAACGTCGATGACGACAGCAAGTGAGTACGATCAGTGCTGTAAGCGCACCGCACCTTGTCGTTGCTTATGCACGACTTTCTCCCGCTTGCAGAGTCATGCCAGAGCTGTTGAGACGGATCTGGAAGGTCCAGCGAGCGACGCTGTTCCAGGTTGGCAACCTCGGAGGCGATAAATCGCTGTGGGAGGTAGGTCTTCCTTCTGCGCTCGCCCTATCGCTATCTCCGCTTGCGCTTTCATGCTGACCCCAATCGTCTTCGCACACAGGGCCCGATCTTCCAGGGCGGCAAGGTCAAGGACTGGATCGTGGGCGGCTTGCCAAACCGCTTGTTCCCTATTGACATGGGCGGCTTTAGCATCAACTCTTCTGTCATTGGCGACGGACGGCCAGTGCACCCGCCGCGATACATCCCGGCCAACGACTTTGGCGGTGAGAGGTGCGTGCGACTGCGGCTTGCTCAGAAGGGGTGGGACTTTCTCAATACGTTCCGTGACTGTCCGCAGCGAGTTCCTCGCACAAATCATGAAGAGTCGGGATGACATCGAACCGCTCTGTCCCGACAGTGCGACCGAAAAGGCGAGTTGTCCAGAAATCAGATGGCAGGTCGAGCATAACGCTGATAGTCCTATACTCTCAGTGCCGCTTTGTCTGGCATAACTGGATGGATGACCCAAAGGCGAATTTGCCTGCGTGAGTGGTCATGCGGGGCAGGAGAAACACCTGTCAGCGACTGTATGTGCCGGGTACGTGATACGCATGCTTACGGAAGGACAGCACTCGGTGAGCGAGCCATGCTTGCACACCGCTCGGGATATGCAGTCATTGATGTTGTCGGATAGAGGCCTCCGCATCTCGGAGATGGCTGTGACTGTGCTTGCGGGAAACTCCCGGGCTGACCTAAGTTAGAGAAATATATTCGGTCGCTGAGCAGGCAGCGATACAGCTTGGATTAGGCACCGTGTCACTACTATAGGCCGGTTCCAGAGCTTGTCCAGGTGAGCAAGGTGATCAAGGTGCTCAGCCTGAAATCGCCACCTACCCTGCCAGAGCTCGCCCACCAGCCTCTGCCTGCCTCCTCCTTCCCAAATCGAGGCACGCACCGGGACCACGGAAGATGCATGGTGACAAGGGGCAGGCGAGGCCAGTCAATTGATGCAGGAAATCTACAGCTCTGTGTTGCTCTCGTCTCCATTGCTGCGTCCTTCCTGCTCGACTGACATCCTATCCTGAGAGCTGGCCGGCTGAGACCGTTACATCCAGCTCCAGAGAGCGAGCGCTGCAGGACAGCACGCGCGACACACGGCAGCACCATGGCACGACGCCGCCCCATGCTCGTTCTGCTCTTCATGCTCTTCGTCGTGCTGCTCATCAGCACCCTCGTCACCCATCCAAGCGAAGCAACAGGGCTGGACCCGACCTCGAAGACCGGCAGCAGGACCGGACTCCGATTCTCATACCCTTCCTCCTATCCCGTCGCAAATGCCCTGCAGCGCGTCTTCTACCATGACTTCCAAGCCAAGGAGGACGACCACGAATTCGACAGCAAGCGGTGTGCCCCGGCGGTCACCGTTCCACCCGTCAAGCCGTCTCCACCGGGATTTGGGGACTCGCTCGCCAATTGCAGAGTCGCAGACCTGCCCAACGACCCGCTCGTCAAGGAGTACGGGCAGAACAATATCCGTCTCAGTCGAGCGTACGAAGGGACCGGCGACCGGGTCAGGCGCGTCCTCCAGAAGGCGAGGAGCGGGCAGAAGATCAAGATTGCCGTGGTTGGGGGATCCGTGTCGACGGGTCATGGCGTCAAGCCACCGTTCACTTCCAAGAACTACATGTACTACATCATACATCAATGGTTCCTCGACACCTTCCCTGGCGCGGAGCACGAGATCAACCTCGACTCGGCCATCCCGGCGACTACGGCATTCTGGTTCAGCTACTGCGTATTGGAGACGGTACCAGAAGATGCAGACCTCATCCTCATGGAGCTAGACATCAACCATCACGAGCCCAGCCAGCTCTCCTTTGAGGGCACGGAAGCCTTGTACCGGACCCTGCTGGACATGCCCAATCAGCCAGCCGTCATCTACATGAGCGTCTTCGCTCTCATCTTGTGGGTTTATCCGACGCGCTTCTGACGTGAAGCGGGTCCTGACAGTCTCGAGCTCTTTCAGCAACGATATGACCCATGGCTGGAGGCAGACGACTCCCTTGAATCAGTGGTTCGACGTGGTCAGTTTCTGCGGCTCGAAAACGTGAAGAATGTGTCTTCAGGTCTAGGGCTGACAGACAAGTGCTGGCCAGCCCCAAATCACCATACGCAACTTCCTCCTGCCTCACCTCATGCGCCACACGGATCAAGTTGGAACATTCTTCTTAAATTGGGCAGAGTAAGGGCACCTCCTTTAGATCTTGCACATTTGTACGAGGTCGGTGCTGACTCGTTGTCTGCGGTCCTGCAGCGACCTCGACACGCGTCATATGAACGTTCACGGTCATCGAGCCATGGGAGAGTGAGTAGAACAGCATGGACTCGTTCATGATGGTGTAGCTCATAATACTGCTTCATCATTCGCAGCATGGTCGTCGCATATCTTCGAGAACAATTTTGCATGCTTCAGCGGGATGGTCCAGTCGAGCAGCTGCCTGAGAATCGGATTTGGCCAGGCCAAGATATTGTCGGCGTTATGCCTAGGGTGAGCTTCAGGTACAGCACCAAAGCCCTGAGACCCTGGCTGATACCTATTGCCGCTCCATCAGCTCGGTCTGCTCGACCAGTGGTCGGAGACAAAGACCGTGCCGCATCTCCGGCCTTTCTGCAAGTCCATCACGTCTGTGCGGGATCCCCTCAAGCCGGTCAAGGCTGTCGGATGGGAGGCTGTCTCGCACAATGACAAGAAGAGCTTCGAAGCGACCGACGCGGGGTCCGAGGTGGTGAGCCGCGCGTTTCGTCTGCCTGCCGTACTTGTTGCAGTGGCCTAATCCCTCAGAGCATCTCAGACCTTCGCTTTCCACGTCGACACTGGCCTTGTTGGCTTCATGTACTGGCGAACGAAGGATCCAGCTTTCGGTGATGTCATTTGCTGGGTCGACGACGACACCCGGATTGAGCGCCTCCGCCGCATCGAGGCTCACTGGCCAGACTGGCAGGCCTCGACATTCGAGCACACAGCCGAGATGTGGGATGATATCTCGCCAGGGCAGCACACGATAACATGTCGGTCGGAAAAAGGGAAAGCAGGCGGGACTCTGTTCAGGATCCAGGCAGTTGTGACGCGGTAGGATCCGCTTCGATTTATTGAAAGCCGGCTTGCAGGGCACATGTAGCATTGTCAGTTGCCATCGACAGAAGTTCCGCAGGTCAGCATCGTTCTTCTTGCGTGTTCTGCTCAGTCTCTGCATCCGTCACAATTTCGTCTTGCCGGTCAGCCCACGCGTCGAGTCGACGCGTCTCCATCTCAGAGTCCCGTCAACTCCGCTGGACAATCAGGGTGCCGACGGAAATCACAGCCCATCGGGTCCAGTCCCACCGCGCAGTGACAAGAGTAGCAATGCGCCTCGAGTCTCCACTTCTGCCTGGCCCTTCTAGCGGAGGCCGCAAAGGTCGAAGCAGATTGCTCCAGCTAAGCGCTCTCGCCGCCGCCGCCCTCTTTGTCGTCTTCGTCTGGCGTGCCGACACCAGCGACCTGCGTGCAGCAGCCGCCTCTCGGCTATCACTGTCGTCCTCCCGCACCGCTGGCGGGTCGTCCGCACTGGCGCTGCCCGTCTCCTACCGTGTCGACACGCCCCCGAGCGTTGGGTGCGAGGATATTGTCGAGGACCTCCGCCGCCGACTCATCGACACGTACTCTGACTGGTTCCACGGCATCCGCGCCGTCAATATCCTGGGTTACCTGAATACGGAGAACAAAGGCGACGCCGCCATCTGGGCAGCGCAGCAGATCCTCCTAAACATCCTCGGGATCCGCACAATGCAGGTCTGCAGGTACTATACAAAGGGCTGCGACAAGGAGGCATGGGACGGAGCAATGAAGCAGTACTCGAAGGAGTCGGCAGTAGCCATAGCAGGGGGCGGCAACTTCAACGACTACTATGTGGGTCCCGGGCACAGACTCGCGTCACGTCTTGCCACCAACATGCACGCGTACTGACTACACTGCGTCGGTGTACAGTGGGACGACCAGGCGAACCGACCGGCGATGGTTGCGGCAATGCACAACTATCCTATTCGGTCTTTCCCACAAAGCATCTGGATGACCAAGGTAAGCGAGAAACACATGGCATAGGACGCGCCCGAGCAGGACCTGTGACATCGCTGACGACCAGCCCGTGTCTCCTGCAGCCTCGTTCGATCAAGATCACCGTAGACTCGTACGGAGCACACGACAATATGCAGGTCGGTGCCCGTGATCAGCGGTCTCAGGACTGGTGTATGGGCAACCTGGACCCGGTCGGCGTGAACTGCACGCTGAGTGAGCCTCAGCACTCCGACCTGCATACACATGATCGTCAGCTGACCTCGGAATGCGTCTCATAGCCCCTGACATCGCCTTTATGTTTGGCTCGCGGCCCGACATCCGGCGACGAACGCCCAAGAAATTTGACATCCTCATCCTGTCGCGGCAGGATGCGGAGAGGACGTCAGAGTGGCCGGTCCCGGATGGCATCAGCGCGTACCGCCTGGCAGATGATCTGGAGGTGACTGTGCGCAAGGTCGACTGGAACAGGATCCCAATGCCGCGGATCTCGACGCCGAAGGATCGCGATGCGGTAGCGCAGTGAGTCTAGCAAGTCTCTCGGGGGTCTGCAGCAGCTGACCTGCGACCTCCCTGGGCGCTCCTTCAGCACCAAGGCAATGCAGGGCTTCGAGATCCTAGCGGAGGCGAGTCTCGTAATCACGGATCGGCTGCACGGTGAGCTTGCCTTGACGTGCTGTCAGCTATGGACGCGATGGTGGCTAACCTCGCGTTACTCTTTGCCGCAGCACATATTCTGTCCACAATGCTCGGGACGCCGCACATCCTGCTTGACTCAAAGCTTGGCAAGAATGTCGCATACCATGAGACATGGACGAAGGACTGCGACTGCACGCGGATAGCAGAGTCGGCGGAGCAGGCGCTGGACATTGCGAGACTCTTCTTCAGAAAGGAATTGGATGAAGGGAGGCCGCTCATTGCCGATAGTGCTGCGACGGTAACCGCTGTCTGAGCGTTGTAGGCGAGTGAGCAGTAGCGAAGTGAGAGGAGTGTATCATTAGTAGAGATGGGCAAGCTCAGAGAGAGCCAAGCATGCGTCGACTTCGGGAGATACGTGCATTCGACGGGGGGTATACTTGGCGTGTATTTGACAAATACCGTCTTCCCGATATGACCTAGCACTAGCAGCCTCGCCCCGCCGCATACATCGCGGCCACACATGCCAATACTGCTTTTCGGCGGACCGGTTTCATCGCTTTCGGAATCGAGCGGCCCCGCTCACAGACGGAAAGAATGCCCTTCACGGCTTGGGAATGTGAATCGTCTTTGACACCATGAGGGCTGCCCATACGGCGAAAATGACCGAGATCCAGTGCATCTCGAGTGGGGTGTCGACGAGGGGCATGACGAGACCTCCTGGCAGTCCAGTCTTTGCATCGCCGAGGCGCTCAAAGTTGCCCGTGAAGACGCACGCGGCCATGCACCCGACGAGGACGAGGGAGGACGGGATGGGGAGACCTTCGAAGTACGAAATCTTGCCGGTGCTGTCCTTTGGCTGGAGCGCGATTGTCGCGTTGAACCGCGCCAGGCGGGCAATGCCGCAGCAAATGAAGGCCGTCAGGATGAAGATGTCGGCTGTGCTGCGCAGGCCGAGGGCGAAGCCCAAGAAGGCCGGGGCCACGCCGAACGAGATCTGCGGGACAGATCACGACACGAATGAGCCCGGTCCTGCATGTGCGTGATGGTCAGGAGAGCATGCTAATAGCGTACCGAATCCGCCAGACTGTCGAGCTCCTGTCCGAGCATACTGCTCTCGTTCCTCCACCTGGCGACCTTGCCATCGAGAGCGTCAAAGAGCATCCCAGCAAGTGGAGCCCATAGCGCGATCCTGTAGACATACGACGCGATGTCAAAGCGAGACTCTGCGGTGCACTCTCTGGGCAGAAGGGATGGCTCGCCCACCAAAGATAGTTGATGTTGCTCGTGAGGAGGTACTTGCCGCTGTTGAAGACGGAGAGCGAGCCGCAGACGCCGTTCATGATTGTGACGCAGTCTGCGAGGCGGAAGTTCCGAACGAGGCTGAAGTGGCCTTCATCGTTGATGCTGTTTGCGGGAGGGGGAAGCGGGGAAGACGTCGTCAGAACGTGGTCTGACGCACCGGGACTCGCAGAACCGGGACCGCGCAGGTCGACCAGCATTGCAAGGCACACACTCACAACTGCTTCAGCTGCTTGGCTTCTCCTGCGGTCTGTGGGAACGCACACACACACGGAGGAGATGATGCAATTGCACGTCAGACACGTCCCTTTCATGCTGGCTGACCCGTCTGCAGCGGCGCCGTCCGCCTCTGCACACGCCCCTCTGACGTCGGTCTGGGGCCTGTCACCCTCAGGAATGGCTCAACCCACCAGCTTGGTCTCCTGGCCATCGATCTGGACCTTGTTGCGCTGTCTGAGATCACTCGTGTTGGACATGCTGGCCAAAGGTGGGGTGATGGTGTTGGAGAGTGCAAAGCAGGAGGGCTAGGCGGCGAGACAGAGAGTGACGCAGGTGGAAGTCGGCCCGCAGTCCATCCATCCCGCGTTGGCTTCGATATTTCTGGAATATGGGATCAGGCGAGCAGGAGCTCAATATTTGTGCATAGAGACTTGCCATCAGCAGTGTGCACATCCAGTCCTGCTGTCTTTGCAGCCCTCGTCTCCAGAATCAGCTGGGTGCCTGCTTGTCCAGCGTCACGGTCGCGTTGCCACCACCCGCCGCACGCCGTGCAGTATGCCGCAGACTCAGAACTGCCTACATGTATAGACAGTGCGGGTGTCGCGGTCGATGCTAATCGCACAGCTAACTGCCCCATCCCCCCCCCCCCCCCCTTGCTCTCAGTGCACCGTGTATAGCGTCCTGTGCGCCCATCCTAGGCCGCGTCCGTCCGTGCGTCCTGTCCTCTGCCCCTGCCCCTGCCTGCCTGCCCTTGCCTCCGCTCGCTGCACCTTGTCCAGGCACCGACAAGTCCCAAGCGATAAATAAGTGCAGACTCGCCAGCTGATCCACAGCAGCAGGTCAGTCACTGGTCCCCGTCGTGTAGCACACTCGTTCGTCCACAGCTCTGACGCGCCCACATCCTCATCCCACACAACAAGCAGGATGCACCGACTCCTCCTCCTCTCGAGGCGGCCAAGTCATCCGTTCCCTTCGGGCTTCTTCACCCAGTCGACCAGCGCCTCGGTGTCCGCAGGCGCGTCCCCGTCTGCATCAGCGTCCACTGCACGGCTCAGCGGCGGCCATCAGCGGTTCAGCGGGTCATCGCGCTCGCGCCCTCCCTCGAGCAGCAGCAGCAGCAGCGGCGGCGGTGCCGGCCGGCCGACCAAGCGTCAGCAGGCAGAGGCGCCCAAGGCGGAAGGGAGCAAAGGGAAGAGCAAGAGCAAGGCGAAGGGTACTAGCAGCGCGGCTACTGCTACAGAAGCAACCGCGCTCAGCAATGGCAGCGCACCGTCAAGCATTGCGGCGATAGAGCAACCGCCGTGGACACCTCAGACTTTCCGCCCGCAACCTATCCTTGGAGCCTTGCCGGTGCAGATAGCACAGGATGGCTTCTTTGCTGGCCACCGCCCTCTCCTCGAAGTGACAGTCTCCCCAAAGCTGCGGACGTCATTCGCTGAGCGCTCGCCCTTGGAGATTGTGCAGGATAGCGCATCTGCCGGCGAGAGCAAGTTGGCGACAAAGAATGAGCAGGAAGCAGAACACGAAGGAGAGTACGACCACTATCTCGTCACAGAGCCAGAAGGAGCAGATCCGCAGTGGGGCAAGGGAACGGAATGGTACCTCGCCGGTCTCGAGCACGGCATTCCCCCTCCAGCACCCGTCCCTGTCGAGGTTGACGCAGTGCCCGCTCCCGCAGTCAAAGCACCAAATGGCAAAGGCAAGGCGAGGCAGGACATCGATTACCTGTTCCCCATCCAGGCCGAGCAGCGAGCGGCAGAAGAGCGGGAACGGCAGTCTGCCGAGGAACAGTCCATATCTGCGCCCTCCCGGATCCCTTCACATCACATTCGCCCGCTCAACCCGGCCACAGAGCCAGAGTACCAGTACACCGAGACTGGAGACATGAGCTCTGGCTCTCGTGGGATGCAGTTCCTCGTTGGCCAGCTCACAAAGAGCAAGTGGAGCGGAATGTGGGACTTTGAGACGGTGCGCAAGGCCTTGCTGGCTGCGCACGCCAAGGCCAGCGGGAGTGGGAGAGCAAAGGCGGCAGAGGGCGACCTCAAGAAGGGGCTCGAAAGCCTAAAGTCGGCTAGCAAGAAGCACTCGCGGCGGCAGACTGGAAAGAAGCGCAGGAGGAATATGAGCCTCTCGAGCATTCTGCTCGAGGAGCTAGGCCAGACAGAAAAGGCCATTGCCATAATCGAGAAGTACTACCCGCATACACGCAACCGGCATGGGCGGTCGGAGAGCGAGCTGAAGGAGTGGAGTCCAGACGCAGCAAAGAAGAGTACGATCGAGGAGATCAGGACGGTCATTGATCAGGCGGAGAAGTTCAAGGGGTTCTTTGACAAGTCCATTCAGATCGCTGGATCTGGCGATCAAGCGCAGGCTGCAGTGAATCGACTGGAAAAGCGGTTCGGCCCGCTCGAGCAGGAGGCAAACGGCAAGGAGGCAGACGACGACAAGACCGTGGAATTCGAGATCGAGTTGGATGACGCGCAGCCGGACTGGGTATCTGACTCTGCACCAGGCGAGGATGCAGTCGAGGCGCGGTTCTCCCTTGTGGGTCCGAGGCTGTCGCAGGCGTGGCGAGGGCGGTCACTCCGACCGACCCTGCGCGCCCGGCTCGCACAGCGCGGCATTCACCTTGTCGGCTCGCCGTTCACGGTAGAGATGGACAGCGTCAAGAGGAAGCGCCAGCGTCGCATCAGCAAGCACAAGTAGGTTCTAACTCGTTCGTTCCGTCAATCTGCAGCGAAGAGCTGATGTCGAGCTTTCATGCACGACTCAGATACAAGAAGCGCAGAAAGGCGAATCGCGCAGCGCGTCGCAAGGGCAAGTAGTAGTAGTCGTTCCTTCCGTGTCCGTAGCATCTGTCATGTGTGTACTACGCAGCCGCCTTTGTCCATTACTAGACAGCACTGTTTCCCGATACCGTCTGTCTGCAATCCTCTGGCCGTGATTTGCGGGCGGCGGAACCCGCGTTGTTCCGAAGGCCGTCGGTCGGGCAGGCTGCTGTCAGACCGACACTTCTGCCTGCTCGTCAACCACCATCTGGAAGTAGCGTCAGGTACACGCATCATGTCGCAGCGTTTCCTCCTCAACACTGCTGCACGCTCCCTGCGGGCATCCACGTCTGGCAGTGCCTCGACGTCGCAGCTCGTCGCCGCCTCGAGGGCCTTCTCACAGGGTGCGCTCCGCTGCGTGGTGGCTCGCTCGCTCGTGCATCGATGAATGATCGACCGCGATGCTGAGCCATACACGGCCTTGATGACCGCACACAGCACGCACATTGGCTGCTCAGCCTACTCCCAAGCTCAATGCTGTAGCTGCATCTCCCCAGGGTCGTGAGTAAAGCTCGGCCTCGACAGCTTCGAGGCGGCTCCCCGCGCTGAACCTCTTTCCGCTCTGGCGCGCAGCCTACATCAAGGGTACCGTCAACGATGCGACTACATTCCCTGCTCCTGTGCGTACGCTCACCCTTGTTCCGAAAGCGTCGAGCGACGCACCCGCTGAGGCCGCCTCGTCTCTCGCCACCCATCTCCGCCCATCTGCAGAACAAGACGCACGGCTCCTACCACTGGACATTTGAGCGGCTCCTCTCTGCCGCGCTGATCCCAATGTGCGCAGCAACGGCCGTCACGTCGGCCAACCCGATCCTCGACGGCATCCTGTCCGTCTCCATCATCCTTCACTCGCACATTGGCTTCGACTCGTGCCTCGTCGACTACCTCCACCCGAGAAAGTTCCCCGTCATTGGACCCCTTGCAAAGTGGGTCACCCGCATTCTCACTGGTGGGGCCCTCTACGGTCTCTACGAGTTCAACACGAACGACATTGGTGCGTCTGCCCATGAGCTCTAGTGCACGGATCGGGGAGGGCTGCAGGCTGACGTCTTGGCGTATCAGGCCTCACCGAGCTCGTCAAGAGGACTTGGACGGCCTAGGTCAAGCGACGTTTCATCTCGTGTATATGTACGATTGGGCAGCACTGCGGCAATGCGAGACTGGATGCCAGACTCAACTACTACAGGGAACCACTCGTGTCTCTAACAGATCTGTCCCTGGTGTGAACTGGTACCCTTCCTCCAACTGACGTTCTTGCCAGCTCCCCCACCCTCAAACCACCACCTGCGCATGATCCCTTGCTGAGCTTCTCGCCCTCCGGCCGGCCGAATCCACGTCATCAGTGAAGTCATGCGTCAGCTTCTCGAGGTATCACCGGACTGGGAGTGTCAAGATGACTTGCCGGAGCTATCTGGTCTGCGTGCGGGATCTGTGCCATCAGACTTGCTCAACACGACGCGATGGCGAGGTGGACAAACTGCCCTTCGAAATGTAAGGCACCACGAATGGCACCGTCCTGACGTGATTAGACGTCTGCAAATATACAGGTCCTAACGCGTGAGCATAGCTGACGCGGCGCACTCACAATAGAGACGTGTACGTACCATGCAGAATCCCGTGAGTGTCGGGAGCTTCTTTCCGTGCGACACTGACTGCACGAAGCTACAGATGGCGTGGGCATACCATTCGTCCTCTGTGTATTCACAGAAGTCAGACTCAGCGGGTGCGCGTAGATTGTGCGGGTCGATCGACTTACTGGAAATGTATGGGTGATTGCCGATCGGACTAGTCACGTCTTCAATGACATCGTCCAACGTCTGGGCGCGTACGATGTCAGCTTTTGAGTCAGCTCGGTCTTACAAGCGGGATTGACTTACATCTCGGCCTTCGGCGGCAAAGCCAATAATGCCGGATAGGTTGAGCTGCGGATCAATGTTGAGCACCCGCTTGATCTCGGCGTGTAGCGCCTCGGAGCGAGATCGGATGGCGGTGCGCATCTCCTGCGACACCCTTTGACGATTTCCTGGACGCACGAGCCACACGTTGGCGCCAGCTTCCTCCACGCGGCCCCGCTCGCGCTCGCAGATGCTCGCAAGGGTTGCTGCATCTACTCCGCCGATTCCCGTCTCAGGAGAATCGATGCTGGGCAACGTCGTGGCGAAGCGCATGTTGAGGCCTCGCATGGCGACCTCTGCCATTCGCCTGCTCTCGACGTACGCCTCGAGCGTCATCCTTGCGCGATAGACATGGCCGCATGGCACGCACCAGCTTGCGTACATGGTACGCATGATGCTGCTGATGCGCACCATCACCTTGTGTGCGAGATGGTCGAGCTGCCCTGTGTAGTCGGGATACTGGTGGCTGAGGGCAAAGAGCAGCAGGTTGAGGTAATGGACATGAGGCGGGTAGCGATGGTGTGCCATATTCATTGCACGTGTCGTGATAGCGACGTTGTTGGCATAATGCTGACGAGAAGGACGAGTCATTCCAGCCGATATAACGCGCAAGACAAGTGCCGCTCCGCCTCACGTAAACGGGTCGCTTGCTGCTCGCTGTGATGTCCTTGAAGACGACTTGACAAATCCCGTCGATGGAGATAGGAGCCATTCCGATATAGGGCAGTACCTCTTGGTCGTACAAGGAGGTTCCCAGCGGCTGAGCGTCGCAGCGGAACATCTCCAACCCAGTCCACCCGCAGCGCAGGACGTGCTCGTCCTTCCCGCTGCTGTTATCGGTCTCAATGAGCGAGTGGAGCTGCGAGATCATTGCTTGTCTGTCTTCCCGGGAGACACGCGGCTGGCTCGAGTGGCTGTTAAACACGCTCTGGGCGCGCCGAGATATCGGCGGCGACTGCGACCAGGATTATGTGACAAGGTGCGCGTGGGGAGAGTAACGGCGATGCGCGCAACTCATCGCGGCCATTGCGACGGTTACGTTGTTGACGTAGAAGTAAGGTGAAAGGCGCTGCATGCTCATAGCTGGACCGCACCTGTCCTGTCAGTCTTGCATCATCTGTTAGTGGAAGGGTTAGTCTATCAGCCAATGCCAATGCCACCGGATATAGCAAGCGAGACGGAAAGGAAGCAGAGAGGGAGAAAGGATCAGACGAGACCAGCTCAGGCTTATATTGCGTGCACCTTCCGCACTCGGGGAAGAGCAGATAATCATGGTCAGCCTGTGAAAGGCCGACCGTCTAGCGCCGCGAGCTTTGCTTGGCCGTGACGCCTTTGTTCAGCATGTGAGTGCTTCAGATGCACAGGCAAACCTTGTGTGAGCATGCGCAAGCTAGAGATGTCGCAGCACTGTCAGGTCGCTACTGGTCCCCAATCGGGCTGCTCTATGTTCCCGATCCTGCAACGCCTGTGCAAAGAACGTCACGGTCGATGATCACAAGGCCTTTGCAGTGCTCAAGAGATTGCGCAGGCTTTCTCATGCTCTACCTTGTGACGTAGAAGGGTCTGGCTTTTGCTGTCAATCTGACGGATGTTGCAGCTTTCAAGAGCGCCAGTGCGCAGCCTGCAGAAGACGCTCAAACCGGCGAAGAGAGGAGTTGCGAGGACATCGGCCGACAGATATCTCGACTCGACAATCTGAACGGCGACTCCAGGCTGGCAGCAAAGGAGTGGGCCCGACAAGCGCGCTGTCGTCGGCCCGGCCATCGTGCGATGAGGGACGGCCTATCAGGCTCACGCTGGCCAAGTGAAGGGAAGCATGTGCACGCATCCAGACCCTTCAGCTCTTCGAGTTCCATAAGGAGGCTTCCGCACTGCTCCGAAAAAACGTGTGGTATAGTTGTCCAGAGCTCGAGGAGCCCCGTCCGGAGTCGCGCGGAGCTCACCGTCTTCTCAGCACGTCTCAACCCGCTGGGCACCGCCCTTCGACGCGCAGTATGCATGCAGAGCACCTCGAACTGTCTCGAATCAGAGCTGCGCGGTTGCCATCGGAGAGCACCGGACTGTGCCGAACCTCCGTCGGCTTTCAGGCCCCGCGCTGATCTCCACTTAGCGCGCCCATCAAAAAATAGATTTATGATGTAGCCGCTGTGGAGCACCAGTGACAGACTCTTGAAAGACCGCGGGCTGCTCTGCAACTGACAGACTCCTCCGATCCTCCTTCTCCCTCTTTTCCCTTTCTCGCAAAGACCTCTCCCTCATCCTATCGCAGATCCGAACAACGCCAGCATGAACTCCCTAATTCAGAACCTACCGAGGCCACCTACCAAGAAGGAGAGGCAGGCGGAGATGGCGGGGACCACCATGAACCCCTTCAAGCTGTTCCGGATGCTCACTCTGATGCAGCACCTGCAGTTCTGGAGCGCCTGGTGCGTGGATCATGTCAGGAGGACGCCACTTGCTTCCTAGGACAGCTGCTCACCATCACTGCGTCCGCTCTTTACAGGCTCGCATGGACTTCGGACGCATACGGTGCGTACTAACGCTTATCCCCTTCTCCCCGTCTTTCATGAGCCAGCTGACTTATAGTCATGTACAGACTTCTTCTGCGTGTCTTTGACCGTGAACCGGTACGTACACACTGCAGAGTCGCCCATAGACACCCGCAAACGCCTGACGATCCTTTGCCAGACTGTCGGACACCTTCTTTGGCGAGCACAATGCTTCGACGACGCACAAGATTACGACTTCTATCACCCTCACGCTCCTCTTCCGTGAGCTCGATTCAGCCATGTCGCCGACTGTATTCCCAGCTAACATTCCGCGCCTGCAGGATCCGTTGGAGCTCTTACCCTCGGTATCGCATCGGACAGGTTCGGTCGTAAATGGCCTTTGATCGCAAACTTGGTCTGCATCGTTGCGCTCCAGATCGGCACCTCTTTCACGCGAGACTTTGACAGCTTCCTTGCTGTTCGCTCGCTGTTCGGTGAGTTTGGCTATCTCGTCTCTTTCAGCTCGAGCTTTGCTGACGTTCCATCCAGGCATCTTCATGGGCGGAATCTGGGGTGTCTGTGCATCATCCGGCATGGAGTCTATCCCTGCGGAGGCGCGTGGTCTTTTCAGTGGTATCCTGCAGCAGGGCTACGCCGTTGGCTACCTCATCGCGGCCGTTGTCAACCTCTACGCTGTTCCCGCCGTCGACACCTGGGAGATCATGTTCTGGGTTGGAGCAGGTATCACCGCTCTGTAAGTCTGAGACTACGTTGGAGAAGCGATTAAGGGAGAGACTGACGGCGGATCGGGTTTCAGTGCCGCCGTCTTCCGCTTGTGCTTGCCTGAGTCGGAAGTCTTCCTGCGGGCGAAACAGGAGAAGAAGGTGAACGGAACGGGCGGTAGCGACAGCAAAGCATTCCTGAAGTCATTCTGGGCGTCGCTCAAGATCTACTGGCCCCGCTGGATGTGGGTGCATGCCGACATCTTGATTTTGCGGGCTTCCATTAATCCTTCGCACACGCAGCTTCGGTATCATCTTGATGTCGTTCTTCAACTTCTTTTCGCACGGCTCCCAGGACCTGTACCCGACTGTGAGTACTATCCCGTACGTCTATCGCTGCGAGCTGTGGCTGACCTCTTCTTGCCCGACTTCAGTACGTCCAAAGTGAGTGAGCACAGGCTCATGCAGGGAGTCTTTCATGCTGACACAAGCTCCACACAGACGCCAAGGGTCTCAGTGCTCACCAATCCAGCATCGCGACTATCATCGGGAATTGCGGGGCTGTCGCTGGCGGACTTCTGATGGGCTGGGTCAGCCAGATCCTTGGCCGGCGATTCACCGTCATCCTCTGCTGCCTCTTCACCGGTGCATTCATTCCTCTGTGGATTCTTCCCAACTCATTCAGCGGGCTAGCGGCAGGTGCCTTCTTCATCCAGTTCGGCGTTCAAGGGTGAGTGCGGAAGGTCGGTGGCGAGTCGCGGACACGGACTGACGAAAGCGGACGTCTACAGCGCATGGGGAGTAGCGCCGATTTACCTCCAGGAGATCTCGCCGCCTGCCTTCAGAGCGCTGTTTGGAGGTCTTGCGTACCAGCTGGGCAACGCCGCCTCTTCCGCCAGCTCCCAGATCGAGGCTACGGCCGGCGAGACCTGGCGCACGACCGCTCGAGGACGAGATGTGCCGGACTACGCCAAGATCATGGGTCTTCTCATTGGTCTTGTCGCAGCCTGCCTCATCGGGTGCATGCTCGTCGGTCCAGAGTTCCGCGGGGCTCGCTTCGAAGAGGCAAAGACGGCGACCCAGCGCGACGGTGGCAAGGGAGACGCGTCTGACCACCAGGGGCCAGCAAGGGAGAAGGTGTACGACGAGGAGCAGGACGGAAGCGATGGCGCGTTCAAGCAGGGCGAGAAGCGGGTCGAGCGGGCTTGAGTTGAATAGAATATTGACGAACGCTTATGGAGTCTTCCTCCTATGTAACATGTGGCAGCGTATGCTCCGCATCAGATGTGTCTATGGGAACCTGTCATGAAGTGAATGAGGCTCTTCGCTATCTCTGATCTCTGCCCCGCTATCGCCGCGATAGAGCTTTATCTCTACAACGGCTCGGGATTATTGGCCGCCGAGACGCCTCGGGGTAAACTCGTGAATGCCACTGCGAAGCTGAACGCGCAGGTCTACAGATGCTCGAGAGATCTATTCGAAGCCTGGACGGCTGGTCGTGTTTACTACAAGCCTGGCACCTCTGCGCTGCTCCAGGCACAGGAGAAAGAGCCTGTCTGCCGCTCGGAGTCCGCGGAGATTTTCAAGCCTCACGCCATCTGCGACGTTGATTGAAAAGCACTGCAGCTGCTGATGCGCACACTCTCTGGTCTTGACCATGTCTGTCTGTACTGCGGTACCATAGCCAATTGGCAAGCACATGATTGCGCGTGCGACATGACCTTATCGCTGCACGGGGCAACTCTTCCTCTCCACATGCTCGACCTGATCGGCACACCGGGGTCTATCTGGCCAGGCGCGTCCCGGCCCGAACGCCACCAGCGCCTCGGTCCCAAAATTCCTTGGGCCGCAGAGAGCGAAGGGGAAAGGGAAGGGAAGGCAGAAACAGCCGCACGCGCTTCTGAAAGTGGTCAGCTGCCTTACTTCCCTATCTGTTCACTCTGCTCTGCTCTCTTCTTCGTCTGTTCCCCCTTCGTCGACTTTCCAACCCCCTTTGCGCATCTCCGTCCGAGTCATCGTCGAGCACCCAGAAAGCTCCGTCTGCCAGAGCGCCCCCGCCTCGAGAGAGCAGCAGCATGTCAAATTACCAGAGCGACAGGCCAATGGCCACAGACCCAGAGTCGGGACGAGCCTACGCCGTCCACGAGATCCAGCAGGGCAACGGGAGCGGCAGCAACACCAACAACGACACTGTCCTGCCCACGTACCGCAACAATAATGGTAGCAGCCCGAGCGGGTCGCAGCATGATGGCAAGGACGGCAAGGAAGTCGTCGACCTCTCCACAGTAGAGCCGCCCCACGAGGAGGAGCACAGCGAGAAGAGCAGGTTCACGCAAAAGCTCAACGAGTTTGCTCACTTCAAGCGGCCGTTCTTCCACGCTGCTCTCGTACTCTTTGGTCTTGGTGAGGGCTCGGCACCTAATCGCTTGATGTGAAAAGACCGCCGCGCCCTTACTTATCGCTATTTGTCGCCCCGCAGCATGGTGGATCTGCACAATCATCCTCAACCGCGACTACTGGATTCCCGTAACGGTCATTGTTTGGTTCGCCATTGGCCTCATCTTCTTCCAATATTGCCCCACCACGGTCTTCTCGCGCCCAATCGAGCGCACCTGGACGTCTACGGTCGAGGCACCCTGGTTCAAGCTCCACTACTATGTCCGACTTGCTCTTGGCTGGACCGTGCTGGTCGCTCTCGTCTTTGGCTCTGCTTTCGGGTAAGGCGCGGCTGGATGAGCCGAGCGAGCAGCAAGGGCACTTCTGACCTCGCGTATCTCCACAGATTCCCTCTCGAGCCCGGAACGAGCTACGGCCAGCGGGCACAGTCCATCTTTGGTCTCTTTGTCTTCCAGCTCTGTTTCTGGCTCAGCTCGCGCGCCCGCAAGGCCATCCAGTGGCAGACCGTCATTGTCGGCCTGGTCTTCCAGCAGGCTCTGGCCCTGTTCGTCCTCCGAAGCGGTGCCGGCTTTGCCATCTTCAACTGGATTGCCCAGCTCGCCAGCGACTTCCTCACTCAGGCATACTACGGATCGGCCTTCTTCGTCGGAAACATCACCATCGGCGACAACCCGCCCTGGTCGCCCGTCTTTGACGGTTTCTGGTTCCTGACCAACACTCTCGGTGCCATCATCTTCTTCATTGCTTTTGCCGGTGAGTTGTCTCCTACGAGATGGTGAGAGGCACTCTTCTGAACAATGCGATTTCTCCCAACCAGAGATGATGTACTACTACGGAGTTCTCCAGTGGCTCATTGCCAAGCTCGGATGGTTCTTCCTCAAGACGATGAACATTTCTGGTGCCGAGGCTGTTGTCGCCGCTGCTTCGCCCTTCATCGGACAGGGAGAGTCTGCCTGCATGGTCAAGCCTTACGTCAACACGATGACATCGTCCGAGATCCACCAGACTCTCACTTCGGGTTTCGCTACCATTGCCGGTTCCGTCCTTGCCGCATACATTGGCTTCGGCATGCCTGCCGTCTACCTGGTCACTTCGTGCGTCGCCCATCGGGCTAGTGGGACATGTGCTATCGGCGGTGCTGATGCTCACGCCCTTCGTATTGTCACAGCGCCGTTATGTCCATCCCTGCTTCTATCGCTATCTCCAAGCTTCGATGGCCGGAGACCGAGGAGCCTCTTACCCGCGGCAAGATCACCGTCGCTCGTGATGACAGCAAGGCCCAGAACGCTCTCCACGCCTTCTCCAACGGTGCTTGGTTCGGTCTCCGAGTTGCCGGTCTCATCCTTTGCAATGTGTTAGTCGAAGTGGACCAACTCTACGTTGATCCGCTCATCGTACTGACATTCTCCAACTACCCGCAGTCTCACCATCATTGCCCTCGTCACGGTCATCAACGGTGTCCTCAACTATGTCGGCCGGTCCTTCAACATCACTCCCGAGCACACAAGCCGAGCGCCACTTTCGCTCGAGCTCATCTTCTCATACCTCTTCTACCCTCTCGCCTGGTTGATGGGCGTCCCGAAGCCCGACCTTCTGACGGTTGCTGGCCTGCTCGGCACCAAGCTCGTCCAGAACGAGTTCGTCGCCTTCCTCAACCTGTCGCAGCTGCAGCCGACCATGACTGCGCGCGGCTACAACATCGCCGTGTACGCGCTCTGTGGCTTCGGAAACCTCGGCTCGCTCGGAATCCAAATTGGCGTGCTCAGCGCACTGGGCCCTGCCCGCAAGAGCACAATCGTCAAGTGCTCCGTCTCGGCGCTGGCGTGCGGTTTCCTCGCGACCTGCCAGACGGCAGGTATCGCCGGGCAGCTGCTGTAGATGTTGTGTTGCATGGGTCCCGAGTGGCCCAGATAATGGGAAGCGGTATAGCACGTCATGATGTATCGAGAATGTGTAGGGGCTTTGTGGCATAAGTGAGCATGCAATGCACAGGGACTCGTAGTACCATGCCATCGTCGGACTCAGAGTCTGTTGAAGGTATCAACGAAAGAAGGTCAAGTTGTGCGCCGAGCATTATGTTGTCTCTATAGGTAGCGGGGCGAAAGGCGATAGCCACTAGTGTCCATGCTGGAATTGCGCGAAGATGGTTCACGAACTTCTCCTAAGCCGCAAGAAGTCTATAGATAGCAAAGGCCGTAGCGAGGGAGACAACGCTGTGTACGAAAGAGGCGTCAAGGTGATCAGGGCTTTGATATTGTGAGAGCGAAGGGAGCAGGACGCGAAGGATACTCACCTCATTGAAGCGCGGCTACCGGAAGTGGCTGCACTGCGCGGGACGCCGTTCTCATCGTACTTCCCCTGACCACTGGAGTTGCCAGTGACGCCAGAAGCTAGACACGAATCATCCCCCGCAGCGACCGTGGTCGCTTCGGAGTATCTGCAATCAAGGCGAACCGGCGACGCCGCATCAGCCTCGACTGGCCTAGAAGCTCTTGCGCCAGTCGACGCCAGCAATGTAGAAAACGTCAACTCACGCTCTGTTGCCAGAGTCGTCCGTGACGGCCAGAGCCACGCGTGTGCCCGCGATGAGCCCGACGTTCCACTCGGCCGACAGGGTCCCGTTGCCGTGCGCGACAAATGTGTACGAGTCGTCCGCGTGAGGTGACGTCTCGCTTGCTGGGTCGACGATGCGCGCCGTGTAGAATTGCGAGGCGTCGCCCGTTGAGCTCCAGCTCACAGTCACCCTGCCGCATTGCGGCGGGTTCGCCGGCAGGATCGGGTTCAGCGAGGACTGAGCATGCGCGAGCTGTGGTAGCAGGGCGAACAGCGCCGAGCACAGCAGGACGAGCGAGAGAGGACGTCTCGTTGAAGGTGCCGAGCGGGACATGGCGGCTTTGGACGCTTAGGAGATCTCGGTGGAATGGACAGCGTCAAGAAGGGCAGAGCTTTCGCGGTGTACGGTATAATGGAGAATAGACGAGAGCATCGCATCAATTAGCTGAGGTTCATCCTTTGTTTTCTCCCGTGCGCTTGTCCATCCTTGGGAGGCGGAGCTCTCGCTGGGGAAAAGCCGTGACGAAAGGCATGTAGTCTTGGGGGTTTCGCTCGGCGCTCATGATCAGCTCCAATGTGGCAAACCTGCGAACGGCCCTGCTCGTCCCGTCTGCGGTGCTTGAGGCACTACCGGTACTACTGCTGAACAGCCGCTGGATCCGCGCCATACCTAGAGCAGTCCTGTGTCGTCAGCATCTATTTCTTGCGTTCCTGTTCTGCAAGGCGTCCGCGTCAGTTGAGCTCGTGCGGGCCAAAGACAGCGGCAAGCTGGGTCTGGCTGCTGTTGCGTCTTCTGCAGCAGCGCGAGCGTGACCGAGTTGCGACAGGGACATATGCTTGCACGAGGGGCCTGCTAAGCTACTGGGAATTGCGAGCTCGTCTGTCCTGTTGATGTGCGCGAGAGAGAGAGAGCGAGGCGTTGGTCGACCGTGCCCTGCGGGGTGCGCGCGAACCACCACGACCACCTCCCTCTGCCCGCTTGCTGCTCATCTTTGGCTTTGCATCATAGCAATCATTCGAAGCGTCACGGCAGTAAGACACGTCAAGATGGACGCACGACAGAGCTCTGCGCCGCGTGAGTGTCCCTGCGCTATGCTCGCGCAAACATCGTGGCCGCTGAAGCTCACTCGCCATTGCATGGCATGTGCACGTATGTGCTGGCAGCCGAGGTGCAAAAGACCATGGGGTGGCTGAGGAACAAGAGCGGGATGAAGCTCAAGACGGGCATCCTGCACGGCAAGCGTGTCGACTACTTCAAGGGTGCGCGTCCCCACTCATGCTGCTCGCTTGCACCAGCGACCAGCTCCGGGCGGGCGTTCCTGACGCGTCAGGCCCCTCCCGCCCATCCCTTTGACTTGATGCAGGCAAGTCGGCGCTCAAGGCGATACAGACGCCCGCGTACGGCAAGCAGAAGGGCGCCGCCAAGATCGGGAGCGAGGAGGAGGCCATCCAGTTCCTGAACAACTCGCTCGTCCACACCTTCTACATCAAGGTCAACCGGGGCCAGTCCGTGACGCCGCAGGGTCCGCAGGGAAGCAAGCAAGCGAGCATGAAGGTGCTCGAGATTGACCGGCAGCAGAAGTTTGAGGCGGACCAATACTACGTCTGGTTCCTCGAGGGCAGCAAGCTCAAGTCGATGCTCGGCGGCATTGCCATGGTCGCCGTCATCCTCGCCGGCGTCATGTTCCCCCTCTGGCCGACGAGCCTCCGCATCGGCGTATGGTACCTCTCCATGGCCATGCTCGGCGTCATTGCCCTGTTCTTTGGCTTGGCCATCTTCCGACTCATATTCTACGTCATCACCATCGTCGTCGCAAAGCCTGGAATCTGGATATTCCCTAACCTCTTTGCGGATGTCGGATTTGTGGGTGGTCCCCGCTCAGACGGACGTACGAACATCAGGGAGACTCACGCGACATGGCCCATGTGCAGGTCGACAGCTTCATCCCGGGGTGGGAGTGGGACATGCCGCCACCAAAGAAGAAGAAGGTAGGCGAATCATCTGCCACTGATACAGAAGGCCTGCCTCGTCGCTGGTACAGCCTGACACATTCTTTGTCTTTGTCTCTGCAGCGCAAGGTCGGCGAGGGCAAAGCGGAAGGCTCGAGCAAAAAGAGCAAGAGAAGCAAAGAGGGCGGAAGCAGGACGGCATCTCCGCTGCCAGGTGCCACAGACGCGGCTGCTGGCACGAGCACGAGCACGAGTACGGGCAAAGCTTCAGCAACAACGACAGGGGTCGCGTCGGATGGTCCCGTCAGGAGCAGAGGCGGGCAGCAGGTTAATGGGGCGGCAGGATCGTCGGCCAAGATTACAGAACTGTCAGACTAGCTATGTTGCATGTGCGGCTGGAGCGTGGCGTCTGCGTCTCTGGCTCTTAGCCTGGATGATAATACAGCTCTCATGCGCGACCACAGCGTCGTCAATATTGACTGGTGTACACGGGCCGGTCAAGCTTGACAGTTCCTTGTTTGCCATCAGGAAGTCGACAGTTGGCCCCATGCATGTGCGAGCGGTGAACGGCGTGCAATCTCCAAGCACGGGACGCTCCAAAGCGGTAGACTCTCAGCGGGAAGCGACGACGAGGAAGGCGTGGTGATGACTGCAATGGATTGCTATTCATCCATGTACTGGCTGTCGCCTGGTACCCGTGTGTCGTATGCACTGAGTTGGGGGAGGTTGTCCGCTCCTGACGCCCGCTGCTGCCGCTGGCGCTGCCTGCCCCTTTCGCCCTCCCTCGAGCTTGCCTGCTCCTCCCTTGCTCGCCCTTCGCTCTCCCTGGCCTGACCTGCACCCACTCATCAAGCGAGATACAGTACACGACGGCGACGCAGGGCGGAGGACACAGGCAGATGGACAAGTGAACAGAAGGAAGCGCAGGCAGACAAGGAGGACCGTGGCCCAGCTGCATTGGCCTGCAAGGCAGAGAGCAGAAGAAGCGACAATCCTCCCATTGCGCAGACAACAGAGGGCAGACAGGACAGGATAGGGCAGGACAGGCGGCAGTGGGGTCGGAGCATCGCATGGAGTATGCTCATGCCCGCTACAGAGGGCTGCCTCCGGTCGACAGGGATAGGGAGCACGCCGCTCCAGAGAAGGGGCAGCAGCAGCAGCACCACCAGCAGGAGTCGCAGCAGCGCTTCCGCTTTGAGAGGGACAGAGACAAGGAGAGGGACAGAGACAGAGATAGGTAAGTCATTGACAGAGAGCGGACCCAGCGACAGGTACTTGGGGGCTGCCTGCTGAATCCTGTGGGTGCCGTGTCTCCCTAGACGCCCATCGAGCCCCCCTCAACCCAACGGGACGCCTTCTACCGCCGCGAGCAGGGCTACCTGGCGGAAGGAGGAGAAGGAGTATGTCCCTGCAGTAGGGTTCACCGCAGCAGAGGTTACGGTGGGCTGACACTAGCTGTTCCCTGCCAGACGCGCTATCGCAAGCGCGCTGTACATGGCTCCTAAAATCGGCAACGGCTGGCCTTCATCAGGACCCGGTAAAGACACACCAGCGCATCCCTCAATGACTGTGCAGAACCAGCGAAGTCGCCGGTCGCCTCCGCCCGCGTTGGCCCCGTCGGCGTACGGGCGGGACCGCCCTACCTTCGGAAACGGACACCGCCCAGAGGGCCGTGACGATGCAGGTCCACCGATGCATCACCACGGATATCAGAACGGCAATAGGAGGATGAACGGGCGCCCACGCTCCTTGTCTCCACCCTTTCTGGGAGCCCGCAGAGGGCACCGCTTTGGCGGCGGTCCAGGACCAAGCGCTACGGATGATGATATGCTGCCATACGATGAGCCGCAATCGTCCTATAGCCGACAAGGCACGCAACACCTGAATCCGTCACCCAGAAACCACGGCGGCAGGCCTCACGACCACGGCGGTCCCCCTCATAGCCGCCAGCCACCGTTTCACCCGCACAAGCCAGACTTTCAGCAGAGAGGCTGGGAAGCGTCCAACGACCGGGAGCGCGGGTTGCCATCGCAATATACAGACAGTGACAGGGAGCGCAGCATGCTCCCACGTCCTTCTTACTACGAGAACGGTGGTCCGCCCCCTTCAGCTTTCGGCAAGCGGGCTCGCTACGATCCTGAAGCGTTCGGCAAGCGCGGGCCATCAGTCGACAATGGCTGGGCAGGTGCTCGTGCAAGGGGCGGTGCTCGCCGACGTAACGGCAGTCCTTTCTCATCAGTGTCAGAAGATGGCCGGCGTTCCCGCCAGGTGTCCGGTCCTACCCAATTCCCTGCAGAGACCGAAGATGGGCGACACTCGGAGCGGGCCGTCTCTCCAGATCGCTTGAGCAACTCCACCTCTGCCCGCTCAAGGGGTCGCCGCTCACCGTCTCCGCCGCAAGATCCGCCCATCCCGCCATTGCGGTCACCTGCCTCCATTGCCGGATCATCCCACTCCCAATCCCGCTCCGAGTCTGACAGGCAAGCAGGTGGGCTCACATCGGAACGCGAGCAGCTCTCTCTTTCGGCTCGGATCTCGGGCTTTCCAGCTCGGACAGGGCCGAATGGCGCGGGTCAGCACGAAGATCGCTTCTCCGCCCCTCCACAGACAGCCCACTACGCCGCCTTTTCGGGGCCGCGGCCTGGCAATCGCAGAGATCGCCCACCGCTGGGCCGAGACCGGGACGAATTGGCGTCGCGCGACTCGTCGCCCAGGTCTGCTCGGTCGACGTCCATTTCACAATCACCACGGCTTCCTCATGTCCTCTCACAATCTGTCAACGGGACAAATGGAAGGATGGCGTGGGGCAATGTCGAAAGTAGGCCGAGGCGGGCGTCAGCGAGTCCGCCGAGAGCACCACTATCTGCCAGGCAGGTCGCTTCAGACTTTCAGTCGCCAAGATCGCTTAAAGACAGGCTCGGGCCACCTGCCGATCAGACGCAGATGAGCACAGAGCAGGTGGCACCCGCACTGCAGCGTCTGGAAGCCGAGGCGGATCAGCCCGAGCGCGAGGAGGGCGAGATGCGGTCAGAGATGGAAGATGACGCCATGGACGAGGAACTGGGACTCACGCCGCCGCCTCGCATACCGCCCTCGAAACTGCGGCCATTGGCACCGCCAGTGAAGATCGAGCCCGAACTCGAATTGGAAGGACAGTCGGGCCAGCTCTCGGCGGCCGTAAGCAAACCCATGGAGGCGCCTCAATCATCGACACTGCCAGAGAGTAGCGCTGTGGGCAGACAACGCCGAAGTGGCACGCCCCCTGGGAAATCCTTGCGGGGCATGGGCCCTCCTGCCTCACCCAGGGCCCCTGGGCCCGCGCCACTCGCAAGTAGCGCCAAAACGGATCAGTGCAGCATCCACGCCGCCCCGTCACCCCTTGACTGCAAAGTGCAGCCAGAGGTTGCTTCGCCGGAAGCTATGCGGTCACCTATCAAGCAGGAAGCAACAGCACTGCTCTCTCCGAAGCAGGAGAACGACCGTCCGAATGGGCAGGCAGACGCGCCACTCGGCTCCCCCTCGACAGCTTCGACGACGTCACCGCCTCCAGCCGTGATGCGAAGTGCTCCCACTCCCGCCAGGGCGCCGCGCACTGCATCGCAGCTGGAGCCTCTTCGGGCTCCTGCTCCGCTGCGACAGGCCATGACGCCGGCCGTGTCCGACCCGAGTGCGGGTTTGCCAGAGAAGCAGGACATTGACGGCATTGAACGCTCAGTAGCCAGCAGCAGTCCCCCGGCACAAGGCGTAGAAACGGCCAATACGTCACATGACAGTACAGTCGTTGGTCTCTCCATGAGTATGGATGGTCAAAAAGGCCCAACAAGCGAAGGACCCAGCCCTGCTGCGCTGGAGCAGCGAGACGACGTCGAATTCGCAATGACTTCCGAACAAGTCAGCGTCGATGAGCCTTTACGAGCAGAGGAGGATGGTATGCAGGTGGAGGAAGATTTCGATAGGACACTGCTCTCGATCATCGAGCTAGAGGACAGCAGGGACGACATGGAGCTCGATCCAGTGGACATCATCGACGATAACAGGTACAGGCTTGGCTTAACACTACCTCTAGCAGTGCCGACTGTCGATGACCGCGAAGGTCGTTTCAGCGTAGCGGACCCGGAGCTCGGCAACTACAATCTCCTGGAACCCTTCTTGCACCGATCGATGGAAGAGCGCGATATTCGGCGAGGTATCAGGATCGTCCGGCTTCAACAGCAGTACCGGGAACTCGAGACCGAGTGGCGTGCCCACTGCAAGCATCTGGAGAAAATCCAGACGCGGCAAAAGCGTCGACTGGCCGCCGCAGCACCTCCCCTTACCCCATCCATCGACGCTTCCGGCCTTCCATTCATAACAACGCCTGCCACCCCAAGCATCCTGGCACCATCCGGTCGTGCAAATCGACGAGCGGCGAACACCCTTGGCTATAGCGATGCAGCCAGATCCGAGGCCGAGTTCCTCGAGATTCTCGCCAGGCTCGAGGACGCTGATATGGCGGACCCGAACCTCAGAGCTATGCGCACGACGGCCACCGTACCGGATATGGTCATTGATGCCGGAGAGCGCGACCTATCTTCCTTGCAAATATACCAAGATGAGAATGGTCTCGTTCGCGACCCACTCGAGCATTACGGCATCAACAAGAGCCCAGACAACTGGACGGAGGACGAGATTGCCATCTTCTGCCGGCGGTACGCTCTGTATCCTAAGCAGTTCGGCAAGATCGGCGCAGCGCTTCCAGACAAGACTACGCCACAATGCGTCCTCTTCTACTATCGCTCCAAGAAGAAGATCGACTTTCGAGCGTTGGTCGACAAGCGGAGTCGGGATGGGAAGCGCAAGAAAGGCAAGAGAGGTGCTGGAGACAAGGGAGCAGACGATGCTGCCGCAGGTCAGCAGAAGAAGGGGCCCTCGCTCTTGGGCAATCTCAAGCGCTCGCGAGTGCAGGAGGAGGAAGAGGAGGACGAGGAGGACGAACCGCAAACTCCTGGCAGTGCCATTGCTCAAGAGTCGGCTGTTCTCAGCACAGCCAAAGCTCTTACCCGCCAGCTTCACGGAGTTATCGCACCCACAGACGAACCTAGCGACGCGTCGGGCATGGCTCTGCTATCTGACGCTCTGGATAGCGCCACGCCCTCAGCTGCTCGGCTGATGCCGTCACGCCAACCAAGTTACGCGAAGAAGGCCGCTCGCTTCCTCTCGCCGCCGGCAGCTATCGACGGGGGAGACGAAAGCCTCGTTCCCGCGTCTGATGGAGCCCTCGCGGCAGCAGAAGCTCTGGAAGTTCTGGCAAATGGTCTCTTGGATCTCGGGTCTGCTCCGGCTGTGGGCTCCGCCCAGGGCAAGACCGCTACGACTGCCCGACAGAAGAAGCGCAAACCCTCGATCAGCGACTCTGCAGCTATGGCCGCTGGATCGCTTGTGGAAGAAGTCGCATCCCGGCCAAGCACTGGCACGATGGGCAAGCGCGCCAGGCCGTCCACATCCAGCTACTGGTCGGTCGCAGACAAGAACGAATTCACTCGCCTCCTTCGTCTGCACGGCAAGAACTTCAATGGCATCTCCGAGGGTCTCGGGTCAAAGACTACCATACAATGCAAGAACGTAAGTGGAATCCATCTAACATTCTTCGCCGCTGCGCAAAGCTGACTGCGCACGCGTCTCCTGCATCGGCCGATATACAGTTCTTCCAAAACAACGCAAAGAAGCTGGGTCTCTTCGAAATCGCGGCAGCAGTAGATGGAGAAGATCAGGGCCTTACTCGAGCCAGTGAGGTGCTCATCGAGGAATTGGAAATGCCGAGCGCATTTGCGACACCGGAAGAGAGCGCTACGTCCTCGCATGACCAGCACCCTACCGCAGGCTATTTCGTCCCGGTTCTCGAAGAGGAGGGTCACGGCGAGCAGTACTCGCTATCGGGGCAGAAGCAGGGCGGCATGCACCTGCGGCATCTGCTAGACGACGCCCCGGACGCCGAGGGAGGCGCCACCCATCCAAAGCCTGATCTTCCGTATCAGAAGCTGGCCTCCCGCCCGAGAGTAGAGGACTATGATAGCTCTACTGAGGACGAGGCCGATCTGGCGGGCAGACTTCAGCAGGCACGTCGCGAGAGCGCCACGGGCAGCGATCTTGGCGCGGCCGAGCAGCTTAGGGCTGAAGACCAGCTTCATCACGCACATCATCAGCCGCCCCGGACGAACGGCGTGTCGCAACAAGCAGGCAGCTACTACAACCGCACCATCTACGATGATTCTAACCACTCTCCAGACTACACGAGTCGCGACCAGATCTCCCCTGCATATCCTACACCGCTCGCGAACGAGAGAAACTTCGCGGGCCCTCTGCCGCCCTTGAAGGGGCGGTATGCTGCCTTCCCGCCGCCTCGGCAATGGTCTCCCTACGACTCTCGCACCATCTACTCCCAAGCCACTCCCTCCATCTCGTCATTTTATCGATCAACGTCCGTTGGTGCGATGCCGGCCGGCGCTGCGCCTCACATGGTATCACAAGCGCACGAAGCGGACTACGGCGATGAGAGCAGACACTTCAGCCCGCCGCCTCGCACATCCTTCTATCGCGGACAAGTTGCCGCGACAGAGGCAGAACACGAAAATGGCAGGGGTTTGCCACCACTGATATCTGCGAGTGCGAAAGGAACCGCCTCGCATTACTCGCCTTACTATGAGGCCGTAGCGACTCCGCCCCTCTACGGTCCGCCTTCGTCATCACTGCGTCAGTCGGAAGGACCCGAGAATTACGCCGACAGCTCGAGGCGATACGATCACTACAGCGCGTATCGCGGGCAGTGAGGAAAATGCCCAGTCCAACATGGACGACGGTTCTCCTCCTCCTAACTCGCACACCACATTATTTCGTGTTCTTCGCTCTCCTTCTTCTTCAACGTTCTGCTTTGGGCACCTTGACGCTCCTGCGCTTGCGCGAGCAGCTTGCCTTGTTTAGAGTCTAGGGCTACAAAGGAATACCCTACCCACATCTGCGCAGGAATAGTACAATACTGCCGCCCGTTCGGGCCTTCGTGTCTTCGGTGCCGCGCACTCCCCCACTTTGAGTTGTTGTACTCGTACGTTTGTCGGTAGCAATGGCCCACAAGAGGCGCAAAGTGTAGCAACATCGCGCATTGCATGGCATAGCTGAGGTCTTCTGCCACCGGACTGTGCAGCTTATTCAGAAAGCATTCTCATGCGGCCTTCTTCTTGACCTTGTACCGACCGATGGCGGTCGAGTACCGGACGTATTCAAGCGAGGATGAGATCCCTGTGATCGTGGACCTCATTGCGCCTTATCTCAGCGAGCCGTACTCGGTATATTGCTACCGATACTTTCTGCATGGTTGGCCACAGCTGTGCATTCTGGTCAGTCGATACAGACCCCCTCTTACGGCGAGCGAAGTCTGTGGACTAATGAGACTCAGCGGCCATGCTCCGACAAGGCCTACGATGGTGCCTCGCCCGTCGGAGTCATTGTGTGCAAGCAGGATGTCCATCGAGGCAAGCTGAATCGAGGCTATATTGCCATGCTTTCGACAAAGCCCGAATATCGCAAGCTGGGGATCGCGACGACGCTGGTGGAGCGGGCTATCGACCGGATGAAGCGCGATGGCGCGCAGGAGGTCAGTCAAGTCTTCGTCAAGCGGTCATTAGGATTCGCAGCTTACAGCAGACCGACTTCAAAGATTGTCCTTGAGACGGAACTGTCCAACAAGGGTGCTCTGCGCCTCTACGAACGACTCGGCTTCATCCGAGCAAAACGGCTCTACCGATTCTACCTGAATGCCAGCGATGCCTATCGGTTAGTTCTACCAATATCACAGACAACAACATCGCAATAATACAGCGCCTGGGACTGCACAAGGCGGCTTCCGCTCTAGTCTCTCTCCGGCGACGAAGGCGGGCTCGCCGTCTGCTGCTGTCGCCGCTTCCCTTTGCCCTTCGTAGCAGCAGCCTTCTTTCTAGTCTTGCGTTGCGCCCGCTGCTCGATGGCAGCGTTCTCCTGACCGGTCTTCTTGTGCTCCTCGAGAGCCTTCTCGAATTCCACGAGATCGTTCTCGTTCTTGACGGCTTTGGTCGAACGAGCCTGTGGCAGAAGATGTGATGGAGATGAGCGCATAACCTGGCAGCAGCGGTGGTACGCCTTACCTTGTTGAGGATCTCGACGAAGCAGCGGTACACGGCCTCCTCCTTCAGCTTGTCCTGATATGAAGGCAAGCCTTCCACAAGCTTCTTGACGGAGCGCTCGGATTTGAATGGCAGCAAAGACATGCAGAAGGCAATGTCTCGCCACTGCCGCTCCTCCGTGACGACACGGAATCGCTGGCAGAGTTTGTCGATGATGGACTCTGCCTGCTTCTCCTTCTCGATATATCGGAAGATATACTTCATTATGCTCTGGTAAGTCTCCTCATCGACGGCGTGCACGCCGACCGAGAGGTGGCTGATAATGTCGGGCAGATTGTTGTATATGGCGTTCTCTTTCGTCGAAAGCTCCTCAAAGAAGAGCTTGGCGAGATCCGAGATGCGCGTCTCCTCGTCTTCCAGGCACTTTGCCATCTCTCCCAGCTGGCCTTTGACTTTGATCATCCCGTTCAGGATGAGATGCGTCAAGACCATCAGGGTGTTCTTCTTGACTGTGAGATCGTCATCGGTCAGGCCGGCATAGAGGCGGTCGCTGTTCTGGTCCATCAAGGTGCTGAAGCAGACGGCGATGTCTCCCAGCGCAATGACGATATTGCTGCGGATGACGGGGTCACTCGACGTCTCCAGGACTTTGAACAGCAGCATGAGGTGGTCTTCGCAAAATTGCGAGCTGACACACATGAATTTGCTCATGGCCGAGACGGCGGCCACTCGCAGCGTGTGGTTCTGGACATGAGAGGGCAGAGTCAGCCTTGGCCGAAGCCACGACTCCCTCACAGCTCGGATCACCTTGTAGACCTTCGGCTGTAGGAGAACGGCTACGGCCATTGGGCCAAAGATCGCGAGGAGAGAGTCCGGTCCATAGAGCAGTTCCCGTTCTTTGGCCGTCGCAACGAGATCGGCAATGTCGTCCTCGACAGAGCCGACAACCTGATCGAGTTCCTCCTTCTCTGCTGCCTTTGTGTTCTCCTTCTTATCCGTCTCCGCCTTCCGCCGCTTGAATTCACGCTCCATAAGCTCGAGATGCAATAGGTGCTTGGTAGCTATGTGGCCCGCGGTGAAGAGGAGTTGAGCGAGTTGGAAGGCATCCGCATGGCGCGGTGATTCCGCCGAGGCCGACGTTGTTCGACTCGGCTCTGTGGACGCCGTCATCTCCCTCTGGGTAGCGCTCTCGTCCACATGTTGATTCTCGTCCAACTCGGCTGATGCGCGGACGTCGCCCTCGGTCCCTCCTTCTCCTGCCTCTCCAAAGACAGCGACCGCCATGTCCTGAATGATCTCCGAACAAAGAGCATCCGGCTGCTCGCCGATGGCATAGATCGTGTTCAAGGCCTGCTCGGCCATGCCGAACCACTCCTGATCGACCTTCTTGCTTTCAATGATATCCTTGAGCCGGGCAAACATCGGGTTGTCCATTGGCAGGCGCAACGACTGATCCGCCAGCGCACCCTTGACCTTTTTCTGACTTCCGCCTATCCGACGCAGCGCGATGCAGCTGAATTTGGCCAGGATGTAGTCTGCTCGTCCGAGAGGACCCAGCCCGACCTTGAGAAGGTCCTCGATGTGATCTTGCACCATCTCTGGCTTTGGGATAGCAAACATGCCAAGGATGATGATAGCTCCGCGACGCTGAGCCCGCGGGATCCCCTTGCTGGTGCCTGGGAGTGGAGAAGATGAGACGAGAAAAACTACGGCCATACGTTTCGCTCGGTCCACTCACTGTATGCTTGCCACAGCTTGTGCAGAATGTCATCGTGGATAGCGTCATCGGCCATCAAGGTGCTCATGAGCTGCTCGAGCGAGGTGAGTTCGGCCAGGGTCGCTCCAAATGTGAGTCTGCAGGCTCAGGTCGCATCAGCCAAGCACGAGAGGGACAAGATGCGGCAGTCACTGACGAGATCATGTTCTTGGTGATGCGGTTGACATTGTCGACCGGACTAAGATCACGGAGCGGGTCAAAGTAGAGGGAGCGGTAGCATTCGATGAGTCGCGCACGCACGCTCCGGATCTCCTGTCCGTCCTCGACTGTCGAATTGTCCTTTGACCAAATGAGGTGGAGCATGCGCTTGACGCCCTCTCCGGCCGAGGAAATCTTGTACTCGAATGCGACCTTGAAGAACTCCATCGACTCGAGCACCTCGCTCTTGACCTTGCTCGCGAGCAGTAGGAGGATTTGCGGCGTCGCCCGCTCGAGCTCGGTAATGAAGGCGATCGCGTCGTGGTAGTAGCGCTTCGTCAAGCGGAGCTTTGAGAGCTGCTCCTGGTCGATCTGCGCGTACGCCTGCGTGATTGCGACTTCCGACTTGCGTCCGCCTTTGCTTTTGCGTCGCCTCTTCTGCTCCGCCCGAGCCGCCGCCCGCTTGGCCTCTCGCTCTTCCCGCGGCTCATCCTCGTCTGAGGACTCGTCGTCTGCCTCTTTCTTGACGACAATCTTGTCCTCATCGTCGCCCTCTTCCTCTTCTGCTTCTTCGACATCAGTGTCCTCCTCGTCCTTGTCGTCGGCCATTGCGTCGAGCACGGCCTGGCTGGGCGCCTCCATTGGGGCGAGCTCGGCGCTTACACGCTCGTAGCCCTCTTGGAATCTGGCCAGGTCGAGCTCTCCACCGTGCAGTGCGCCGTACGGGTGAGTGAGCATGAGCTTGATCAGGAGTGCGATGCAGTTCTTCCTGACTGTCGAGGTCTTGTCCTCGAGTGAGCGGACAGCGAGCGATGTGAGCTTGAGTCGTGCTTCCGCAAAGCGATTCGTGTGGATGTCGAGGATGCGTAGAAACATGGTGACGACCTTGCTCCGGACGAAGCCATTGAGGTCGAGGAAGCGATCAAAGAGCAGCGAAAAGAAGTTGTCCAGCTCTCGCTTCTGGTCTTCTTCCGAGTTGCTGATCTCCTTGATGAGGTTTGTAATGACCTCGATGATTGCGTTGCGCATGGGGTAGGACTGGTGGAGAGCTGGCTCAGTTGACAAGACAACCCTGATCGGTCGCGTGAAGTATGGGCTCACATCGCTGTCCAGGTGTTTCTGCAGCAAGACCATCTGCTTCTGTACGAGCCTTGGAGCGAGTTCCGAGAGCTTGATGAGGAAACGAGGATATGGTTTCTGCGACTTTGTGTCTTGACCGCCGGTGAACTGCTTGTTGGCGATCTCCCTAACGGTCAGGGGAGGTCAGGCATACTCGGTCAGACGCGCGGGGATCGGATATGGCCACTTACCGCAGAAGCTCCTCTCCCATCTGAGGGTAATCGAACTCCTTTGCAAGGATATATACGAGCTCTGCCATTGGCTCGGGGAGATGCTCGTATGCCGTAATGTTCTGCGTGATTATGACGTGCAAGCCAAATGCCTGTCCATGGAACTTGGCCGCCAGGCAGAAGACTTTGTACACGGCGAGCTTGATGTCGGAGTTCTTCATGTACGTTTCCGATTCTGCGATGCGGTTGGCGGGCTTCATGAAGCAGCTGTGTTGAGGGGTAGAGATGGGCTGTCAGATGCGCTGAGGGGCCTAGCTGGGACAACCTTGCCCGACCCACCCAACAAAGGTGTCCCGCTCCTGTGTCGTCTGCCATATCCGCTCCGTCTTCAAGCGAAGGGCTTTGGCAAACAGGGCGAGCGTGCCTGGGATGCTGTCGGTCCAGGCGAAGTCGCCCTTGGCTTTACCTTTGCGCGGGGCCTGTTGGGGCACTGCGAGTCAGCCGCGACAGTCGCACACGCAGCACAGACAGCAGCGACCAAACCCACCTTCTTCTTTGTCGCTCCCGCAGCTCCGGGCTCTGCGTTCGCCTGCTGCTCTGCGACCTGGACAAACCACGCGAGGAGGAACGCGTAGATCTCGAGGACGTTCCTGTGCGAGCGGTAGGCGGCAGGGTCGGACAGGTCGACGCCGTCGCGGAAGGTCGCGTCGAGCTCGCTTGCGAATGCCGACTGCAGGGCGTCCTGCACCTTGCTGAGCTGCTCGTGGTGCTTGAGGGCGTGCTTGAACGTCTCGCAGACCTCGGTCACGCGTTCCGGCGAGCCAGAGATGGCGTCGATGGCGTCTGTATGGGCAGGGAGCATCCTCAGCTCTGCGCGAGGAAGGCACACCTGCATGTGGGCGACACACCATCTATGCTGCCTGCAGTGCCGCTCTGCGTCCCATCCTGCAGCGACTGCAGCTCCTCCTGGAGGTTGAAGTCCATTCTTGCTTCCTTGCGCTGCCCGCCCGAAGTAAACACGCGCCCAAGTTGGCAGGGAGACAACCAGCAATCCGCACGAACACAGAGCAGGATGCACAGCAAGCATATCATACGGGCAGCATGTTCACTAGCTAGGCTGATGCAAATGGTCTGTAACGGGGTTTGCGTGGCCGCCTCGTTCCTTTGGACTGTAAATGCTACACCTTGCGCCAGCCCGGACCCAACTGCTCCCCGTCCTCGTTGGAGTCCTTCGGCAGGCTCTGTCTCCATGCCCACTTGTAGTCTTTGCTCCTTCTGTCAACACTGAACCCATCACGCAGTGGTCTGGCTGGCCGCAGCTTGCTGAGCTCACGCTCTTCCTGCTCGCGCCACTCATCCTGCAGCACACGCAGGCCAGCGTCCTCGGACAGCAAGGGCTCCTCTTCCTCCTCTGGCGCAGCCATGGCATCCAGCTCTAGCTGTCGCCCAAGCGCCTCCTCCTCGACCTCTGCCTCGTTCCGCCACCCGCTCTTCAAGATGCGTCGGACCGCCTCTGGCGAGATGCGGAACTTCTCGGCGAGGATGGGCAGGCTCCACTCGACGCGGTTCATCCCGTGCAGCCGGCGTATCATGGCCATCTCGCTTCGTCCAACCTTGCGAGGCGGCTTCCACCCCTCTGGAAAGTCGGCCTTGAGAGCCGCGCGGTGAGCCTTCCAGTGCGGCTCGGCAGGTGGGGTGTCTCGAGCGGGTCTGGGCAGACAGAGGCTTGCCACAGTCAGCTTTGTACTCTTGCATGCTCTACAAGACAGCATAACGAGTCTGTCGGTACTCACAGACCACTAGAGGCGGGCCTGCCGCCGAAGGTCTGAGTGCGACCAGTGCGGTCCGGGATGCCGTACTTGTCGAGTATCGGCTTGACGTGCTGTAGCGTCTCTCGGTGCTGGTCTCTCCATTTGCTGGAGCGCTTCATAGACGACGACGTGCTCAAGCTGCGTCGGGCTGCATTGCGGCCATTCGTGCTGGTCGATGGGGACCCGTGAGGGATGTCGATGACGAAAAGTGCTGCAGGCGTGCGAGCTCGCGCTGCTCGTGCTGCCCTTGCCAGTCCAGCAGCCGCACAGGTGTAGCACGCGGCCGAGGTGGATGCGACGACGCGCTGTGTGGGTACAACTCCCCAGCTCATCGTGTATTGTTCGTATGCAATTTGTGCTGTTCAGGCCAAGACGAGGACAGGCAGACGGCGAGCTCGTGAGGACGGGCCAGCCCCTATTCTCACACGTTCCCTCTTGCTTAGACCAGCACCGCGCCGCAATAGCATCAGGACAGCATGGCCGACGTCTCTGATCCCGCTATCCAGGAGGGTGGGCTTGTCCAATCCCGTCCTCGCTTGGCTGGCTCATTGCTGACATGGGTCGCGTTGCTGACAACGGCCTCCCACTTCAGCCTACGATGAGGTCCGGAACGACAGGAGCGAGACGAGCTGGTGGGCCAGGGCATCGCTCGGGAAGTGCTGCTGGGACCTGTCTCTGACGATGACAGCTCCTTCCGCTCAGGCTCCTCATCTCCTATTCGGAGAGCAAGAAGGACACGCTCGAGCTCGTCCAGAAGGGCACGGGGAGCGTGTTTGAGGACGTGAAGCCTCTCCTCAAGCCAGACCAGGCCATGTTTGCCTACGCGCGAGTGGTGCGCACATAGCCTCACATGTGGAAGATCACGCTCGCTGAGAGGCTACCCTCGCCTGTCTCGATACCCTCTTCTCGCCACGTCGATAGACCTATGCCAACGACAAGGAGTCCCAGCGGCAGAAGGCAGGTTCTCTTATGGCACTCCAGGTTGTCTCTCGCTCTGCTAATGACTTTTTGAACGTGCATGCAGTTCATCCTAGTAGTCTATATGTGAGCTTGCCGCTCCGCTTGAAAGCCAGCCTCCGTTAGCTCGCGCTGACCTCGGTATGTTCACAGCGGACCGCAAGTCAAGCTGATGCGGCGAGCAAAGCTCAGCGTCCACAAGGCCGACGTCACAAAAGTCCTTCGGTGAGTGGAGGCCGTCTCAAGCTTGCCCGCGGTTAGGCGCGTGAAATGCTGACCATATGCTCGTACCGGACAGGCAATACTCCATCGAGGTATGGGGATAGCGCAACAAGCTATGCTGAAGATCCGTACTCACCCATCCGTGCTCTTGCCCACAGGTTCCTATCGACTCGGCGGAGCAGCTGAACGAGGACCAAACTGTCACCCGGCTGCGAGCTGTGAGTGCTGCGGCTGGAGCAGCACGGGGCCGCTGGCACCAGGCTTGATTCCGCTTGATGCTGACGCTTCGCCCCGTCTCAGGCCGGCGGCGCCAACTATGGGCACGGGTAGGCTTCCAGTGGCCTGTTTTAGCGAAGTAACTGTCCCATGCGCTTGGGGGACTTGCGAGCTGTCTTCTGAGCCAAGAAGCAGCGCGCGTCATTGCGGGGACACGTCAGCTTCTAGATTACCTATAACCTAGCCTATGATATCGCAGCGTGGAAACCCTTCGAATGTGCATGCATTGTGGCTCGTGCCTTCCTTAGACAATGCTGCCGGAGCCGGGGAGGTCAGATCAGGTACAAGTCGATTCTCCTTGCCTCCGCTCGCTCGAGCGCGTCATCATGGGCAAAGCGGCGCGCAAGCGAGCAGCGTCGACAGACAGCGGCGGCAGCGCATCTTCCTCTGAGGCTTCCTCGTCCAAGCGAGATGGGAGCAAGCGCCCGCGGCAGGCAGAGCCTGAGAGCGTCCAGGGCACTATCGCCTTGAGTCTGGACGCGTCGGCCGCCGGACCCTCCGAGACGACCGCGAGCGGCGCGCCATCCCTCAAAATCTTGAATTTCAATGCGAATGGCATCCTGAAAGCGTTTGAGCGCAGCGGCAAGCGCCTCGACAAGCTGCTGCGCGAAGAGGGTGAGCCGCGTCTCGCTGGATGCTCGGGTGGCGTTACGCCTGAGCGCGGACTGACACGTCGGGCGGACGGCAGACCCGGACATTGTGGTGTTCACAGAAACGCGCTACGATCCGCAGGAGCCACGAAAGGGGAAACACGAGGGCATGGCGCCTCTTCAGGCCTTCCTGAAGCGGTACAAGGTGGGCACATCGGCGTGGCTGAACGGAGACTGGCCATGGCTCACGCGAAAGGCGGGTTCTGCTCCTGTTCTCGCAGTACACGACCTTCGGCGTCAATCCCGGCGCGTCCGGCTCTGCGGGCGTCTCTGTGCACTCCAAGCTCGCTCCCCTCGCAGTCACAAAGGGCCTTCCGACCGCAACCGACCCCAAGAGTACGCGTGGCCGGTACATAGCCTACGAGTTTCCTTCCTTCCACCTTGTGGCCGTATATGTTCCCAACTCTGGCAACTCGGCGAAGACGGCGGTACATAAGGACCGGATTGCCTGGGATGCTGCGCTGCGCCAGCATGTCAGAACGCTCGATGCGTCCAAGCCCGTCATTCTCGTTGGGGATATGAACGTCGCGCCCGAAGATCGCGGTGCGTCTAGACGTCCGTACTCTCTCTGACTTTGTCGCATGTTTTGCTGAGGCTGTTGTACTTTTGGACTACGCCCGCTCAATGCAGACGTCCATGCCTCCTCCGGGAAGCTCAAGATGAAACAGATTCCCGGCTGCATCCTCCCGCACGAGCGGAAAGGATGGGAGCAGCTGCTTGCGCCCATCCAGGCTACCGAAGAAACGCTTGTCGATGTTTGGCGGCACAAGCATCCGGACGAGACCAAAGTCTTCACGTGGGCATGAAACAGTTGACGGTATTAGGGACCCCGCAAAGAGCCGGAGCGGCTGACAACGTCAACCGGGTTTGCCGTCAACAGTCATGTCGGAAACGGCGACAAGCTCAATATCCACTCTGGATACCGTCTCGACCACTTTGTGGTGCGTCGCCCATTGGCCGCGCAGAACAGCGGGAAGCGCGTCTGTCGCGAGCTGAACTGCCTCACATCCCCTTTTGTCGCTCTTGCCAATTGTTACAGGTACCTCATCGCCTCATCGACCAGGTCGAGCGCTGCGAGATCCTGAGTGCAAAGACAGGTTTGAGCGATCACATCCCTATCGTCATGTCGATTCGCTTACGAGTGCCGTAGAGCAGTATCTCGTCATCAGAAGCCAGATGCGGGACCATTGGGCGGACCGCCCTTCCGAGCAGCCGGTATTCTGGTAGCATTTCGCCCTCATCTTGGCAGCAGAGTGACTACACGCAGGTCTTGCTATCTCAGCCTCACTTGTACGGCTACATCAAAGGTATCTGTGTGAGAGCAGTGGAAATAGGCATCATGTCAGCCGTAGCGTCACGGCCTGGCCGCACCTCAGCCGCACTCACTTTCACATAGACTTGACACTGCTACAGTGACCATCACTGCCAACAACTGACGAATCATTGGTAATTCCAAGCCCCCCTCATCAACCACTCGGCAGAAAGATGTCCTTCTTCAGGAACATAGGTCCTTTGAGACTCTGGCTCAGTACGCGCGCATGTATCGCATGCTTGATCTCAGCGCCGCAGCTGAAGGCAGACACCTCCTCGGGCGGGACGGCAATCGTGCCCGAGAAGCTTCCCCCGCTGCTCGTCTCCCCCTCGGCGCTTGCAGGGGCAGTTTTGCCCAGTACGAGCGTGTACGCCGCAAACGCGCACGCCTGCCCGCTCTTTGGGCGCTCGACGGGCGTCGTCCACGTCCTTCGCGAGAGCGAGACCTCGATCCGAGGCTGGACCTGCGCGGCTAGTGGGGTGTCGATGGGCTTGTAAATGACGCCCGGGCGGGGAGGTTCGGCAGCAGATGCAGTGGGCGGGTCGGATGAAAAATTCGTGTCTCCCTCCTCTGCTTCGTACTGGGGAAGCACATCGGGATCCGCTTCTGCCATAACGAGCCGCCAGCTGAGGGTGTAGTGGATGGTGGCGCCCCGACTCGTCGGGGGGTGGAAGGCGAGCTGCACGCCCGGTCGGACGGAACATAATGTGCATTGTTTACATTGTCAGATGTACATTGCGTCCCGTCGATTGATACGGGAAGCGATGCACGCACCTGAGCTTCCAACAGAGGGGGCATGTCTCCCGCTTCTGAGGCGTACTTCAGAGCCTGCCGGACCGTAGTTGTCTGCACCTCCTGCATCGCATAGTCCGGTGGCGAGTCATCGATGAGCTTGAGGGGCACCTTCATGCTGGAAGGTTTGCAGATCGGTCAGTCTGTGCGGTCGAAGAACGCTTGCTATGCAATGCTGTATCGGACACTGAGCCGGACATACCGAGTATTGCGCTTCAAGCGACCGTTCCTCTCCACCTTCACCTTGAGACAGTATGCGATCTCCGCTGCGCTCCTGTCCATGATGGCCTCCTGGCCCGGAGCTGGGTGGCGCAGGTCTGCAGTTGGAGGCAGGTTCCAGCTGGCTGCAGGGCATGTGCACTGCTTTGTCCTTGGAACGTCGAGAGAGAAGCTGAAGGTAGCACTGCTCCCGGAGAAAGCTCCCTTCCCGCTGCTGCCTCCTTCTCCCTGAGCCTGCTGCCAGAGGACCAGAGGAACCTCGACGATGGCGTGAGTCTCTCGGAAGGTGATCGGGACGGCCGACGCCGCAGACACCCCTCCACCAAGCACAGAGATAGCTGAGGCCGCCTGATATCTCTGGCTGCCCATGATTGTCATCCCTATCGTCCCCAAGAAAGTAAGGGTGATGAGCTTGGCATCGCGCATGAGGTCGGCGGGGACAGACAAGGTCCCTTCGAGCGTGGTCCCGCCCGTGATGGTGAGGTCTTGCCGGGCTAGCTTGAGTGTCACTCTGTTGGACGACCGGGAGGATGAGATCGACACGCCTGCTGTCGATGTCGAGCCAGACGGCTCTTCGTCCAGAATGGCTTCGAGGGCATCGTCCCCGTCGTCCGCGCCGTTGCTGCCAGCGGTTGAAGCTGTCGATTTGGTGCTGTCCTTGGACGTCCACCTCTTGAGTGCGTTCATGATGTGCGGGCCTCGAAGTGTACAGCAAGTGGAGAAGCGACCTCCGCTCCGTCTGGGGTCGACTCATCATGCGCATCTGGTGAGGGGCAAAATAGGGGTAGGGCAGATACTGTAAGTCGAGGCACAGGGGGACTCTGTCCACTGGGCGGCGTTGCAGATGGGAGCTCTGTGCCGGGCGATGGCGTGGGGAAATGTCTGTACTGCACAGTGTGATCAGAGAAGGACTGCTGCTGCTCCTCCTCTGGTGCGTGAGCCAGAAAGCTTACGCCATGCAGATCAGCTCAGCCGTCCACGGTGACGTCCAGCTGCAGGCCCGCAAAAGCCGCAGCTCGAAATAACGTCCTCTGCTGCAGCTTTTCCTCTCTGGCACATCCTGTAAAGCCTTTGTCTCCCCTCCCACCACCACTGTATCTCTGACGCACCGCCGCAAGCTCACTGTCAACATGTCGTCTCCTTCGTCGAGCGTGGCGAGCTCAATGACCGGTCTGGAGTGCGTCGTTGGGATCAGCGCGCTCTGGCAACGACAGTGCACACAGGTGAGATGACTAACGCCGGGCCCTCCATCGTACTGCTAGCTACACCAAGTTCTTCACCGCAGGAGCGCTATGGTGAGGCGGCTGCGACTGCTGACGGGGAAGGTTGATGTGCGTGCTTCTGGAGACTCACGCGTGGGATGCCCTGTCGGACACAACAGCTGCACAGCTACGCATGGAGGTGCGTTTCCGGTACCCAAAGCTCGATTCGTCCGAAGCACTCAAGGCTGATGTGCCTCGTCCGCTGCTCCTCCGCAGCCATGACGCCCATTGATGTCGTCAAGGTGGGCGGCCCTTCATGACAAGTGCACGTCCGAGGACGATCTGCCCAAGCTCACATAGTGCTAACATCCCTCCATCATCTTCGCCTAACCGCTCGCAGACACGCATACAAGTCGACCCGTCCTTCAAGGGTCGAGGCATGATTAGTGTCGGGAAGGATCTGGTCGCCAAGAATGGCCCGGGCGTCCTGATGACGGGCTTCGGTGTGTGCACTTGAAAACCAAAGCCGACATTGTTTGGTGCATGCCCCTGCTTACATCCTTGTCGCTCGTCCCCGCTTCTCGGTACACAGGCCCGACAGCAGTTGGGTACCTTCTCCAGGGCGGGGCCAAGTTCGCTGGGTACGAATACTGGAAAGCCAAGCTCGTGGATCTTGCTGGCGGCTACGAGGCAGCGATCCCGCATCGTACGGCCATCTACCTAGCGGGGTCATCTATCGCCGAATTCTTTGCCGATATCCTCCTTACTCCGTGCGAGGCGACCCGCATCCGTCTCGTCAGCCAGAAGGGCTATGCGAATGGCTTTGTTGGTGCCTTCGCGCGCATGGCTAGAGAGGGTGGACTCCGAGAATTCTACGCTGGGTGAGCTCGCCCGGATGGTGATGCACTAAAAGCGCGCCTCTGACACCCAAGCCGTACCCGCACGTCCAGGTTTGTGCCCATTCTGGCAAAGCAGATCCCGTATGCAGTTGGTAAGTTGAGCTACTCCGGGACTTGCATAGCGCGCACCGAGCACTGACATGGCTCTACACGCCTCTACCTCGACAGGCCAGTTCACGGTGAATGAATGGGCTCACGAGGCCGTCAACAAGAGCATGTCGCCCGAGACGAGGAAGAACCTGTCGGCACCAACTAACGGTGCCATTACTCTTGGATGCGGTGTTGTCGCTGTACGTGCTCTGCGGCCCTCGTTTGCAGACTCTAGTTGATCCCCCTCATACTTTGACTCGCCTGCCAGGGAGCGGCCGCGGCCGTCATTTCCCAGCCAGGCGACACGCTCCTCTCGCAAATCAACAAGGGCGAAGGAGGGCCAGGAAGCGCGACGTCCAAGCTCATTCGGCTCGCAAAAGAAGCCGGGCCAGCGGGCCTCTTTGTCGGACTTGGACCGAGGATCCTCATGACGGCCGGCCTAGTCAGCGGGCAGTTCATCCTCTACAAGGCCATCAAAGACGCACTCGGTGCTTCTGAAGGCGTCGTCATTCACAAGGCTACGACAGAGGAGTGAAGCGGCCCAGATGATAGCGAGCGAGCAGAAAGGTTTGCCACCGCATCTCACCGGGTCGCGGCCTAGAGACGTGTAGATTTACGATCCGATATTGCATAGAGCAGATAATAGCAGTATGTCGATGTCATACTGGTGCAAGTAGTGCATCACAGCCTCTCTCGAGCGCAGCTCTGTGACGAGCGAGCTCTTCCACCAGTGACTCAGCGACCTCGGTGGTCGGAGCATGCCGCTGCCGAAGAGCTTCTCCAGCTTCCTACACGTCACAGCTGATAACCAAAAAGCAAGCATGATTGCAGGACGAGCAGCCTCGCGCGCCATTGTGCGCTCCACCACTGGCAGCAATGCCTCGTGGGCAGCTTCCCGCCTGGCAGCTCGGCGAACCTATGCAACGCCAGCGACAGGAAGCGGTCCACAGTCGCGATCCAATGGTCCGAACGGCATTCTCGTCGGTAGCGGGCTGCTCATCGCTACCCTTGCAGGAGGCGCACTGTACGGCGTCGTGGGAACCAAGGATGCGCCTGCGCCGCCTCCTGCAGTCAAGAAGGCGGCGTCCGCCGCGAAGAGCAAGGCCAAAAAGGCGGCAGCAGCCGTCACCGGTGGGTGGCTGCGACGACATTAGAAGACCGGCAGAGGAACTGATGCGTCATTGAGCGACGCTGGATCAACCATGCACAGAAAGCACAACGTCTGAGAAAGGCGGCTCGGCGGCCGAGAAAGCTGGCGCTGCACCAAAAGCCGTCGTGAAGAAGGCCGAGGAGGCTGCTGAATCGATGTCATCCGCGTCATCATCATCATCATCGAGCGCGAGCGGCAGCGGCAGCAGTAAGAAGGCGTCGTCGTCGAGCACCTCATCCTCCTCTTCAAAGCCTCCGTCTGTCTCGTCTACCGGCGCCACTTCTCCAGTGCCTGCTCTGGATGACCCTCAATCGAACGCCACGCCAATGGCACCAGCAGCACCTCTGCCCACCTCTTCTGCATCCGGCAGCAGCGCTAGCGGCGCGATAGCAGAGGGCGGCGAGGCATCTGCGCCCGCTGACGAGGAGGAAGCGGACCCGTCTCAGGCGGCCTTCAACCCAGAGACAGGCGAGATCAACTGGGACTGTCCCTGCCTCGGCGGGATGGCACATGGCGCATGCGGCGAGGAGTTCAAGGCTGCTTTCAGCTGCTTTGTCTACTCGACCGAAGAGCCAAAGGGGCAGGACTGTATTGAGAAGTTCAGGGGAATGCAGGAGTGCTTCCGTGCTCACCCAGAGATCTACGGAGAGGGTGGGTTAGCTGCGTGACATTGCTCGATACCGTCCGTCTTTCGTCTACTTCTGTGCTAACGCATACTCTACATCGTGACTCACCAGAAACGGTTGGCAGTGACGAGGAGGAGGAGGATTATGACATCGTCTCAGCAGTCGAGGCTGCACTTGGGGATGATACGAAGGAGTCAAGCTAGGCAGCAGATGTATCGCACGGAGGAGCCGTTACTGGTTTGCCATCCACGCTAGCAGCCAGAAGGCAATGCATCCCCTCTTATCGCCGGTCCGCCCCGCCATCGCAAGTGTGTTCGCTGAAGTGGTCTAGCAGCGAGCGATAGCCACGCTGGCTAGCTAGCGATGCGTAGTGAGGGTATCGGGCACGCAGCTGTCTATACACGAAGACTCAATGAATTGGAAGAGAGCGGGTTATTGCCCGACAACATAGACAACACGCTATCGCTTTTCGGCAAGCGCGATGCGCAAGGGTATCCCATTATGCGGTTGTGCCTGGTAGAGGGACTCACGCTGGTCAGCACGCATAGCCCTGGGCCTCCCCGTGCCTGACGCAACTCACGGTCAAGCGAAAGATCTGGTATGGCGGCTCCTTGCCTGCATACTCAAAGTCAAATTTGCGTATCTGTCGTGAGATAGAGTGTCAGCTCGTCGCGCTGGCTTGGCTGGCTACTGCTCAATCGGCTTACCGTCATGGCCAGCAGGATCTTCTGCTCCATGAGGCCGAATTCCATGCCTATGCAGTTCTTGGGCCGTAATGACGCTAGAAGGAGATGCGCAGGAAAGAAGGGGGCACATTAGGCTCTGCGCGGCGATCTCCCTGTCAGGCGCCAATTGCGCGACTCATCTTTTGAAAAAGGCTGCCATGCCAAAGGTATGGGAAGCAAGTTCCCTTCCTCATCCAGCCAGCGTTCCGGTTTGAAGTCGAGGACGTCCTCGCCCCATGTAGCTGTGCGGCGCAAGCATGTGCAGCACGGTCAGCCACGTAGTCCGTCATCACTGACCCCGCGGGCCGGACCCACCTTTCGATCTATGCAAGCACCAGTGGTTCACCCAGAGCATGCAGCCTGACACAGGCAGCTTCTGCCCCTCATGCTCGACGACATAGTTTTCCGTATCGGCTTGCCTGATGGCCGCGGCCGGCGGGTACAGGCGCAGCGCTTCGCGAATGATGGCGAGGGTGTAGCGCAATTCGTTTAGCACGGTCGGATCGCGTATAATGTTCTCGTGCTCCTTGCCGGTGGTCTGGCGGCCCCCAAATACGTCGTCGTGCTCCTTTCGTAGCCGGGCCAGGACTTCTGGCTGCTGCGACAGGTGATAGTATGTCCATGCGAGGGTGCTCGAGGCTGTGTCGTGCCCGGCCAGGATAAACGTCTTGATCTGGTCGACGAGCGTCGTCACACTAAAGCCGGGATGGGTTGCCAGCGCCCAGTCCAGGACGTCCATCTTTTCTTTGGAAGCGATGTCGGTCGTCTCGCTTTCCCTGATGTGCTCAACGCACGAGGGCGCGAGGAGGTTGAACATCTGCCGCGTACGGCTCCACTCGCCATACCGCGCTATCGGGTTGTACTTGGCCACCAGGCTCGTGATGCCCGTGTTGGAAGCATGGTCGAGCTGCCGATTGAGCACGGTGAGAATGCGCCTAGACAGCTCCCGATCCTTGCTGCCGATGGTGACGCGCAGGATGAGATCCAATGTGGTGTCGACCAGATATTCTGCCATAACGGCCGTCTTTCCATCTGCAGCCCTCATCTCGAGCTTGCGGACGAAGAGCTGTCCCTCCTCTACGACATCGGTCGTCCACGATCGCTCGAGATGGCCTTTCTTGAAGCCCGGCGCAATGGCTTTCCGGATGGTCCTCCAATGCTCGTCTCCCTTGTCGTCGCTCGCAGCCAGAGCAAGACTTTCCTGCCCAAAGATGGCAAAGTGGGGTCCCATTGCACTCAGGCATTTTGGCAGATTGTCGACGCGGACGATCTGGTCGGCGGCATGCGGGTCCGACACGAGGCAAATGGCCGGAGCGAAGGGCCACAGGTCGAGAAAGAGGAGGCCGGACGAGTTGTACGCGTTGGCGACGCTCTCGGCCGTGTAGTCGAGATGCCGCCCAAAGCCTTTCTGGGCGTGCTCTCCGAAGACACGCAGATGGCCCCAGAAGAACGAGTGAGGCGGCCCGGGCAGCCCTTGCTTTCGCCAGGCGGTGCGATGCCGATAGAGCTTGACGAGAAAGGCGATCAGGAGCGGACCACTTGCATACGCCAGATACCGGACTTTTTGTAGACGGAACGCGAAAGGGTGACGCAACGCCATGGGAAGGAAGCGGACACGAGCGGGACGAGGGTAAGGGTCAGTGAGCGCTCTCAATCGGAGTCCGTAGTTGTAATCATCCCATCAGCTCACATATGTTCGTGCTCGACAGGAGAGCCTCGTCCTGTACGCAAAGGGAAGGGAGCTTCAAGGACAACAAGCCCGCCGAGCCCGAGCTCGAGCTTCTCCAGGAGTCCATGCGGGCGGACCAGATGGAGATGCGCCTGGACCTCGAAGTTGGCTGACCAGCTGCGAGAGAGCTCCTCCGCCGGTCCTAAGCTTGCTGACTGCTGTGCCCTGGCGGCTGTTCGTCCGAGGCTGCACCGTCCGAATGGCAAGCGTGAGAAGCCGAAGCACGCTCGACACTGTGTCACGCTGATCTGCGTTCATCGCGATCGAGCTCACGGGCGAGCTCGAGCACTTGCTCTCCTCCCTCCATCACAGAAATTCTTGCGCCGGCGGTCGCAGACAACGTCCTGCTCACTCTTTGCTGTCACTGTTCCCCGCAGCACCTGGGTTGTGGCCTGTCGGACTGCCAGAACCAATTCCTACCGAGGTCCGGCCGGTGTTCACGCTCGGACAGCTTGTTCGGGAGCAGCGTGCCAGCCTGCACCCACGCCCTTTTACAGTACACTGACAGCTCACAGTGTCCTACGGCACAATCTCCATGCCGCTTCGAGAACGCGTGCGCACTTGCGCCTTATGCCCGCCTCGGAGAGCTGCAGAGCTCCGTCCCTCCCGACCACCCGCTCATCCGGTCGCACGGTCGCCCTCTCACGACGCGCTCACCTGTTCTGGTATTGTTTGGCGCAGAATCACATGGTCAGGTGCACTACGGCGGCTCTTCAGGTTTTCACCAGCCGCTCTGCCTTCCTTTTCCTGTCCTGGCCGTCCTCCCTATCCTCCTTGTATCCGCTTCATCTGACCTCCTTCATTCGCTCGAGCTCCTGCCTGCCGCACAGTCAAGTCCATCTCCCGCCTCTCATTTACTCTCCACCATGTCCTCCATCCGCATCATAGCGCTCGTTGCCGCCGTCGCGACTGCCGCCTCTGTGCGCGCCCAGAATGAGATCGAGCGAATCCCTCTGGTCCTCCCTGTCGGACCCATTCCTGCAGGTGAGCACGACGCTGGACTGCGCACTTAAAAGCGCGACAGCGGATCAGCGCCGTGTAACATGCCTGCTTGCTGATGCGACTGTCCACTCTCTCGTAGGCAGCGAGTTCTCATTCGGAATCATCGGGAGCAACTACACAGCAGACCCGGAGTCCACCTTCTACGCCAGCAACTTCTATGTCACCAACTCTTCTGGTACCGTCCCTCTCAACGACACCGAGTTCACATCCCAGCCGGGGATCAGCGGTGTCTACAGCCCCGGTGCGTACGCGCCACGCCTAAGCAGTTCTCAGTTGTGTGCCTGTACTGCATGCTCATACGAAATCCGCACAGCCTTCGAGCATGCTCCCTGGGTATCTGGCGGCTTTGAGTTCACCCCATTGAATGAGACTAGATACTGCATCCAGCGACCGGCTCTCGCCAACTCGTCCTTCAGCATTTACACTGCGTCCTGGACACCTGCGAACTACGACCTGCATTACCAGACTACCCTTTGGACCGGCGTCAACGACGTCGAGATGAACTTCACAGACCCAAACCGCGTCGAGCTCTGCATCACGGCTCCCTACACCAGTGCGTGTCCGCTCTGCTTGCTGTTCAGACCTAACTTGCACTGCGGACACAAGCTGATGTGAAGACCGCTCTTGCACCCTACGCACACAGACGTCACGGCCGAGACTATCACTGTGATCCAGGTCATCGCCAGCAACAGCACTCAAGGTACACCCACAGCCCAAGTCTCCAGTGCGCTCACTACCCTTACCCCGGGCGCGCCGCGACCCAATCCCGTCAACGACGTGACTACCAACAGCGACGATGGCTACACCTCGGGCATGCCGCGCCCAAATCCTGTCCAAGACGTCAACACCAACACCGATGAGGGCTATGGCACCGCCGGCGTGGCCAAAGTCGCCTCGGCGCCATCGGCGACAGGCAATCCTGCGCCGGCTGCGTCTCAGCCGGCCGGCGCGGCTTTCCAGGTTGCTCGCGTCTCCATCGGCGCTGCTGCAGGTGCAATGTCCGTTGCAGCACTTGCCATGCTGATTTGAGCGGGTTGGGCTCTTGGAGGCCGGCAGACTGAATTGGACGGACGTGTAGGGGCGCTAGGAACGGTCGTGGCCGTCCTGAACACCACGGCCCGGAGACAGGTATTACTGCCACGGTGATGACTACTGGGGACGTTGTATGCTACAACGACAGGTCGAGCGACAAATGGATGATGCGTGCTGAAGCAGCTATGCCTTGAACTCGGCGAGCTGGAGGTAGTATTGCCCGTCGAAGCCCTTGTGGCCGGCGTAGATGCCTCCCCGTTTGGAGTTATCATGCTGCGTAGGCTTTGCACTGTGCACTGGCCAGTCGCTTGGAATGGTGTCGCTCTCTCCTCGGAAGACATAGGGCTTGAGCTGCAGAGATGTGCAGACCGCCTCAGTCAAGCCAGCTCGTTCGCGGTTCACTTTGACGACAACGCACCTGAGTCGAGCGCAGCATTGTGAGCTGTCCTTCGCCATCGAGCCATCCCTGCGGCGCTACAAAGTATCGCATCTTCTCCGGCTCTTTGAGGTAGGGCGCCTTGCTCTTTGGGCGCCGACCCTGCGATTTCTGCCCGAGTCCAGGGTACGAGCCAGTTCCTGGAGAGAGCAGGAGGGCGGAAGTGTAAGAGACCTGACGACGCTCCAACCAATGCAGCATGAAGCGCCTCTGCTCACCCTTGTAGAAATCCTTGTTGGCCTGCTTGGATGTCAAGGGCAGCCGAGAGGCCTTGCTGAGAGCGGCTGCTGTTGCGCGGAATGCCATGACGACGGGGTAAAGACTGCGATAAGTCTGATGGAGCTTGCTACTGCTGCTGCTGCTGCTGCTGCTACCGCACTGCAGTGTATCGTCGAGAAGGTCGGGGCAGAGATGCAGTCGGGTCGCACCCGATCGAATTGGAGAGGTGTGGTCACGCCTGTGGACCCCGGGCTCTCTTGTCCCCCTGACGCTGCTACATATTAACAGTACGGTGTAACAGCAAGCTATTCCAGGTGCTCTCGCCTTGCGCACAATCAAGTGTCCAAGCCGAGCCGTTTCATCCGTCCTGCCCCTTTATCGCAGCTCGGCTCAGGCTACCGAAGGGAGCTCCACCTCGCTCGACTGCCCAAATATGCGGACAGACGCCAGGATTGCTATGGTGCAGTCATCTCGGGGCAATTGACAGTCGCACAGCGCCAAGCTTCAGCACGCTGCAGCTCTCTGTGCCGACTCCGGTCGCAGGGCGTCTTCAGCTGCGCCTACAACCGTTCCTTCCCGTCCTGCAGTCCACCACGAAGTTCAACCGTCTGCCCGTGTCCTGCACAACCATGCAAACCATTGGGCAGCAGCTCGTCCATGCACTTCTTGCTGCGGCATCTGGCCCGGCCGGCCGACCCGGCCGGGTGTAGCGGACTCGCGGCTGTCGCGGGAGGACGGAATTCCAGCTGACTCCTCCGCTTCCTTCTGTCCGCTTCCTGAACGGCGAACCTGAACACGCGCTTCCCTGTTCAGTCATGAAGGGCGACGATTCTACTGTCTGACATTCCCCTTTCAGACCCCGCTCTAGTTGAATCATATCGCCCTACCGGTGCCCGGCTTGGGAGAAGCGTCTCCGTCGTTCGGAGAACTCCGGTGTTCGGGAAGTGCGAACGAGAAGAGTCGACCGACACCAAGGATGGTTGCGACCTTTTCCCCTAAGCTGCAACTTTCGCCCTCTCTTCCCCTTCTCATCCGCTGCATCCGCTAGCTTTTGCTTCCTGCCCAGCACAGAAGACGACGTACGGTCCTGCCATCTGTCCCTTCTGTCGTGCCCACACTCCCTTGTCGTTCAACAACCCGGCTCATCTCGCCTCGCTTCCTTCCGCTCTTAATTCTTCGCCTACCTGCAAGACCCCTCTTTGCGACACACCTACCCTGACGGATCCGCACTGGCTATCACTGGCAATTGTTCATTCCCCTTTATCAACCTCCATCGCTCTCACCAATCGCCCGCTGTCCGAAAGTGGCTGCACCGGTTGCTTTGGTCGCACTCACCCCTCCTGCGCCCACTCAAACCCTTCAGTTCACCTTCAGCCCAGTACGCCTGGCGAGTCGGAGCCCGTTCATCGAGCCAGACACCCCTTTGGGGCACACTAGCTTTGGCACTCAGACGGCTTCGACCACCTTTTCGCAGCTGCAAAGCCAGCTACCCCAAGCTTCTACTACCTTCTTCTCTGCTCTCATCCCTGCCGTATCCTATCCGTCGCACTTCCACCCACTCTCGTCAGCGCCAATCTATCCGCTTGACAACGTCATTAGTATAGCGCCGCTTCAGGCTCCCTTCGCCACAGGCAGCCTCCCTTGCAGGTCTAGCCCGTCGCCAGGCGCCGTAACATAGCGCTCGCTACCGCCCAGCATGCCTCCTGTACGGGCACTCCCCATGCTCTCGATGTCGGCCATCAACAACGCTTCGCCCATTCAGCGGAACGCGTCCCCTTCAAAGCTTCTTTCGACGCCCTCTTCCTCAGCATCTTCGTCAATCAGCTACCGCACTGGGTCCACCACGAGCTCCGGCAAGGGTCATGCTCGAGCACGCTCCTCGAGCGGGAGCAGCAACACTTCCGGCTCGACGCACTCTGGCTCTCGCGCCGTCCCTGCTTTTCCGGTCCTGTCAGCCACGCCGGAGTCGGTCCTTGAGCAGAACGCGTCCGATATCCTTTGGAAGACATTTGTCGCATTTGAGCAGGATGCCCGGGATGCTCCGTGAGCGAGCGACATAGATGGGAGAGTGTTGGCGGCCTATGCTGACTTGACCTACTCGCCCGATCCCATCTTGCCCCTTCATTCTCAACTCCGCTCGCCTTCCGCTACATAGGGCTCTCCTCCCGCTCCTCCCCAGTATTGAGTCGACCGTGAATGCAGCTATCGACCCCATATCGCTCGCCGCCGATTGCCTGGAGGAGACGGCCAATTACATCGAGGGCGAGATCCGCCGCGCTGTCGATGATGCCCTCTCTGGCGCGGGCGTCGACCCAAACAACCCAGGCAGGGACTCGCCTCGACGCCAGCTCACCTCGCCTATATCGCACTCGAAGCAATTCTCCTTGGCATCTACGCGGCTGTCGAGCGCTTGCTCGGCATTCCGAGCTGTGGGTTTTCCTCCCCTTTCGTCGAGATCGTACTAGATCCATTCTCCTGATAATGCGTCCCCTCCATCTTGGCACGCAGACTCAAGCCAATCTCCGCTACTATGGAGGCGCCAGGAAGACGGCCTACCAACTGGACCTGTTTGTCCACAAGTACGCACTGCCAACCTCGACCGCCCTGCACAAGCGGGGTACCGAATTCTCGGCAGCCAACAAATGGCTCAAGAAGATGCTGAACGACGGGCACATGCTGGACGTTTTGGAGATGGCAACGCTCTGCCGTGCGGGCGCCTCTCTTAAGTTCTGGGCGCAGGGTCTCCGCATTCACTCCGAGATGGTGGGTCCCCCGCATCGCCCGCTATTCTTGCGCCATCTTGCGAGCTCATGCTGACGCCCTCCATCTCCGCACCTGCCGTGCAGCTCCGCAATGCCGCATCCGCAACGAAATCGCTGATGGCCGAGCGCGTTTCGCTTCAAGCCTATGCCTTCCCTCCGCGCGCTGGCACGAGCGTCGGCAGCTTGGGCAGTGATATGAGCGGTTTCAGCTTCGCCAGCAACGGATCTGCCTTCTCTAACGCCGGGCACCACACGCCAAGTAGCAGTGTCGGCAGCACCAAGGGCCAGCCGTCTTCGTTGCAGCAGCAGCAGCGACAGCTCCGGCTGCAGCCATCTCAGGGGCAGATGCACGTACAGCAGGAGGTCCTCGCCTGCGGTACCGTCGGCGAGAGTGGGAGCGCCACGTCGACTTCGCCCGACTGGGCACACCAGCTCTCCCTCCTCTCGTCGCCCATCACGCTGCCTCCTGGTTTCTTCGACGGGCCCTTCGACAGTCCGGCCATGTCCTCCTCCGTGCCTATGCAGCTCGCTGCGCCTGTCGGTATGCAGCACCGCAACAGCATCACACACATCGGTGATGCGACCATTACGATGCATCAGCCGGTGGCCCATATGCCAATGATGATGGCTGTTCCCGGTCAACAGTCATCACCGAAGACTATGGCGCCGCTTGCAGCATCCTCGATGCCAATCCCAATCCCGATGTCATCGCCGCCCACAGAGCTGCAACAGCCGTTTCTACAGAGCAGCCTCTTCGACACTGCCCCTGCACTCATGGCATTTGAGCAGCAACTCCTACAGGGTGGCTTCAGCTTCGACGATCAATCGAACTACTTTGCCCAGCTGAACGGCCCGGCGCAGGAAGATGCCGCACAAACCCAGCCGTCGTCGGCACAGCTACAGCAGCAGCAGCAGCAACAACAACAATGTCAGCAGCCGTTTGCATTCGACTTCTCCTCCATCCCGTCCGACCTTTACTTCGGCAATCTCTCCGTATAGCGCTAGCCATCCTACAGTCTCTTCGGATCGGTTCATCAGTACCTGCCTTCGTCCTCTTCTCTCTGCCTCATTTCTTCTCATCCTTAGTTATAGGCCGTCCAGTGAACAGATAAAGCGTCTCTTAGGTCCGTGTTGTTGGCACGATCCTCGTTCTGTGCAGGTTGTATGGTGGCTGATGTGTCGTCGAGTAGATGTGGAAATGAGCGAGATATCCTGTGACAGCAGAGTCACCATTTGCCTGATGATAGGCACTCTGATCTTGATCTTGATATAAGGCTACAATGACAGAGAGAACCGATAAAAGAGAACAAATCCCACCAGATTGAAGGCACAGCCGATCCGATCCGAGCGAGCCCTCTCAATACGCGCCTCCTCCTCCCATGATGCTGATTCTCTGGGTCGCGAGCTGTCTCTTTTGTGTGTCCTCGAGCTTGGGACAGTTCGAAATGGTGTGTCCAAGACCGCCGCAGTTCTGGCACCCGATGGGCTTGCCGTCCGCGCCGGCGTTGGGGTCCTCGAGCGACTCGATGAAGGGCGGGATGCGCTGCTTGCCCTCCTTGAGCAGGTACTTGAGGTCGAGCAGCGTTTCGGGCGCCGTGTTCATGTTGACAAACGTCGTCGCGATACCCGTCTTGCCCGATCGTCCGGTACGACCGACTGCGGGGTGCGGGGGACGCGGGCTCGATGCGTCAGTACGGGTATTGTGCTGCAGATATTCGAGCTAGCAAGCGGGTAACGCAGGTGACGACTCACTCTGATGAACATAGTCCTCAATCTCCTTTGGCATCGTGTAGTTGATGACGTGCTGGATCTCTGCGAAATCCAGACCTTTGGACGCGACACCGGATGCGACCATGACGTCCTTCTTTCCCGACTTGAATGCCTTGATGGCATAGTCTCGCTCCTCCTGCGTCTTGCTTCCATGGATGGCGACGGCCTCTACGCCTTTCAGGAGGAGGTACTCCTGTATGTCGTCGACCTCGTTCTTGTTGTCGCTGAAGATGATGACGGGAGGTGGGGTCTTCTCGAGCGCCTGGAGGACGTAGACCATCTTTGCCTCCTGCTTGACGTACTCGACCTCCTGGATGATGTTCAGGCTCGCTGCGCCCGCTCGGCCAATGTTGAGGATGATGGGCTTGATGAGCGCCTGCTGCGCAAAGTCTCGAATCTTTGCAGGCATGGTCGCAGAGAAGAGCAGCGTCTGCCGCTGGTGCTTGAAGTACGACATGATGTTTCGCACGTCGTCTTCGAAGCCCATGTCAATCATGCGATCGGCCTCGTCCATGCAGAAGAGTCTGACGTTTGGGAGGAATCAATGTCAGTGGGAGCTCCTCCGGCGAAGGGTGGGCTGACAAGGGGTTCCGGGACACCTCACTTGCACATGTCGAGGTTGAACGTCTTCTTCTTGAGAAGGTCTTGCAACCGCCCCGGAGTGGCCACGACGACGTGCAGACCCGAATTGAGTACATGGCGCTGCTCGGCCATGTTGACGCCTCCGATGGCGAGCAAGCTCCGGATCTCTGGGTACCCTGCCTGTGCGAGCTTCTCGCTCATGAGGAGGAATCCTTCGTGCGTTTGCCGGGCGAGCTCTCTGCTCGGACACACGACGAGGCCGACGGGCCCTTCGCCCTGGATGAAGGGCAGTTTCTTCTCCTCCTCGAGGGCGCGCATGAGGATGGGCAGCGAGAAGGCAAGCGTCTTGCCCGACCCCGTGAATGCGACGCCAATCATGTCGCGCCCGCTGAAACCGACAGGGATGCCTTGCAGCTGGATGGCCGTGGGCGCCTTGATCTTCTTCTCGCGGAGGTACTCGAGGATGGGTTTGGGCAGCTTCATGTCGCGGAACGAGGCAATCGGTGGGGGCACAACGTCCCCCTCGGCGCACTCGGCCTGGATGTGATTCTTCTCGCGCAGGGCCTCGTGTTTTGCCTCTGGGCGCGCGGTGATGTAGTGTGGCGCGCGCCAGGTCGTCGGCAGGGGTTCCGTGTAGGTGATGCCCGACGCGAGCTCGAGGTCCGAAGCGAGCTTTCGCCGTGCGGCAATGGCGGCGAGGATCTTTGCTTCTTCTTCTGCCTTCTTCTCGGCTTCGCTCTTGAGTGCGTCTGCGGTGCGAGGCCGCACGGAAGGGGATGCCATGTCATTGTCAGTCCAGGCATGCTTTAGTTGCGCAAGCGTTCGTCGTCGATGCCGTCGTCAGACCCACCCTCGGCGGCCTTCTTCGCTTTTACATCCTGCGCCTCTGACAGCAGTGTCCTCTCCTTCCTCTTGCGCTCCCTCTCCTGCTCTGCGAGCACCTCTGGATCAATCTCTGGCTCCTGCTCCTGCTCCTCTTCCGCCTCCCTCGCCTTCTTGGCTGCGGCGCCTGCAGCGCCATACCGCGACTGCTGCAGCCGCTTCAGCTGCTCCTCGCGCCGCTTCTTCAGCGGGACATAGACTTCGCCATCGTCGTCCTCGTCGCCGTACTCGTTGTCTGCCGCGGCGGCGTCCCCTTTCCCTCCTGCCTTTGGCCCTGCCTCTGCGCGTGCTCGTGCCACCACCTGGATTGCGCTGCCGCTGGCAGCCTCTTCGTCATCGTCGTTGTAGCTGTAGTCAATGCCGGCTGACGCAGCTGAGCGCTTGGCTGGAAGTGAGGATGACGTGAAGACCATGGCTCGTTGCGCAATTGGGATGGGGATGGTGCAGAGCTAACGAGGTGCGGCAGTGGCGTGCTCGTACAGGACAGACAAGACTGCGCAGGAGGACAAGGGAGACGCAGGGGATTCTGATTGCGGGCATCACAGAACCAGGTGAGACAGCACAACTAGTAGTACAGCTGAACGGCTGGGCGGAGCAGGGTGGAAGACGACAGCAGGCAGCTGGGCTGGACTGCGCGTGCTCTACAGAGCTGACACAGTCGGGCGCTTGCTGCAGAACAGACACCGCACAGAAGGCGGCCGTAGCAGAGAGGCAGAGATTGGACCAACAGATAGTCAGCTTCTGATGCCATATGCCTGCTGTCCAAACGCCAGAGGGATTAAAGTGCGGGCGGAGAGGAGCTGTTCCATCGCCTCTGCCTCGAAAGATTCAGTTCCGAGGTTTTCTACGTCTCGGCACACGCTCCTAACGTGTAGAGATGCGTTGTCCATCACTGCGCCCTGCCCTGCATCATCACATGGAGCGATGGTGTCGTGGGCAGGACGCACAGTGCCCAGTGCAAGTGCACATCATTGCAGCCGAGGCAGAGGAGGGAGATATGAAACGGACTGGGAGGTTGAAGCGGGTAGGACTTTGCAGATCGTATAATACTCTCACCCGCACGCACATGCACCTTCTTGTCACATCTATCCACAGATGACTCTCGCCCGCCTTGTTGAAAGTCGAGTACTGTATTGCGCATAGTAAACATCGGGTCGTCAAGAAGGTGAAAGGCGCAGTCTCGAGCCGGACCGACAAAAGGGGACAGAGGGAGGGAGGTCCATGCGCGACTCCCACGGGGTGACAGAAGGAAAGGAGCCGTCTTTGCTGGCCGAGCATCAGTCGCACTGCATACTTGGCCCGTGGACCTAGTCCGAGACCATTTCCATTGCCGTGCTCAGCGGCACAACAATGTCCTCCTCTCCACCGACGTTCCTGATTCTGGGCGGCGTCGCGCAGGGCACTGCGTCGACCCTTCTGACGTACTTGTGGGATCACGACAGCAGCAGCAGCGGCGGCGTCGGCGGCGTGAGCAACCTCCTGAGCGGGTCCAAGAAGCAGAGAAGGGCCTCGTACATCCGACTGTGCGTGTGTCTTGACAGAACTTGGCCTGTCCAGGCGATGGATGGCCCTGGACCTTGACCCAGCCCTCGACGCGTTCCACCGCGTTCGGCCTGACACAACCTTCCCTGTCTCACCTACCCCCAATTTCCTACTCTTACAGCGTCGACAAATTCCTCATCATCCCCCAATCCGACGTCTTCCTCAAGTATGTCGATGGCTCCGCGCGGAAGCTGCTCAAGGAGCACGCCCCGGCGTCTGGGAAGGGCACGGGCCCCGCAGCGGCGGCCCCAGCAGGGATAGAGTACCTCCAGGCCAACCTCGCCAACGACGAGGCGCGCCAAAAGGTCTTTATCGCCCCGAATGGCAAGGCCTTTGACGTCGTCATTGACCTCAGTCCGGGAGATGCGTCTGTCACGGGGACTGACGAGGTGCTCATAGAGGTGTGTATATGTGTGTGTGTGCATGCGCGTGCGTGCGTGCGTGCGTGCGTGCGTGCGTGCGTGCAGGCAGAAGAGCCCGAAATGGGAGAGAAGATGCTTCTTTTCTCCACACTGCAGCCCTTGAGCGCTCTCCACATAGCCCTGTAGCAAGTCGCCTGCTGATGCTGCCTCCGTCTATCTCCACTTCAAACTCGCGTCAACAGGTGGCAAAGCTTGCACATCTCTGCGGGCTCGAAGCCCTCAAGAATGGCGGCGTGAAGGCGTACATCCGCCAAGCGGACCCATTCATGACTATGCCCAGCAAGAAGGTGGGTCTGTTCTCGTTCGCACGGCCGTTGTTCCCGCGGTTCCAAGGAGCGGGGCGCGGGTCAGCGCTGACCTGCCGTCACCGTGACACTCTACTCGCGCACTGCTCGGGCTTGCGCGCACCCAGTGTCCGCTCAAAGAGACAGACGAAGACGTGCGACCGACGATGCAGGGGACCAAGTGGAGTCTCGAGGGCACCCGCGCACTCGCAGCGATCCCAGAGTGAGCAAGGGCGCACCGAGGAACCTTTCTGACGATTGTCTATTTCCAGCAAAGGAGGCTCACACTTTTTGACACATTTCCACCTGCAGCCTTCCCCTGGTCGTAGCGAGGATCGCCAACCCTTGGGGGCCCGGCGTCCTGGTCGGATTCACACGGCGCGTTGTCATTGCTTCAATCTACAAGTTCATGGGGGGCAGCGAGACGATGGAGCTCCTCTGGGGCAAAGGCAAGTCCGCTGTACTGATACCATGCATAGTCACAGAACGTCCACCGTCGTGTTGACCGACCTCGTCCCCCATCCCTCTGTTTGCCCCGCCAGACCTCGTCCTGGAGCACATCCACGCGCACGACCTTGCAGCGGCATTCTACGCGCTCGCCATGTGGCAGATGAGAACCGCAGGGAGCCGCGCTCGCGCGGACGAGCTCGCCGGCGCGCCTCTTCCGCCATGTCGGCCAGCAGCGATACCTTCTGGCGCCGATGCCGATGACGGACCCGGGTCCAAGTCTGGGCTCGGCGCAAGCGCTGACGCAGCGCGCTGGGACGCGAAGGAGGTCGACGGCCTCCCGCTGCGCGAGAGCACGCAGCGCGCGCCAGTGTTCAATTGCTCGGATGCGTCGGCACAGACGCAGGAGGAGCTTGGGCGGGTCCTCGAGAAGGCGCTGGGCATCCGCGTAGAGTACCACTCGGCCATCACGAACGCGCTCGCGCGCATGAACATGGGCGAGGTCGAGGAGCTCGCGGACGAGCGCCACGCCGAGCCCTTCCTCGCAATGTGCGCAGGGTCCAGCCCGCCCATTGCAAACTCGCCCTTCTCGCACACACTGCCCCCGCCCATCCTGCGCAAGAACAGGTGCCACATGGACACGAGCAAGATCAGGAACCTGACGGGTTGGAAGCCAAAGTATGGCAAGATCACAGTCGATGAGATCAAGAAGGCCATTGACGGATTCAAGAAGGATGGCGTCTGGCCGAACGCGCCGCCCAGGAAGAGCAAGTAGGAGGCGGTAGCGGTCGGTAGATATGGGCGAGAGTTGCATGTCGTTAGGTGGTATCCGCTTCGTGCAGAAGCGTAATCAAGCTCATTTTCCGAGATACTGGATGCCGCGCTCCGGGTAAGCATTGCCTTGCTCAGTAAAGAGGCTTTGGTGGAACAACAACAGATTAGAACAGTGTTGGACGCAAGCATTGAAACGGATGGGCCTGGCAAGCGCTTGCATCAGAGCTCATCCCGCCGTGCTCTAGCAGGCATTGGTGCCTGAACCTGGCCTCGCTGCTCAGGCTGCGCCGGCGCATCCTTCCTCTCCTTGTCCTCCTCCGCTTCCTGCCAAGGGGCTCCTGCCGCAAAGGCCTGCTTGAGCAGCCTATGCTGTGCCGAGCCAAGCTGCTGCTGCTGCGCTGGCGAGCCTACCGGATGGCCAGCCCCTCCTGCAACTCTCCCAGCTGCTGCACCGCCGCGCTGCTTCTTGAGCTGATTCTCAATGTACTGCTTTGCAACGTTCTTGTGATGCTGCGCACCGCGACCGGACCGAGTGAGGCGCGAGAGCTGCTGGTCCGTCTTGCCCTGCTTTGCTACGCCTTTCGCAGCTCCGTCGCCCGCGCCAACAGGTTCGCGCTCATTGACCGGCGGCGGTGTAGCTGGCTCGCGCCCTCTATCCTGAGCATCTGCGGCAGGCGCGCCCTCTGCGTGAGCTTGACCGAGCGTGTCGAGGGTGCGCGCTATGGACGCCTGGAGCCGGTCGAGCAGCGAGTCCAGGGCCTGTCCGCCGAGCAGCTCGGGCGCAGTGCCGCCATCAGCGCCCCATCCCTGTTGTGGCTGACCCTCCCCAGCGGCTGCTTGATCCGCGGCAAGCACCGGTCGGCTGTCAGAGCCATCCTCCGCTTCTACCCGCACCTCGCCTGTTTCTGGGTCAATCGTAAGGATAAAATCGATGGCTTCCTCCATGTCACCGTCGCCCATCGTCTCTAGAGACGGTTGACCAAGCTGCTGATTGGAATCTGCGGTATCGCGAGATGCCGGCTGAGGCGGGAGTGGGTCAAAGCTGGGCCCAGTGGCCTGCTTTCCACTGACGTCTTGAGCCTGCGAGTTGAGCTGGTGGATTATGCGGATCAGCGACTGAGCCAGGAGCGTCGACCCGACTGTTGATACTGTGCGCTTACCTCTGTAGCTGGAACAGCGGGCTGAGGCTTGCCCTGCTGGCTCAACCCCGCCTTGTGCCTGTTTGCCTTCTGTGCCACAACCTGCTCCGACGCAGAGGCAGCCGCATCTAGCTGAGCTCGTGCACTTGCCGCTTGATTCGACTGAGACAGCCTGAGCAGCTCGTCCGGCACGACCGGTCGGCAATCGATGACGCTCACGGCCTTCCTGCGGCGCTCGTGGGCCGCGGTATCTTCCCCTCCAGCACTGCCGACAAAGATCTGCTCGCCGCACAGCCGAGGCGTGTGTATGACGACGACGTACTCGCAGATGGCCGTCTCGCGGATGAAAAAGATCCTGTCGGTCGACTGCGAATTGCAGTGGAACTGATGCGGCAAAGGCGGTACGGATGGGACTCAGTATAAGCAGGTGCAGAGGAAGTTGGCTGAGCAGGCAAGAAGGAAGGTGCGAGAGACGCACCTGCACTTCCACCTTGCGCTCGACGCCCGTCTTGTCGCACAGGGTTCCGCCCGCCCAGCGCTGTACGAGGTACCTCTTCTCGTCGCCATTGCCGCTCTCGAACGCTCCACGGCCTGTACCGTGGACAAATCCCACAGCATTGTGGCTCGAGCTATCCTCGCCGGCCTTGTCCTCGCTGGCCAGGATCTCGCGCAAGCTGCCCAGTGCGCGCGCCTTCTTGGCGTCCATGAGCCCTTCATCCTCCATGACGCGGTTCGACCATGCCCCGAGCGTATACGAGTCCTGCGTCGGATCCTCGGCGATGCCGAGGCCATTTTGGTTCTGCACCTTGATGGCGTGGAACTGGCGGATCTCGGAACCGTGGCAGAAGGCGTCTGTGGAGGCGGGAGTGGCGGTTGGCAGCATGTCAGCGATATCGGCAATCTGCGTACCAGACTGCGGGCAGCATAGGGAGCGGAGCAGGAACCCTCACAGGTGAACCAGCCGATAGTCAAGTACAGGCACGTCCCTTTGAGCGGGTCCAGCAGGGCCAGTCCGCGCTCATATGCGAGGCGCTTCTCCTCCTCGACCTTGCGACGTTGCGCCTCTTGCTGCTCGGGCGACATCGGCTGCTCTTGCTCGTTGCGACGAGGCTGCTGGTGCGCATCCGCTGCTGCTGACGGCTCCGCAGCCGCCGGGACGTTGCAGAGGTAGCCCTGCCCTTGGCCCGCCGAGCGCATCAGGTACGGCTTGAAGGACGCCGCAGCGGCACCGGCACCCGCTGCAGGACCTCCTCCATGCGCATGACTGCCGGCATGATGCTGCTGCAGCGCACTGCTGAGCGGTGTCTGCCCTTCGATGATGCCTGCATCACCTCCGGAGCGGCGCGCGTCCCGCAGGATCCGCGTCGCCGTGCTGTTGGTGATGGGATCCGACGACAGCCTGACGCTGTAGGCCGGGTACGCGAGCAGGTCCAGCGGGGAGTGCGACGAGATGGCCTGAGATTGCTGGCAGCAGCATGACACCAAGGCCAGCGAGAGCACAGCTGCTGCCCGCGATGGGCGATTCGAGCACCTCATGCTGGATGGGATGGCGCTGCGGTACAAAGGAGGGAGACAGACGTGCCTGCTGCTGGAGGTGGCAATGCGCGCACTCAGGAAGAAAAGAATGAAGGCTAACGAGGTTGCACTGCGCACTGCGACGGCTGCTGGACAAATCTGCTGCGAGCTAAACAAGTTATGGGTCTCGGACGCTACGGTCCTATCTACAGGCGCTAAGCTGAGGTGGTACCGCGATGACTGGGCATGAGAGGAGGTCCGATGAAGCGGGGAAGCTGAGGAGTCGGATGCCACTGCCTCCTCACTTCTTCCGCAGCTCGACGACTGTGCAGGTACAATACAGCAACAGCCAGTCAGCTTAGAGGATGCGCCGCTGCGACAGAAAAGGGAGAGGGGACTCACTCCACTGCGAGCTTCGGGTGTGCGTAACATGAGCGATGCGGAGGCCAGCAGCACGGACAATCCCCTGCAGGTCCTCCATCGTCCGGTCCTTGCCGCCGAACCAGCAGTCCATGGCCACGTCGACGCCCAACGGGATCTTGGAGGCCGTGTCGAAGTTTGAGCTGATCAAGGCGGGCGCGGGTGCAGCTTCAAAGCCCCGAGCAGAGCGGGCAGACTCTGAGCGGAGAGCATCGCTGAACTCTGCTGCATTGGCGCCTTCGAGCTGATCCGTGGTGTTGGCACCAATAGCAGAATCGATAATGAGGACTGGGCAGGCGGAAGGAGGGTAAGCTTTCTGAGGGAGCATCGAGGGCAGCAGCAGCAGACCACCTACTTCTAGATCCTAAAGTCATGACGGCTTCCAGCGACTTGAGGATCTGGGTGGCGAGAGCATCCGACCAATCTACGGAAGTGGCCATGGTTTAGTGCGCTGGCAACATCGTACCTCGACGTGGCAGAACTCACCGTGGAGGATCCATCGGAGCACGTAGATCTTGTCGTCATCGACCTGCGGGTTTGGCTGGAAGAAGTCGTGCGGCTGAAAAGTGACGCGGCCCTGCTTGATGGCCATCGGCTTGGGAATGTAATAGAGGTGGGATCAGTCAGAACCTGCCGAAAGCAAGAAAGAACAACGGTTGCGACCTCACCATAGCCTGCTGGAAGAACTTCTCTGCCTCAGGCACAACCTCCGCACGGTCTTGGAGGACAAGCTTGAGGTTCGGGTTGCGCTGCAGTAGTGGCAGCGAGAAAGACGCTCGACCTCCGCCGACATCGCTGCATGGCGCTCTCAGCTAGTGCCTTTCCATCTGAAGTTTGAGCAGTGGGGCTGGACTCACACAATCGTAGCATTGCCCAGCGCCGCCCAGTCAAAATCCTCGAGGCATGCAGCCAGGCTTGCCTGCCCAAAGCCAGTCATGCCAATGCCAAAGGCCATCATCTCCTCGGGGTTCCCGCCGAGGAACTCCCAGAACGAGCCAGAGAAGCCTGCACCCCTGCACCACGGCGCGTCCTCGGCTCGGTCAGACGACAAGGTGGGATCGGTCCACGTCTCGTATGCCTTGACGGTAGCCCTACGCGAGGAAAGCACCGTCAACATGGCTGTTCACTGCAGCTCAGGAACGCCAAGCTCTCGACGTACTTCATGCCGTTCCGCGAAACAGCGTCGACCCAGTAGTAGACCGGACTCATCTGCAACCCAGACGGCGTACGAACGTACAGTGAGGCAGAGACGCGGGTCATGGCGAAGACGTTGGCTGCGCGCGGAGGAACAGGTGCGCGTCAGCTCTGGTGGGCCTAAAGTGCACGCGTAGGCGCGACCCACGAGAAGTCTCCTTTGCAAAGTGGCTGGCAGCGCACAGCCTCAGCAGGCGCCTGTGAAGATACAGTCGTGTACGGTGTTAGTAAGCTCGCGGGATGGAAGGCTCCACATCCGAGGCGAGCAGATGGAAAACTAACGAGAGTCGCTGCGGCTCGAGCTTGCTCTCCGCAGGCAGTCGGTGAACGATCTCGTTGACGTGCAACCCTCGAGATGGGTGGACACCCTTGCCCGCCAGCACTTCGAAGACGCCAGCCTTGACACAGGTGTAGACCGCGACCATGTCATAGCAAATCCTGCAGCGGTCAGGATCGGGCGCTCGTCTCAGTCGATGCCTAGGTCCGGCAGCAGGAGCGTGAGCGAGTCGGGCGACTCACAGGGTGTTCTCGAAGATCTGGTCAGAGGCAGGCTGAATGCACGCTTTGATCTGGCCGAGGACTGCCAGCGCCGTTCGTCGGGCCTGAAACATGCGCGCAGACGGGACAGTGTCGGCTTCGTCTGCAGGTCGTAGGGGATGAGCACGTCAGCTTCTAGTCAGGACAGAGTAGGATTCGCGCCGAGAGCTGTGAGTCACGCACCGCATGGGTGAGGGATAGGCTCCAGGTTGAAGTCGGGATAGTCGGATCGCTGAGCCTCGTCCTCCATCACGTCCAGCGCGGTCTATATGCAGGGCGAGCGTCAGCTGGAAGACGGCTCAAGGGAGAGGGGGGCGGCAACCCACGTTGAGGAGCATGCGCAGCTGCTGGAGGTTGCTCTGGACCATGGTGGGCTGTAGTGGGTGAATGGATAGGCAGGTGGGAGAAGCAGCTGGATGAGCTCGGAGACGCAGGGAGTAGGCCGACGTCTGGACAGAAGCTTCTGCTTATAGGCGGGATGAGGTGTAGTTGGGGAGGGCAGCTGGGCTGGGGAAAGTGCGTGCGGAGGATAAAGAGGTGGGAGGCAGTGAGCGGGGACTGTGCGAATGACCTGAGCGGATGGAGAGAGAAGAGAGAGACAGAGAGAGCAGGACGACCAGAACAGACCGACGAGCAAAGAGCAGCTGCCTCAGGCCTCAGTGCCCCCCCTGGCGCGGACTCCGTCCGACCAAAGAAACGTGGCGGCCACGACCAGGCGAGGAATTCCGTCCATCGAGGCGGAGCATGGCGTCGAGACGAGGAGGCCAGGGGGGGATTGTCGGGGATCGCGGCAACTGATCTCCGAGCCAGGCACAGGCTGTGGCAAGGAGGCGAAGCTGTGGACTGTCGACCGGCAAGAGTCCGCAGGACTGCAGGCGAACAGCAAGAGGACTGCACATCAAGTGCACTGTGCAACGTGCAACGCCTTCGTCCGTCCAGACTGCAGTAGAGCTCTAATGTACGCTTCTTGCCGTGGGCTGTAGCTGCTGATAGAGTGCAAAGGGGCACGGCCGGGTTGCGTCTGCGGTCGATCTCCCGAACGCGTCAAGCTTGAAGAGCACCTCCGTCCTTTCTCCTGCCATCGCTCCCCGCGAAGAGACCGCAATCATGCCGCAGCTACGCGTATCTGCTGGGCCTTCGCTCGACAAGCTCAGCGTCGTCGCGACCAACTACGACTCGACAGCGCCAACCTCTATCGAGTCCGACACCTTCGTCGGGCACTGCACAGTGCGGATCCGCGACTTTGTCGGCGACGCTGGCAAGGGCAAGGACAGGCGCGCAACCACGGAGAGCGACTACTTTGATGTCCACGCTGGACTCACTTGGAGCATGCAGATCCAGGGTGTGTCCTCCCTGTCCTGTCTTCCTGTCTCGTGATGTCGTCATAAGGCTTCCGGACCTGACACGCCGGGCTCCGAGCAGGACGATTCAAGGAGGAAGTGAACGCTGACGATGTCCTCTATGGCAAGTGAGTCGCGGGCTGATGCGCTCTTCATCGTGGTGATACGCCTCACTCATGTAGACCACCCTTCCCCGCAGCGTCTTTGAGAAGCCTATCCGGGATCACCTGCCCTACGGAACTGCCGGTGTGTCCAGGTTCAGCAGCTTGGCTGTGGATGCATCGGCTGAATCCCTTCCTCCTTTCTGGCATCCTCCAGCCGCGCTAAAGTTCGTCAGCTTCGTTGATCCAGCCATGGAGCAAGACGTCTATGGCGACAAGCCCTGGGCACTGTCGCCGCTGATTGCAAGTAAGCATGCACGGCCAAGCAGTTTTGCAACCATGTCCTCCAGCTGACCTTGTCATCTCGACTGCAGCCATGAACTACATGAACGTCCAAGCGCTCGAGTCTGCAGACACGGCCCCGCCAAGATGGTCATCGCCACAGCCAACCGAGGACGTCACTCCCCTGTATGCCTCCAGTCCCTCGTCAACAGCAGACAGCCTGAAAGGCAATGCCACAGGTCGGCGCTCGCACTTCAGCAAGAAGCCCAACCGCCAAGAGGTCTCCTTCGAGCCAACGCACTGGATCGACATGGACTTCTGCAATGGCTTCCTCGACTTTAATACATTCAGCCTCAAGCTGCCCGGCGGCTTGCATTTCAGCTTGATGAAGTACTGGGATGGGCAGGTGAGGCCGAGTCTCCTGCAGTTGCGAAGAGCTCAGGCTCTGACGTCTCGGCGCACCCCCCGCAGCCCGTCACATACATTTGCAAGAACCGCAAAACGTCAGAAGCGTACTTCTACATCGTGTTTGTGGGTCGCTGTTAGCAATCGGCACGAGCGGGAGGACCAGAGTGACCCTGAGTTCCCTTTCCTCCCCATGCGCACACAGGACATTATCGATGAGAAGCTTACTGCGGAGAAAGCGAATAATTCTGAAGGGCAGAAAGCGGCACGGGATGCAGAGAGCAAAGAACGCAGTGAGACTATCGAGATGAGCGGAGGAGGGAGCCATGATGACCTCGGGGTGGACTGAAACGCCGCGCGACCCTGTCCCAACCTGGTATAGACTGACGTAGAGCTACAGATCATGGTGTGTAACGCTGAACTAGAGAGATCGAGTTCTAACGAATGACTTCGGCAAGATCAGACCCTTCCGGCGGACGATTTCGGCTCATGTCTCCGCACGAACCGGCAGTGAGAGAAGACATGGAAGAAACGCCGCTGGCCGCAGTGAGCATGCACACGCGCAGATCGCTGCGCTCATGAAATGGCAAAGATCGCTGTTTGTTACCCGGGATTGCCTTCTCCGCTGTTCGACAGAGGCGCATCGACGCTTGTTTGGGCGCCCGAAGCTTGGAGAGCGGGTCCCCTTCATCCGATCGACGACGGTCGAGCCCGCACATAGAGGCAGTCGTCAAGGAGTCGTACAGCGCACTCTGAGAACCCGCGGCATTTCGAGCTAGCCTGACGCGGCCTGCCCTAGGTCTGCCTCTCTCGTTTCTTTCGTCGACCCGCCCACAACATTGCAAGGAGCGAACACTCGATCTCCAGCTCGCTTGTCAGCCCTTACAGCCTCCGCGACCGCAGAACAGTCGAGTCACAAACATGGAGGACACAGGTCCTCCTCCGCGGCCGCCTGCGTTCACACCGGCACAGATGGCCATGTACAGACACCTTTTCCGACAGAAGTGAGCAACAAGCGATTGCAATCGATGGCTGGGTATTGCGCTACTGGAAGGAACGTCTAATGAGGGTGCACATCAGCCGGGACTACGACGAGAAGGGCGTGAACGAGACGCTTGCTGCCTTCATGGCGCTACCCGAGGCCCGGGCAAAGCACAGACCTGGGCTATCCACCTTCAGCAATCCACCGAATCTTTGACAACTGGAGACGAGTCGGACTTGGAGATCGGCGTATACACACAGGGCATGCTGGAGCCGGCAGTGTTCCCATGCGATGGCCAGAAGTTGCAGAGGACGTCAGTCACATGCTATCTCCTGAGCGTAATTCTCAATGCTTTCAGCAAGGAGGAAAACCGCGAGATTCTCCTTTCGCTCCACAAGGAGAACATGGATTACCAGATCAGCCCCAGCCGAGGCGAGACCATGGATGCTTTCATCGCGAGGTCCAAGCGCGAAGAGAAGGAGCTTGCTCCCCCTGGTCTGCTGCCGAACGGCAAATACGGTCTCTTCAAGCGCGGAGATCGTCGAGAAGGGGAGAAGCTCAAGGGGACGATCTATCGGCCGACACAGATCCTCGTTCTCGATCTCTGCATTCAGCAGAATCTCCAGCACCAATCGGACGTTTTCGGACTTGGCCTACGCACGTTTCCTGTCTTCGAGCTTGCTTCAGGCTTCGCGGCAGCGGACGGGATCAGCCCTCGCGGCGACGTTACCTTCTGCGCGTACTACGGGTGCCGTTCTCTGTCGACCAAACATCGTCGCTGTTTGGGCTGTCTCACAGCGTGGTACTGCGGGCGCGAGCATCAGAAGGAGGACTGGCCGGTCCACAAGAAGAACTGCCGCCTATTGAAAAGCGCGTCCGAAGAGTGGCAGCGGGAGACTGGCGGAGTTTTCGACGTGAAGGACGAGCCGAATGTTGTCTGGCTCGAGCGCGACGACAGCCAGGATTGAGCGGAGAGGGATGTATGTAAGGCTGGGTGGTACGGCCTGAAGGAGGCACGTTGGTAGCGACCCAGCCAGCAGCAGGAGCGTATACAGTCTCGAGCATTGTTGGGTACGAGAGCAGGAGCACGGTGTCATTTGTACATAAGGCGATGTCCCCGTCGAGACAGCTGAGCAAGTCGGCCAGAAGGAAACATGCAGCGGGAGAAATGTCGACGCGTCGGATGTTACGTACTTCGCCACGTCCGTAATTTGCTTCTGAGAGCTAGGAAATTGCGCGTGTCGACGTGTTAGCAGAGCAGATCTTTGAAAAGTGGCGAGACAGGAGGGCAAAGCCTTCATGATGCCAAACGAGCGTGGGGCTCGCTCGCTGACTTTGCTGCGCTTGACTGTCCCGAGTACACTTGCTAGTGAAATTCCCACTGCCACTTGGCTCGCAACTCATCTCAACTCGACCGCCTTCCTGCCCAGGTCCAGCCCAATCTCCGTAGCGGTGCGCATCCCTGTTCCCTTGAACCGCCTTGCGAGCTTCTCCTTGCCGCTGATATCGCCCAATCCAAGGGGTGGTGCACCACCGTGCAGCAGGTTGATGGTCGCTTTCACCGTGTTCATGCCGTTGCGGGACCCTCTGACTTTGGCCGACAGGTCGAGGATACCGGCTGCTTTTGCGATCTGGTGGATGATGGGCGATGTACGGAGCCCAAAGCCTGAGAGAAACACGAAAGCGAGATGAGATGCGGGTAAGTTTAGCGCGAAGAGAGGACAGGGAGGGACCCACCTGGCGGCCTGCTCCGGAGCTCCACCACCGTTGCTCCCCACTTCCCGCTCATGAGGTCCGCCCATGTGGTCCGTGCATCCTTCCTCTGGACGTAGTCCAGGTTCTTTACGGCCTGGACGAACGCTCTGTCGCTCGCCTTGAGTATGTTCTCCGATTTTCCTTCCCCAAACCCGACGAGGCCATTGCCATCGCCCACGACGACGAGCGTGTACATGGACGGCTGCTTCCCTTTGCTCGTCATGTTTACGACGCGCCTGACGACGAGCGGGTAGCGATGGAGTGCGCGCAGCTGGGGCACGGTGAAGGAATTGGACGCGTCGGCCGCGAGCGCTGCCAGAGCGTCGTCGCTCGCGCTGCCTCCTGCTCCGGAGGAGCGGATGGCGCGCAGCTCGGCCTCGGACGGCGTGGGGAACATGGGCGCCTGGGCGCTGTTGATGTGCACGGTGGACGTCCTGCCGTCCTCGGAGGCCCACTGCATGTCCGGGTGCACGTCGAGCATCCGGTTGTATTCGCCGAGGTTGAAGTAGCTCGCCCCATCTGGCTTTGTGCGCACGCTGCCCAGGTACTTTGCCGGGTCCTCGCGCGCGAACAGGCCCGTCGTAAGGTCTGACGACGGCGACCCTTTTGCTGGTGATGATCCTGCTGCGAAGTGCTGGCGTGCGCGATCCCGCTTGACGTGCTTTGTCGAGCGCCGCTCGCTCACAGATTTAAGGATGGCGGCGGCAGAGGTGGAGCTCGACGATGATGGTGCAGATGCGGATGCGGATGTGGATGTGGATGCTGCTTTGAGCAGTGAGGAGGTCGATGCGAACCACCGCGATGGAGTGGTCTGCATGGTGTCGTTTGGGGTGGTACTGTGGTTAGGAGGAAGAGCAAGCATAGCCTGCCGAGGAAACCGAAGCTCGCTCATCCACCCCGGCCGGGTTCAGGTTGCCCTCTCGACTCTGTCCGTCAACCAGCCCTAACAGCAGCGGGCGTCTTTCAGTACAGGACAAGCGGGTAACCAGGACGCAAGCAGTCAGTCAAGGGCTCTTTGGGGATTCAGGCTAGGCTAGACGAGCCTTTGAGGAGGGGCGGGCCTCGGCTGTACAGTAAAGGAGGGACCGGCCAGGGCGTTACCCGACACAGCTGAAGAACAGCAGCAGCAGCAGCAGCGATCCGAGTGACAAGCGAAGAGAGAAGCGAGCATGCAGGTGTGTCCTGCTGGATCATACATGCAACCATCTGGCAGTCTGCCGTGAGCCCAGAGCTGACGTAGCCGCCTGCTCTCCTCCTTGTTTGGACACTTTGGCGCTGGCTGGCTGGCTGATCCGGCGAATGCATCCTGATCCTGATCCCGGTCGCACATGCGCACAACATGCAACTGCAACTATCCACTGGCCAAATTCACGGCGCGCTTGTACACGACAGCACTCAAGCTCCAACCCGTACCTGCCATCAATGGCAAAGCGCTTCTCCGAGGACGCCTCGGCCAGCCGCACCACCGAGCACGAGCAGCAACACCGCGGCGGCTCGCTGACTTCTCCATCGTCAGCCAACGTGTCGCCGTCGCTGGCATTGCCCTCCACTGCAGGCGGATCGCCAGCCCTGGTGCCTGGCGGCGGCGGCGGCGGGAATAGCGCTCTCCACTCTCAAGGCTCTCCCGGCATTGCCAGGACTGCCTCGTCTGCTGCGTCGTCCCCGTCACGCCCGTCGCCCTACCCAGTTTCGTCTGGACTTGCTGGGAGCAGCGGCAGCGCCGGCTCGGCGGGGCATTCCAGCAGCAGCGGGCTCTATGGCGGCGCCGGGCCCAACCTACCCTCCGATTTCCACCTCTCGCCTGCCAATGCCAATGCCCGCCAGATGGCCATGCCAAACCACGCCGGCAGCTCGAGACACGCATCGCCCATGATGTCGCATCCGAACCTCTCGTCGGACAGCTTTCCCAACATCAATGGAGCCCTACCCCGCCCGCTCAGCCGGAACCTCTCTAGGGGCAGCGCCTTCCCGCAGCACCACCAGCAGCAGGGGCAGCAGAGTGGCCACGAAGCACGGACACAGCTCTTTGTCGGAAACGTGAGCTCGGCCTCTTGGCGGCGTTGCAGTCGGGGCGAGCACTAAGGACTTCTTTGCTTTTGCGGCCGACCGATTGATTGCCCACAGCTCCCGTTCCGCGTGCGCTGGCAAGACCTCAAAGATCTCTTCCGCAAGTGCGGCACGGTCTTGCGCAGCGATGTAGCGCTTACCCTTGACAAGTGAGTCCAGGTGGTGTGTGCCGTCGGAGCCTGTCGTTGCGACACATGTTGACTCTCGACACCGGTAGCCGGAGCAAGGGTTTCGGCACGGTCCTCTTTGCCACAGAGATCGACGCGCACAAGGCCATCGAGATGTACAATGGCTACACTTGGCAATCCCGCGTCCTGGACGTCCGGCTCGACGCCCAGGACCCGCACGGCAATGTGGCCATGGCCAATGCGGCCGCTCAGCAGGCCCAGCAGGCTGCACACTTGAGCCATCAGCAGGCGATGCAGAACATGGCAAACATCATTGGGATGAATGCTGCACAAGCAGCAATGGCGGCTATGCAGCAGCAACAGCAGGGCGGCTTGCACCCGCATCAGTTCCACCAGCATCAGCAGCAGCAGCACCTCCATCCGCACCAACAGCACCAGTTCCATCCGCACCACCAGCCACAACATCTTGCCCCCTTTGGTCCAGGAGGCAACGGCCTCAGTGCTCCGCCTAGCCCTTGGATGGCTGCAGCCTTGGCGGCCAATGTGAACGCGGCCACCACGGCGGCACTCATGCAGCAGCAACAGCATCAAGCGAGCCGTCAGCAGAATCACCTCTCGGCAGGTATTCCGAACCACGATGTCCGGCGAGCTTCCTTCGATAGCCAGTCCCAGCACTCTGCCCAGAGTCTGCTCACACCAATGGCGAATATGCACCTGCAGCACAGTCATCCACATCTCCAAGAGGGAAGCGGGACCTCTGCTCTTGCGAGCACGACGCCGCTCGTCTCGCCATCTATCTCATCCTCCTCCCGGCCAGGCACATCAGGCGGACAGCCCTCCTCGACAGCAGCATCTTCCAGCGCGCCTGACGTCTCGTCGCCTTCTGGCCCGTCGGCTACAGCCACGGCACCCTCCTCGGCCGCATCCCCGCCGCCGACGGGGAGCGCGTCGCCCAAAGAGTCGGTCTCGCCCACGTCTGCCAGACGCCCACCGCCGGGCACACTGGGCTCGCTGCCACCGTCCATCTTTGCCAACATGTCGACCAACGCTCACCTGCCCAATCCGCCAGCAGCTGAGGCGGCGGCGAAAGCGGCGGGCTATAGCCTGGAGGACGAGGCGAACGACGCGAGCGCCATCAGTCCGAGCGGATCGCTCGGGCATGCTTCTCAGCAGCCACAGCAGCCACAGCAGCCACAGCAGCAAGCCTCGCCGCACGTACCTTCGAGAACGGGAACTCCCTCGCGAGGTCACGGGGATGTCGATGCTGCTGCCCATACCCACGGTGCTTCGCATCAGCAGGGCGTGCCAGGGGGTCTTGTCAATTTCTATAATCACGGCAATGGCAGCAGCAGCAGCATGGGCGTGCACGGCCAGCCTCCTGGTCACTACGCGGGATCCGACGCAGGCTACGGCGGTGCACCCCAGCCGCCCATGTACATGCGCAGCAGCTCGTCGCCAGCCTATGCCAACCGGCACCTCTTCATTGGCAACATTCCATTCAATTGCCAGTGGCAGGACCTGAAGGATCTCTTCCGGTCGGCAGGACAGATCCTGCGGGCAGACGTGTCGCTTGGACCCGATGGCCGGAGCAGGGGATTCGGAACAGTGCTGTTCCAGACGACCGAGGACGCCATGAATGCCGTGCAGATGTTCAACGGGTACGAGTACCAAGGCCGGACACTCAAAGTCCACTTTGACAAGTTCTCGCTGAACCAGCAGCAGCAACCAGGAGGAGGCAGCAGCTTTGGCGCGGCCGGTCCCGGTCAGTTCATGATGGGCGTTCCGGGCAGGGGTGCCTCGTACCATGGACACAGCCCACTACCTCAGCAGCGGCAGCTGCATCCGTCGCAGATGCAGCAGCAGTACCAGGCTGGCGGCCCCGCGCACACTCATTTCGGGCCCTCGCACACGCAGATCCCGCCCCCACAGGCACCCACCAGCATGGGTGTGCATCCGGGCTTCCAGCCCAGCCAGGGTATGAGCGGGTTCGTCCCCGGGCACCGACACGCGTACTCGTTTGACGACAACTCGTCAGTGCCGGGCACGCCCATTCACGAGCTGTCCCTGCAGATGGCAGCAGGCTTCCCCTCGCCCGGGTTCGGGTCGCCCATCCCGCAGTTCCCGCGGCAGTCATCAGACCAGCGGCGCGCTGGCTTCAACTCGGAGGGTATCGCCGTTGCGCCCATTGGATCGGGCGCGCCGCACCATGCGGGAGAGGATGCCCTGCAATATCAGCAGCAGCAGCAGCAGTCCGGGCAAGCGCAGGGACACGGTCCACCTCCTCCGCTCTCCCCGCTGAGCATACCGCCGAGGACCATAGGCGGGGGCATGGGCATGGGTATCCCAAGTCCTGGACCAGGAGGCATGTTTTCGCCAATGGGTAACGGCATGGGACCGATGAGTCCGCACCAGGGCATGCCCCTCATGACTCCGTCAAGTGAGTTTCTGTCCAGTCACCGGTCATTGGCCTCGGCGCATCGGAGCGCAGGCTGACTTATTCCACTGCCATACAGTGCCGGGCTTCTCCTTCCACCCTTTCCCGCAGACGCCTCCTCTACTTCCGCAGTTCCTGTCACCCGGTCTAGGTCCATTCTCACCACCCCTGGCCGGCACGAACAATTTCTTCGGGCCGTCAGCTCCTTCCGGTCTGCGCAATGCTGCGCCAGGAGGAGGTGAGCAGGAGTATGCGGGCGACGACGCCACGCCTCTGCAGAGTCCCGATCTGGCCTTGAGCCAGCGCTTCCAGTATCGGCACCAGCAGCACCCACAGGAGCAGTATTTCCCAATGATGATGGCACCCCAGCCGATCACGGGACAGCGACACGTCCGATCAGACTCGCATCGCTCTGTCGATACTGCAAGCGAGGATCGGCCAATGCCGGATTCGACAGTACAGGCATCTGCCGTGAGCGGAATGGCCCCAGCGTCGACAGACAGTGAGCAGGATGAGCCGGGTACGCCGACGCAGGCCGAGGCCGGTGGCGGCTCCTCCGAGCCTCCCACGACTGGAGGCAATGGAGAAGCACGGTCTGGCCAGGTGGAGAGCGCGCCCGGACTTAACGAGGATGGCGATGGCGACGCGGCAACTCCAGAGGCCGAAATCAACAGTGGTAATGGCATGGCAATACGGCGAGCGTCCTTCCGGGATATCAAGACAGGCAGCGGCAGTTTGGCCGCACCTTCGGACGCTGCCATGCAGCGCGGCACGTCCCTCGACATCCCGCGGCCTGTGATGGATCTCACGTCGCCGGACAAGACCACAACACACAACGGCGCATTAGACGGTAGTCACGCACGCAATGGCTCCGGATCATCGTCATCATCCGCTGTCGTGGTCGAGGCGGATGGCGCAGTAGCGGATGAGCAGAAAGAGCAGAAGAAGAAGAGCCCAAGCAAGGACGAGGCAAAGAGTGCGCCCGCCGTGGGCGTCAAGCGCGGTCCGTGGACGCTGCCTTGGCTGAAAAAGTAATAACTTGGTAGAGGGAGAGGCAGGGCGATACTGGCAGGGATGGGGCGGTCAGGGTAATACGCAGGCAGGAATGGAAAACATAGCAGTGGTTGGAAAGCAGCAAGCATATGGACACTTTGTAAAAGAAGCTCTGATGCCTAGGAAGAGCAATGTTCGCTCCTCGAGATTGAGTGCATCCGCAAGTGGCCTTGTCTCGCCTTGGCGTAAGAGTTGCCCTTCAACGACCGAGATTGTTGAGAAGACGTCCTGCATGTTAGCTCTTCATACAGGCTAAGCTAAGAGTGACCGAGCTCGGCAGAATCGGCGGGTTGCCTGCGTGAGAGCGGATGTAAGGCTAACGACTGCCAGTCTAACGGCTTCTCATAATCTACATAGAAGCGAATGTGGGGATCTTCGCGCCGGGCACTGCCCCGCGCGGTATGAACCTTTAGCGTCCATACTTAGTCTTCTCAGGTCCTCTTGCTGCCGCCGGCTAGGCTGCCGAGCTCGAGGTCCGGCTGCCTGAAGCGGTTCACCCGCGTTCCCTCGTTCGACGATGCGGCCGCGGCATGTGCGTCAACGGCAGTGGACCTCCCTTCGTTACCAGCAGAGAGTTGTCCCTGCGCGAGAGCTTCCGTGCGGGCTTTTCCAGCGTCAATCGTGTCCTCTCGGCTCGCTCCACCAGGCAGATCGTAGATGTCCGTTGCCTCGTCCCGGACAACATCGCGTGATGCAAGCTCGAAGCGGTTGACGGAAGCGGCAAGGTTGGGCGATGGCTGCGTCTGGGTCCGGTCGCGCTGCTGCGGGTTGCTGGGGATGGCACCAGCGAGCGGAGGTGATGACATGCCGGCCGCTCCGGTTCCACTTCCGCTGTTGGTACTTCCACCGGGCGTAGGTGACCGGTAGGAAGGTGCGGCTTCTGGGTTTAGGAGACGGATGACCTGTGGGTCGGCGGGTGCAGGGCTGGGATTGCCTGAGCCGCCTGGGCCAAAGATGGAGAGCTCTCCCATGGCTATCTTGAGTGCGCAGATCCACTTGTTCCGGCGCTGAGGGAAAAGACAAGCAGGTCAGACGCATCCGCCAGATGGCGTGAAAGAAGAGAGCTCACTTGGCTCTTCAGCGCAGCATTGGACCAATTGCTCTTGTATGGGATTGCGGCCGAAAGAGTAAGCTTGCTTTGGTCATTGAAGCTGACCACGGATATGTCGCAATTGGGCAGAAAATCCCTCTAGATAGGCAAAGCGGACGAAGTGGTGTCAGTAGCTAATGGCAGGGTCCTGGAGTAGGGACAGAACGGTAGCAGAAGCGATGTACCTTCTCATGCTCGACAAACTCGATCATCATGTTGCGCAGCTCCTCAATCTTCTCGAAGGTCGTACCGTACTCGACATCCCATGTCACGCTTTCGCTCGTCGCACCCGATCGCCTGTAGTTGATGATGGCTAAAAGACGCAGGTGGAAGAGTTAGCACATCTACCCACTCGATGCAACAAACACCCAGGACGCGTTTACCTTTCGTATTGAGGATGGTGTGGGGTATCTGTACGACATTCCCATCCGTCTTCTTGAAGATTGTGGACAGCAGCATGATCTCCTTCACAACATACGTGCCCTCGTACCCATCGATTTGTATAAGGTCCTGCACGTCGAATGGATGCTTTGCCAATAAGAAGATGATTGCTGCAAGCACTTCTTGCGATGTCCCGCCAATCAGCCACGAAAGACCGAGGACGAAGGTGGCGCCGGTGGTGACGAAGGACGAGAACGAGATGGAGACGAGGCCGATTATGATTAGAATGGAGACGATGTACCAGAGCGAGACGAAGATCTGGTCGAGTCTTGCGACGGCCGAGTCGAGGTCGCGCATCGAGCTGGCGAGCGATTGGCGCTCGCGGTGTATGTCGAGGCAGGCCATCTCGATCTCCTCGAGCGAGACGTCACCGTTCTCGTCCTTGTCGAAGATGGCGTACACGCTGGCGAGCTGCTCCTGATTCGGGAAGAAGCGGGCAATGTCTTGCTGCAGCATTACGTGGCGAGACGACGGGGTGAAGCTGAAGAAGACACGCCGCGCGAGCTGACGGGACTTGCTAGCAGAAGCAAGTGCTGTCGTTACCCTGTAAATGTACAGCATCTGTCAGCTCGATTGCCCCAGCTAGGCGTTGGTGAGCGACACCAACATCGAGTGCGGACTATTGCTCTGCAGAACCCTCTCCCCCACAATCTCACTGGCAACCGTGCCGAGAGCAGTAGAGGCACCAGTGACGACCTTCCTTGCGTTTCGAAGACCCTTCTTGACGAATTTGGCCGGATTGATGCCCTTACCACCAGGGCCTTTGGCGAAAGCGCCATCGAGAGTGTCGGAACGGCCAATATCGTTCGAGTTGAGGTAGAGCGTGACGAGACTCTTGACTGCAAACTTGTTCTCCGCAATGCGATCCGCATAGCTCGTCTTGTGGAAGTTGTAGGCAATAACCTGAAAGTCGTGCAGGGAAGGCGTCAACTGGGAGCTCTACTGGTCTATCTCTCGGAGTCAGGCGCACCTGAATGATGAGCTTTTCGACCAGCAGGATGACGGCGCAGATCCAGAACGCGAACAGGCCCTTAGTCATCTGGCTCAGGGTCAGTCCAGCGCCTGTGCTGCGATCAGCTGGACCCTGGCTCAGGATGAGCGGCTGGAAGCTGATCCACATTGCCAGGGTCCACAGGGCGGCTGACAGAGTTTTCTTCAAGGCAAAGAGGTAGTCAATGTAGTGTCGTGCTTCGGGTGCGATCTGGCCGATGGTGTGCTTGAGCACATGAGGCGCAGCCATGGCGACGAGCATGGCGGCCCACCAGCCAACCCATGCGATGGTGAGCCAGATGCTCCAATTTATGAGGTTGACCTGCCACACTGTCGGAGTAGGGTTGATGGTGAATCCGCAAATGCCTGTGAGCGACATGGGAGGACGCACACCTTAAGCTATGTCGCCCTTGTCGGCAGCCGAGCGCATATGCCCTGATTCAGCCGAGCGCTCTCACCTGGGATCCAAAGAAGCGCGAGAACAGGGACGATGAAGCAAAGCCACCGGACGACAATGTTCTTGCTGACAATCACGAGCCAGAACCTGGCGAATGCCGAATTGGCATAATCGCCCTTTGCGAACTGGAGCGCTGGGTCGGAAACGCTCGCGGCACCTCCGAGCTGGCCGTACGGGTGAGTTTTGCCCGTGGCTGGACTGCCACTCCCTCCTTCTGCTTTGCCATTCCCGCCTAATCTGGCTGACCAGCCGCTGGAAGCGCGCGAGAAGGCCGGAGGGGTGTGGTAGCCTGCCGGCAGGCTGCGACCTTCCTTGCTGCCCACGCTCCCGAAATGATGGTGCTTCTCGGACAGTTCCTTGCCTGCAGCAAAGTCTGTTGCAGCCACAAGGCCTGTGCTGCTCTCGCTGTTGTGCATGTATGTCCCTGTAGGAGCAGGCTGCGAGGTGTCGAAGCGCAGAGCCCGTGCGCCACCGCCGTTCGGGTGTGGTCTGGAGTGTTCCTCGTCCTGGGCGGACTGCTGAAGCTGATCAGACAGGTCGGCATCGATGGACGGCCGCATGTCCTGGTGCGAAGGGCGCCTGTTGCCCTGGCCCTGACTGGGTCCTTGCGAGTGTCCCGAGCTGAGGTCGACGGGGTACATGACGGCCTGCTGCGCCTGGCCTGCAGCAAAGTGCGGGTAGGAGGATGCAGCAGCGCTTTCGGGCTCCATGCCAGCATAGACGCCGGCGGAGGGAGATGGGGCGCTCGCGTAGTTGGCATACAGGTCGCTTGGGGAGGTGGACTGGGGTGTCTGATCATGCGGCTCGAGCCGGTGCTGCTGGGCTACAGCGGCAGGGGTCCTGCCCGCTGATGTCGAACGGACAGGGTGTCCTCCTTGGTGCTGCTGCTGCTGCTGCTGAGACATGCTGGACTCTCCTCTCTACCGTAGCTTTGTCCGTGCTGAACCGCAGCCGCCAGTGGAGTCGCTTCGAGATCGCAAGCGGGGCCAGGCTTCGCACAATAGAAGGAGCGATGGACGTGAGTATGATCCGAACGCAGAGTGCTCTTGAAGCTGTTGTCGACTTGACCTAAATATGTGTGCAAGGGGAGAGGAGCTCGAACTGATGAGAATCACCCAAAGTCGCAGCAGAGGCCACGGCGAGGCCACCCTTTGCACGTCAGCCCAAACAAACACCCCCGGCCGGTGGCGACGGCACGCGCTTCAAGATTTTCAGGTGACCGGAGCAGAGGCAAGGACAATCCGAGCTGAGATGCATGCACAGACCCGTATGATAGGTACACAGCATCACTTCAGATACGGATTGCTCTTGTAGATCTCCTAGCCCCAGTAGTAAGCGAAACTGCAGCGGATCCTCCCGTGTCCAGATGTCGTCATGCTCCACCTTGCACGTGACTAGAGCGCGTACTCGATTGACGCGCAGAGAGCCAGGCCGCGAGAGAGCCCCGGAAGCTCTTCTGCCTTGTACTCATACTTAAGGGCATGTTCAAAATAGAAGCGCTCGGCATTCTCAGAGAGATCGTTGTAGTCAGCCTCTAGGAGGCAGTGTCGACACCGTGCCTGAACCTGGATGGCACGTCCCTGCCGCTGATTTTGTTCGCGGCCGGCGGGCTCCTTTGGCAGCATCCCCCATCTCCACCTCGTGGAACCATCCCTGGACAGCTCTCTCACTGTATTCCCTCGAAGTAGTGAAGGCACTCACAGGCAGTCACTTCGGTCTTTGCGTCCACCGTGCAGCCGCTCGAGTGCCCAACCCGAGGCATCGCCACTACCGCCCTTGACGTCGACGTCTTCTCGTTAGCTCGGCCGCCTGGCATATATCCCTCTGTCAGACTCGCCGTACAAAAGGGCAGCATCCAAGGGTCTGCTCTCTGCCTCCCCTCCACTCACCTCCGATCCGATTCCGTCTCATCGCGCTTCATCACGCCTCCAGCACCGCTCCTCGATCCATACCACCGCTCTCCACCTCCGTGCAGCCATGCTTTCCGTCCGCGGCACCCTAGCTGCCATTGCCCTCTCGGTGCTGTACCTCTCGCTTGGGGTAACAGCGGCACCCGCTGCAGACTACGAGGCGCCCCTCGGCAAGCGCGTCGTCATCAACCCGCCCGTCACTGCTCCCAACGCCACGACAACCTGGAAGACTGGCGAGCAGAACGTGCAGGCGACGTGGTGAGCCAGTCTTGTACTGCTCAAGAGTCATCAAGGTAGGGCTGGCGCTGACGTGCTGCTTTGCCTTTGCATCAGGACCGTGCCCGAAGGCGCTGAAGGGTACTCCGGCACCCTCCGTCTCGGTTACCTCGAGGCGGACGACCCAAGCGGGAATGAGCACCTCTTTGGTCAGTGTCATCCTTTCGCATTCCTGCCATCCGACCGCGCCCACCGCAACAGCTGACCGTCTCCGCTTCACCTACCCGCAGAGAAACCGCTTGCGGAGGGGTTCCAGCTCACGGACGGCTCGGTGACGTTCGACGTGCCCTGCGACAAGAAGATCAAGTCCCGCACTTCGTACATTGTCGTCCTGATGGGCGACTCGGGCAACAAGAGCGCACAGTTTGCCATCGAGAGGGACGCGTCGCTGTGCCCAAAGGGCGGCAAGAAGGGCAGTGACAAGAAGGGCAAGGGAGACAAGGGCGGCGAGCCGTCTACAAAGAGCAGCACTGCACACCAGCCAGAACAGACGGGCGTTGCAGATGTCGCAGCGGTCTAGAATACCGCGACGTCGATTGTCGAGCTACACCCTTGCACGCCCCGTCCCCGCGCCCGATGCCTAGATCTTGACGAAGCCAGACCCGGACCCAGAGGCAACTGGGATGTGTACAAATATCGTCGCTAGCCTGTCCCATTCCATGCGTACAAGCATACAATCCTGCTGTCCTGTGCAACGCTTTTGCCTTTGCCACTTCTACGGACCACATCCGACCGTCTTCAAGTTGTCAGACATTCTCTCTCCTCTCCCGTCTGCCAGCACCTCGGGTTTCTACTGCACTTCGAGAAATGACATCTCTCCTCGCCTGTACATGTCGTACGGCCATACGCCGAGCCGCGCCCAGCTCGCATGCCAGACGCCGCAAAGCCAATTTCTCAGTCGCAGCTGTAACCCGATACCCTCGACAAGCGACGCCCTTCCGACCTGCAGCAATCCCGGAAGCGTACTCTCCTGCGGACGCGCAAGAAGCGGTCCCATGGTATATGCAAGAAGCGGCGCCGTCTGTGTCCACTACAGGCGAGCCATCGACTCCCTCGCCTACACCTCCCCCTCCGCCGCCGACTTCGCTCCCCTCGTACCTCCACCCGCTCTGGACACATCTGTTTGACTCGCCCTTTCTGCACAAGGATAGCATCAGGTTCATCGATGCGAAGGCTGTCGGCAAGCTGGCCGCCGAAGGCGACGAGGCGCTCGATGCGAGCGTGGGGAGCTGGACGGACTGGACCGTCGTGGCTACATTACGCAAGGGGCGTGAGAGAGGCATTGCGGGCGCAAGCGACGGAGTGAGACTCGCGGTCAGCATTTCTCTCATTCTTATCAGGTCCTCAAGCTTGACCACTGACCCTGATACGATGCAAACCACCGGCCTGCAGATCCAGGAGTCGCTAGATGCATTCGACGCTGAACAGCTCCTGCCGGCAAGTTCAACGGCAACAAGCACATTGAAGAAGAGAGTCAGGAAGCGCAAGATTGTCATGGAAGGCTTGGATGTCCCAGAGCCGCATTGGTGTTTGGTTGACGGCGGGCGGGTCGTCGTTCACATCATGACGGAACGTGGGCGGCGGACATGGCAAGTCGAGAGTGCAGCAGGAGGAGTACCCCACTATGGGCACGAGGCACAGACGCAGACACGGACGGGGCACTACTAGACTGCAGCCGCTGTGTAGCGGCGGATCGGGTATCCTGGTATGGTGCTGTCGATTTCAGGCGACACCGGAATGCTACACAAAGATACATCACGCCATTCATCTATCCAATGACTCGGCTGAGCTTCTGCAACGAGTTGAGCAATACGTCTCCCTGCTTGATCGTCTGCTCGTATCGTGCATTCTTCGTGTCTGGTCGATTCGTCTCGACGATCCCGTTAACCTTGTCGATGCTGCAGTTCAGACGACCTGCCGAGATGAAGCGGGAAATGTCGCTGAGAAGATACAGAGTGATTCCCGTCAGAAGCAGGCAGTCTGAGCAGGCGAATTGCTCTCACTCACGCTTCTAGGAACGCCTCGCCGACACCAAAGGCGTCCGCCAGACTCTGCAGCGTGACACTCCGGTAGCTCTCGAGCAGCTGGGCATATGCCCGAATGCGCAACTCGCGCGTGTAGTACCGTGTGTGCTTTTCGAGCAAGCGTGATGGAATGAGGTGGTGCTCTTCGACCTCTGCGAGTGCGCGGAAGAACTTGGCGTATTCTGTCTCGTAGAGCGCGCTCGTAAAGTCCTTCAGGTGCGGCAGCTGGCCCAAGACGCTGATGACCTCGGGCGACTCGATGATCTTCTTCTTGAGGTCCTTACGCTCGAGGGTGAGCACGCCCGCAATGATGCACAGGGCGATGAAGTCCTCGTACGGGAGGAGCTCGGTCGCAGTGAAGGTCGAGATGGTGTCGAAGAGCAGTTTGCCGCCTGCTTTGAAGTCGCGGATGGACAGCAGGTAGATGCCTTGGTACACCTTGAGCCGGTTCCGCCGGTCCCAGTCGCCTCCGGACTCTATGAGCTCGCGCGTCTTTTCGATGCCCTGGCTGACGGACGCAAAGTCGGCGTGGAACAGTCCGACGCGGATCATCGAGAGGCGCAGGTCGATCTTGCTGCCTAGTCCGGCCTGTTTCGACAGCGCGAGCTCGTACGCCTCCATCGCTCGTTCCTGAGGTGCGTGACGGAAGCAGTCACGACGTGAGCGCAAGTCCAGCCTCCGCACACAATCACATTAGTGGCAGACTACATACCTTCTCTCCGATCTTGGCGAGATAGGACGCTTTGGCGCGCAATGCGTCGCTGAGCTCGGTCTCTCCCTGGTTCTGTTCCGCGTCCGTGATCTTGTCCTCGAGCCCCTTTAGCTCGGCCTCGTTCTTCTCCTTTAGGCTCTGAGCGAGCTTGTCGCCGCCATCGAGCTGCTGCGCTACTGATGGATCCAGTGACAGCCATGCTCCCATCTCTGTTGTCCCCGCGTAGGCGAGGCGGGACCAGCGAGCAGCGTCGTCATCAATCAGCCCGCGGTCATCCTCGCCGCCCGTCCAGGAACAGCTGGACCCACCATCGCGCTCGACGCCTTCGCGCAGCTTCTTCTTTGCGTCTGCATGGAGGTGCTGCAGCTTTGACTGGGACAGGACGAAGTGCTCCTGGGCGACTGTATGGACAGCGGCAGGCAAGGTCCTCTCACCTCTCAGCTCAAGCACGACGACGCGGGCCGCAAGCAGGCGGCCAACAGCAACAGCAGCAGCAACAGCAGACGTACGTTGCAGATCAGGGATGGGCAGGACAGCCTCGTCTGTACTTGTGCTGGCAGTTGCTGGGTCGGACATTGCGAGACGAAATGGGGGGGGGGGGGGGGGGGGGGGGGGCTCTGTCCAAGAAAGGAGCGGGCCCGAACGGTGCCCGGCGACGGGGCCCCGGCGGCGCCGGCATAGCAAGGGGGCCGGCACCGAGGTCCGGCCG